>CAUYUJ010013247.1:0-143465 GCA_963575745.1 Prorocentrum cordatum
TGTTTCTGGTTTTTCTGGTTTGGGAGCCCACGAAACCTAGCCTGGAGGTTGGGGGCTTGAGAACTACTGCCGTAGAAAAACCAACGCCTGGCCATCTGGCCAGGTTTGGTGGGCTCCCAAACAAAAAAAACATAAAACCAACGCCTGGCCAGGTTTTGTGAGCCCCCCAGACTAAAAAAACAAAACAACCAACGCCTGGCCGTGATGCTTTCCAGAGGATTCGTTCCAGAGGATTTTTTTTGTTGTGAGGCTTTCCAATCGAATTCCTTTGTGATGCTTTCCAACGGATTCCTTTTGTGAGGCTTTCCAATCGAATCCCTTTATCAGGCGTTCCAAAGGGTTCCTTGTGTGATGCTTTCCAATGAAATTCTTTTTTTGTTCTGAGGCTTTCCAATCGAATCCCTTTGTGGTGCTTTCCAAATGATTCCCTTTGCGAGGCTTTCCAATCGGATCCCTTCGTGTTGCTTTCCAAAGGATTCCTTTTGCGAGGCTTTCCAATATAATCCCTTTGTGGTGCTTTCCAAAGGATTCCTTTTGTGAGGCGTTCCAATAGGATCCCTCTGTGGTGCTTTCCAAAGGATTCCTTTTGTGAGGCGTTCGAACCAAATCCCTTTGTCAGACTTTCCAATAGAATCCCTGCGTGGTGCATTCCAAAGGATTCCTTTTTTGCGAGGCTTTCCAATCGAATCCCTTTGTTGTGCTGTCCAAAATATTCCTTTTGTGAGGATTCCCTATAGAATCTCTTTGCTGCGCTTTCCAAAGGATTCCTTTTGCGAGGCTTTCCAATGGAATCCCTTTGTGTGCTTTCCAGGATTCCTTTTGTGAGGCTTTCCTATCAAACCCCCTTGTGGTGCTTCCCAAAGGATTCCTACAGTCAGGTTTTCCCATAGAATCCCTTTGTAGTGCTTTCCAACGGATTCCCTTTATGAGGCTTTCCAATCGAATCCCCTTGTGGTGCTTTCCGAAGGGTTCCTTTTGTGAGGCTTTTCCATATAATCCATTGAAATGCAAACGAGGAGGAAGAGGTTGAGGTTGAGGGCGCTCCGAGGACGCGCGCGTCGAGGCGCGCGCGACTCGGTTGCGGCTCCGAAGCCGCGGGGCCGCGGGCGAGGCGGCGGAGGGCCAGCGGCCTCAGAGCAGCACAGCGACCCGCTCCGCCTCGGGCCCGCTGGCCACGGCGTCGGCCCGCGGCCGCTTGGCGGGCGGAGCTCCGTCGGCGGCTCCCTCCACGGCGTGGCGGGGGCGGGCCAGGGCGGCAGCAGGGTGGCCCAGCCGCCTGCGCTTCCCAGCGCAGCTGTCTCCAGTGGCCCGAGGAGTGCTCTCGACTCGGGCCCCGGCCTCGTCCGGGTCGGAGCTGAGGCGCTTGCCGCGGGCCGCGTCGAGCAGCCAGCGGACCTTCTCGTCGAACGCCTTCATCTTCTCGACTGGGGCCCCTGCCAAGGGAGGGCCAGCTCGAAGGACGCCATCGCCGCGGCGAAGAGCTTCAGCACGATCCCCAGCAGGACAGGGAGAGTGGGAGCCCGATGCAGGCTCCCCACTCGTGGCGGTCTCCGCCGCATCATCCTCGTGACTGCCGCAATTTATCACAGGCTGCGGCCAACTGTCAGTGGAAGTCGATGGACCCGAGGAGGCCGCTCCCTGCGGGACTGGCCTCCTCGGGTCTGCCGAGCCGCAGTCCAGCGCGAGGGAGTCGCCGACGTCGGAGGGGCCCGGAGCAGCACCCAGGGCCGCCAGCTCCCTCGGCAAGGGCTGGACCGCCTGCCCCGAGGCGGCTGCAGCACGAACAGCGTCAGCACGCGCGGCACGACGGCGGGCGGCCTGCTTCTTGGGGCCGAGCAGGATGCCCTCCTCCGCGCGGGCAAACCGGCGTCGCCCAGCGGCCTTCGGCCAAAGGCCGCGGGCGATCCGCTGGAGGTAGTCTCGCCCAGTCCTCGAGGGGTTCAAAGGACAGCACGAGCGAAGACCTCGCCCCAGCAGGCGGCCAGCAGCCGCCGTGAAGAACCCGCACCTCAGGCAGAACCAACACGTCGAGGCCCTGGCGCAGCCGCATCACATGCGAGGAGTGCGGGCGGCCGCCGCCGATGTGCACGTCGTCGTCGGCCAGCTTGAGCGCGTGGGCCCCGTCGCGCTGCAAACCAGGGCACCGCGCCTCCAGCCACTGCGATCGGGCCGACCGTGACGATGAGCACCTGCACCTCGTGCAGCTGCCGTGGCTGTCCAGCGCATGGGACGTGCTGAAGGCAGCGACCAGGCGAGCTGCAGGGGGAGCACGCCTCCGCCTCCTGGCTCGCCGCACTGAAGGATCCAGGCCGTTCTCCGCTTCGATGGCGTCGAGGGTGGCTCGCAGCAACCGCCTCCTGACCAGCGTGGCCATGTGCTCCGTCTGGTGGACGCGAGCACGATCAGGGGCTGCGACGCGAACTGCATCAGCCGCTGCGCCAGCCAAGGCGTCGGCAACCGCGTTGCCGACGACCAGCCAGGGGGGAATCCGCATCCTGAAAGCCCCGGCCATCTCCAGGTGCGAGTAAACGTGCTCCACGACGAAGTCCGATCTGGGCCTGCTCCTGCTGCTGAAGGTCTGCGCGAGGAGGCCCCACAGGTCGCTGTCGTCGCCGTGCGGCTGCAGGTCGCGACGCCTCCACCAGCCCTCGCAGACGGCCAGGTTGTCCGAGAAGTAAACCGCGGGGCCGAGGGAGCCTTGCGCGGCGAGCACGAGCGCCCGCAGCTCTCCTCGATGGACGGTCTGCGTGCTGCCGCTGAGGCCGCCCCACGCTGCCTGCTCGAGACCTCCGTCGACCGGGTGGACTCGAGCGACTGCCAGGCCCACGCGACGGAGATGAGGGTCCTGCCCCTCTGGCCCTCCGCTGGCGTCGCCGAATAGGACGAGCGGAGCTTCCTCGGTGCCCTGCCCCAAAACACCAGGGGCCAGAGCGACGGCCTGCTGGCCGTCCAAGAGCGTCCAGAGGTCGTGATCGCGAGGGGCGGCGACCTCAGTCCAGCTGCGTGGGATGATGCCGCGGAGCCAGAATGCCGCGTGCGCCTCCTGGTCCGCGGCGGCGCGGGGCAGGAGCTCGCTGCTGTCGTCGTAGGCCTTGCTGCCGACTGCAGGGGCAACTCCAGTACCGATGGAAGGGAGTCTCCTCCTCGCCACCGCATCGTGGGCAGCTGGCCCACTCCATGTCGCCGAAGGTCTCCTTCTTGCGCGACCTCGGCCAGGCTCCGCCCACCGCGATGGTGGCGAGTAGCTCCTCGAGCGCAGGCCCTCCAGGAAGACGCCTGAGCCGCTGCAGGCGGGCCTGAAGAGAGCGCAGGTCGGCGCCTGCCTCCAGGCCCGCGCCGCACCAGTGCGTGGCGGCGCGCTGCCACAAGTCCTCCTGGATGGAGTCGCCGAGCGCGTCGAGGACGGCCTTGCTGGAGCCGTCCGTGATGCTGGCCACGTCGGGGAAGGCCCACCGCTCTCGGGAGCCGTCCTGCAGGCCGCGCCCCCAGCCCATCGGGCCGACGGGCACCCAGCCGTGCTGCAGGAGGAGGGCCTGGAGGGCGGACACAGGGCCTCGCACCAGTCTCGACCTGCGCTCGGGCTCCGCCTCGCGGAGCCGACTGTGGATCGGGATCCAGGCCCGCGCCGCTCGCCTCCTCAACTCCTGGCTGCTCCTCCAGACCTCGAACCAGCACTTGACCAGGGCGTGAGGCAGGCGCCTGGCAGGGTCGAGGGGACCCGCGCGAAGGGCCAGCTGCGTGGTGAGGCAGCGCCCTCGCCTAGAAGCTCCTGAGACTGAAGCAAGCCTACGGCGGAGCTCCGCGAGCCTGCTGCCGAATACGCCGAAGATCTCGTGCCCGTAAGTTGCCGCCGCTTGCAGCCCGACCCTCTCGACGAACCCGCACTTCTGGTACTGCCGTGAGGCGCGGACCATGTCTCGCAGACGGCCATTCGCGATGCGAGGCTTGCCCATGCGCTTGATGACCGTGCGGCGAGCTGGGCGGCGGCCCGCTGCAAGGTCGACGCCGAGGCAGGCGCCGTGGCTCGCCGCCTGGACGGCGAGGTCGTGCTGCTTGACGACCTGGGCAATGCGCCGTGCGTCCTCCAGCTGCGAGCAGACGACGACGCTCTTGGGGGAGATCTGCAAGCCAGCCTTCTGCATCATGCCCGAGCCGAAGTCGATGATGCCCTTCGAGACGGCGTCGGCGACGGGGCGCATGCCCACGGAGGACACCGAAAGGTCGTCTACCCAGATCCGCGAGGGCAGAAGCTGGGGCGACCCCATGGCCATCTGCTGCAGCGTGTGGTACGTCATGCATCGTCCGAACCGCGTGCCCGGCCTGACGCCCTGCACCACCGACTGGGACGGGACCACGAGGCGGGAGGCCACGCCGTCCTGCAAGAGCACTCTGCCAGCCATGCACTGCTGCAGCTCCAACGCCAGTGCTGCGGGCGGAAACCCGCAACGGAGCGCCGCCTGAGCGAGCCCCGTCCATGGCATGCTGTCGTAGAACTTCTGGACGTCGATCAGGCCGTGGCCGTAGGAGACGCCCATGGCGGCGAAGGCCTCTTCGCTCACGGCGCGAGCGAAGGCTTCGCGGAGCGCCGAGTTGCCTGCGACGGCGGCGTCCCAGGCTGGGGCCGTGCGCCCCGCCCAGTCACGCATGCCCTCCTCGCGGATCATGCTCCAGCAGCGCGTGACCATGCTGAGGACCCCGATGATGCGCTCGCCGCCGCCCTTCTTCTCGAGGACGTGGCCCAGCACCAAGAGGAGCTGCTTGGGCCAGCAAGCAGCCCGCTCTGCGGAGGTGAAGAGGTCGGCCAACTCCTGCAGCGCAGGGTCGGGCAGCCTCGCCAAGTCCAGCAACGTGACCTGGTCTACGCCCTTGCCAGTCTGGGGCCGCATGCGCTGGAGGGCGCTGCGGATGTCGGCCACCGTGATGCGGTCCAGCTCCTCGTACTGCACCTGCTCGCGGAGGCCCTTGAACAATTCTAGGACCTCCTCGCGCCTGACGGGACGGGGCGACCACAGCTTCTCCCAGGAGGTCGCCTTGTGGTCGAGGATCGCGCTGGGGTGCACCAGGATGCTGCTGCCCACCAGGACCTCGCAGGGAGCGGAAGACCAACGGCGTGGCCTCCTCCATGCTGATCCACTGCCGAAGCTGCCGCAGGGACTCGTGGACCGCCGACTGCCTGGCACGAGCTGCTGCTGCAAGGGCCGCCTCCTCGAAGACCGCCAAACTGCTGTCCGAGATGGCGCGCACGTCACCCAAGCTCGCAACCAACGCCTTGAAACTCCTCTGCTCGCCCCAGCTCTCACCTCCAGGGGGTGGCACGGTCTCGCCGTCCTCACCTGGCGGGCGGCGCCCACTGAGGTGCACGAGCGGAGGGGGACGAGCTGAAGCCTGCTGCTGGGACTGCCGCGGCGCAGGTCGCCGCTGCTGCTGCCGCGGGGGCCGAGCCCCTCGCCCTCGAAAGTGGCGACAGTTTCGCAGATCGCAGCCCCCCAGAGACGGCGAGGTCCCGTTCGGGTCCGCGGTGGGTACCCTCTCTGCTGGCCTCCCCAGCAACCCTCGAAAGTGGCGACAGTTTCGCAGATCGCAGCCCCCCAGGGACGGCGAGGTCCCGTTTGGATCCGCGGTGAGTGCCCTCTCTGCTGGCCGCCCCAGCAGCCCTCGAAAATGGCGACAGTTTCGCAGATCGCAGCCCCCCAGGGGCGGCGAGGTCCCGCTTGGATCCGCGGTGAGTACCTTCTCTGCTGGCATCCCCAGCAGCCCTCGAAAGTGACGACAGTTTCGCAGATCGCAGCCCCCCCAGGGATGGCGAGGTCAAAGGCAAGGGGGAAGAGAGGGACGGGAAGGAAGGAAGGAAGGTTCGCGCGAGCAGTGCTCTATTCAAAACGAGAACCCAAAGCAGGAGGGTTGGGAACAATGTCAATCATCAGGGTTCGTGCCCCTCCCACTCCACCAGGGAGGCCCCGCCTGAGCGAGGAGGGTGTTCGAAAACCTTTTTATGTATCAGGTGTCGTGCCCCTCCCACTCCTCCAGGGAGGCACCGCCTGAGCAGGAAGGGTATCCGAAAACCATGTTGGTTATCAGGTTTCGTGCCCCTCCCGCTCCTCCAGGAACGAACGTGCTTCCTGAACAGCCCTCGTCTTCCTCCTTGCTGCTGCCTCCCCTTGCCTTCGTCTGCCGTTCTTTCGCACGTAATTTTGCGATTGCCCTTCCATTCATATTGCTATTGTCACTCGTAACCACTTTCATATTGCTATTGTGTTGCCTCATTGATCCCACGAAGCCCTCAACATCCTTATATGATAAACTCCGTTAGCATAATGTTGTCCCTGCAGGAGGTCTGCGTACGATCTGCATGCCTTCGGAGTGGCTAACCAACGATGGAATATGAGAGAGCGCGCACGAAAACAATTTGTGCTCGTAGGCAAGACGCTAATCACATGGTGGCGAAGACGTCCTGCAACTGACGAGCAAAAGTCGTCGATGGTGGCGAATTCTCTGTATTCGCCACTGTGGCGCAGGCATGGAGAGGTGCACCCTCGGAATTTCCATAATCTTCAACATGAGCGATGCACTCAACACCGCCACTGCAGAAGGCACGCATGCACCGGTAGCAGCCGTGCAAAGATGCGGCTACACCTCCTCACAATCACGCTGACCATCCTTATCCACTCGGTCTCTGGGTGGCACGTCACTGGGTGAGACCCACCAGCCAGAGGCCCAGAGCGCGTCTGATTATAGGGAGCGCCTGTGGGCTCCCTGGTCTCAAAGACTGCGGGCATACTGACCATCCAAATTGACAGTTTTCGCCAAATACTTGGCGGGCACGGGGAATATGGCGCCGACAAAATGTTCCTGCGCGCAGGGGGGAGGGGCTTGCCGGTCAACCTATCAGGTCGGCGTCGGTGGAGGCGTTGGTGCAGCCGTCAGTCCGTTGGTTGAGGCGTCGGTGCGGGCGACGGCGCAAGCGTGTCAGTCAGCTGGTACGCGCTTTTGGTCGGGGGGTACCACAGGTCGAAGCTGTCGCCGGTGGTGAAGGTGCAGTAGTTTCGCGACGACTCCGTCGGGCAATATCTATAGTGCTCAGTTGTCACCCCTGCGGTGGTGACCTCGTAGACGTCGTTGTACCAGCCCTCCACGCATTCCCTTGTATCGCACATGACGCACTGCCTCAACGTGTCCGTGTATGAGCCGGCGTTCGCCGCGTAATCGGTAATGTCGTCTATCAGCGGACAGTGGCTGCCATTGTCGCCGATGCACACATACCCGATCCAGCAAAAAGGGCGCTCCATAGTCTTGCCAGTAAGCGGCTTCCACAAGCTGCCGATGCCCGGGTGTTCGTTGAAGAAGAACCAGAAGTAAGTGCTCCCGATGAGGAGGACGGCTGCCACGGCCCAGGCCATCGAGGAGCACACGTACTCCCAAGTCTTCCAGCGGTCGTGGCCACCGAACGTGAAGAAGATGAGGAGCCCAGCGATGATGCCACCGACGTGTACAGCGTGGGCCGCAGAGCTTTCCTCGCCACGCGAAGCCCTGAAGGCGGCCGATTCCACACCGGCGACCAGAAGCATGATACAAATTGTACAAAAACGCCACTTCTTGTCGGCCCAATTCCGAACCAGGTCTGAGGCGTGAATGCCGAGCAGGGCGTAGCATCCTCCAGAGGCGCCGTACGAGTTGGCGTAAGGGTCGAAGAGCGCCCAGCAGAAGGCCCCGCCGAGAACCCCGATGGTCCACATTGCAGCGAACATGCATGTTCCCTGCCAGCCCTCCAAGGGAATGCCGAGCATGATCAACATGAAGCAGTTGGCGCCAACGTGAGTGATGCTGCCGTGCGTGAACTGGTAGCTCCACCACCTCCACAAGAAACTTATGTCGTAGCCCTCATGGCAATAGTTGTAGGCGGCCAGTGTGGTGAACCCGGGCCAAACGGCCTCCGCGCCTCCCTCCGTGAAGAACGCGTCGACGAAGTTCCACGTCTGCTTCGCATACGTACGCCAGCCCCACGAGTCTTTCTGGCAGGGCAGATGTGCGGTATCATTGGTCGGCAGCGAGCTCAGCAGGAAGCACTCGGGCCACGGCCCACTCTTCCAGCCGATGCCCACGCACGTCTCGTCGGCGAAGGTGCACTCTTTCTTGCAATCGTCGAGGAACACCTGCACGTTCGGGTCATCCTTCACGAACTGCATTAGTTTGAGGTCGTCTGTGATAAAGTTGTCGCGCTGCAGTAATGCGTAGGCCCTCGTGTTGAACGCGGTCGTGACCCATAAGCCGAAGCATATGAGCACCTCCACGATGGTGAACCAAGGCTTGGACTGCCTCAGGTTGTACAGGTTCTCGTTCTCCTGAGGCGTCTGAGGCGTCGAGCCTCTACGATCTCGTCCTTCTGAGCCTCCTGAGGCTTCGGATATGTGACTCAACGTCGTTGTGACACCTGCCTCGCCTCTACGTTTTCGTCCTCCTGAGCCTCCTGAGGATTCGGATACATTACTCAACTTCCTTATGCCAATGACACCTCTCGCCATAATATCATTGATGATGCTGCTGCTGCTGCGCATCTCTCTTCCCATACGGACGATCTCCTGGTGCTCCGTGGAGCCCTCTTCCGCTAGAACTTCTCTCTGCCTCATCTTCGCCTCAATCCTCTGTCGGCGCGCTCTCTTCGCCTTCATGCTCGTGAACGGCCGCCGGAAATTGAGCATTAATGCCTGAGTCCCTCTGTTCATGATGGCCTGCACGTCAGCTGCGTCGAAATCACCATCAGGGTCCGCGTCAAAACGCGCGGAGCCGAACCAGAAGGCGAAGAAGGCAAGGAGGTAAAAGCTGATGTTCGCCCTTGTGGAGACATCCTCGGGCGCCACGCTCACAGGCGGCGGACTCGGAGAGCGGCCCTCTGTGGCCAGCTCCCCCTCGCTGCCACCTTCGTCTCCGCCGTCCATGACCCTGTGCTGCACGCCCGGCCCGCCTTGGGCTGCGAGCGCGCGGGGACTCTCGCGATCACTTTGCCGGCGGCATGAGCCGAAATGGCGACGGATGTGCTCTTGGAGCCCTTCTTGGGGTCCTTGGGGGCCCTTTCAGGGGCCTCTGGAAGGCGTGATGTGCCACCTGGGGGCGCTCTTGCGCTGTCTGGCCCCTTCGGCAGCCGTTTTGGGGGCCCCTCGGGGCCGCTTTGAAGCGCTCTTGGGATGCTATTGGGCCGTCCTGGGGGCCTCTTGGACCGTCTTGGCGACTCTGCGTGGGCCCTGGGGGGAATCAAGGGGGGGGTGCTTTGCAATGTATAGGAACGCATTTGCTTTTACAATTGCCCTTCCTTGACGCATCGTGGCGTGGTCCTTGCGTCACACACCCGTCCCGTCGGACTGCCAAAACGCTTCGCTGCAGTCCAGACGTGGATCTGAGCGCTCCGCCTGCGCGCAATCCCCTCTCCACGGCCGTCTTCGGCCTCTACCTCCTTCTGCATCCCGTCCCCGGCCACCCCGCGCAGTGCTTTCGACGGCGCCGCGACAGAAAACATACACCCTTGCGGCAAGCGACCACTAGAAGCTCTACACAGGGTCCTGGCAATCCACCTCCTGACGCGTACGATTATGAGTGGTACGACCACGAACACTAGATTTACAATTCCAACGACGACCACCATTCCGACTACAACGACGACGACTACCAGTACTACACCACTACTACTACTACGACTAATACTACTACAACTACTACTACTACTACTACTACGACGACTACTACTACTACTACTGCTACCACTACTACTACTACTACTACTACTACTACTACCACTACTACGACTACTACTACTACTACTACTACTACTACTACTACTACTACTACTACTAGTACTACTACTACTACTGATGCTAGTACTGCTGCTACTCCTACTACTGCTACTGCTACTACTACTACTACTACTACTACTACTACTACTACTACTACTACGAGCACGACGACTACTACTACTACTACTGCTACTACTACGACTACTACTACGACTACGACTACGACTACGACGACTACTATTATTACTGCTACTACTACTACTCCTACTACTACTACGACTACTACTACTACTACTACACGCACTGCTACTGCTGCTTCTACTAATACTAATACTACGACTTCTTCTGCTACTACTACTGCTACCAGTACTACTACTACTACTACTACTACTACTACTACTACTACTACTACTACTACTACTACTACTACTACGACTACTACTGCTACGATTTTTACTACTACTACTACTACTACTACTACTACTGGTATTACTACTCTTACTACTACTACTACCACTACTACTACTACTACTACTACTACTACTACTACTACTGATACTACTACTTCTTCTACTCCTACTACTACTACTACTACTACTACTACTACTACTACTACGGTTGACCGTACCCTGTTTGCCCAATGTATTTGTTAGAAAAAAAACAAAAAAACGAAAAGTGGTGGGGATTCTGTGCGGACGAGCCGCCGCATACGGAAACCATGCGGTTACCAAAGGAAAACCGTACGATCACGACAAGAAGCCATACCACTACCATGAGGCAGCCATACAAATACCATAAGAAAACAATGCGGCTACCATAAGAAAGCCATACGAAAACCAAAAGAAGGCCATACGACTACCATACGACAGCTAGACGATTACCATCATAACACAACGCGGTTACCAAAAGCAAACCATGCGAATACCACAAGAAAACCATACGAATACCATCAGACAACCATACCTTCACCATAAGACACCATGCTACCACCATTTGAACACCGTGCCATTGTCATACGACATCTACACCATAGCCATACGAAAACAATGCGGTTACCATGGGACAACCATACGGATGTCCGAACAAAACCATACGACGATGATAAGACAACCATGCGGCTACCATGGGAACCATCCGAAAACCATAAGACAACAAAACGACTACGATAACAAGCCCATACGCTTACCATAAGAAAACCATACCACTACCATAAACAACCATACGACTACCATATGGCAACTACACGGTTTCCAAAAGGAAACGCTACGACTACCATGAGCATACCATACGACTACCATACGACAGCCATACGACTGTCAGAAGAAAACTACCACCGGAGAACCAGAAAGTTACAGGAATAAAGGCAGACGGCTACCATATGACAGCTCTACGATTACAATCAGAAGGCCATACGAATGCAAACAAACATACGAATACCATAACAATACCATACGGTTACGATAAGAAAAACAATCAATAACCATAAAACAACCCATGCGATTACCCGTAAGAAAGACATGTGATGGCCATGAGAAAAATCATACGACCACCATAAGAAAGACATTAATGCCATTACCATTAAATCACCATACCACTGCCATACGACAACCATACCATCACCAGAAGAAAGCCAACATTACCATGAGAAAACCATACGAATACCATAAGCAAGCCGTGCGACCATCATAAGAAAACCCATAACAACCATAGGAGCACCACACGATGACCATAGGGAAACCCTACGAACATCATAAGAAACCATACCATGATCTGACGAAAAAAACCAAACGATTCCAACAAGAAAGCCAGACGGCTACCATACGAAAACCATACGAATACATTGAGAAAACCACACGGCTACCATCTTAAAGCCTTACGAGTACCACAAAACACCATGCCATTACCATTAGAAAATCATACCATTACAAAACAAACAAGACGAATACCGTAAGAGAACCATACGGTTACCATAAGAAAACTATGCGACTTCCATGAGGAAGCCATACGAGCTTACCACTGGAAAACCATGCCATTACCAAAAGAAAACCAAACGGAAACAATCAGCAAACCATACCACTACCATCGGAACACCATGGGATTACCATGAGAAAACCTACAACGACCAAAGGAAACCATACCATTACCATCAGAAACCATGCCATGGCCAAAAGAAAGCCATACCATTACCATAAGGCAGCCACACCAATACCATCAGAAACCCGTACCATCGTCATAGGACAGCCGTACCCTTACCATACGAAAACCATCCGATTGCCATAATAAAACCATACCATTACAATAAGAAGACCGTGCCATTACCATAAAAAAAAACATACCACCACCATAACAAAACCATACCTGTACCATCAGAAACCATACCGGAACCATAAAACAGCATACCACTACCAATCGGAAGCCATGTCATTACCATGAGCAACCATACCCGTGTCATAAGAACGCCATCGCATTACCAATATTTAACTCATACCATTACCATCCCAAACCACAGCATTGCCATACGAAAACCATACCACGATCAACAAAACATACAACCTACGAGTACCATGAGAAAGCCAAACCGTTGCCATACGGAAACCGTACGATTACGACAAGAAGACCACACGAGTACCATAAGAAAACCACACGGTTACCATAACAAGACCATGCGTTCTTGAAAACCATACCGTTATCATAAGAAAACCATACACAACATAACTACAAAAAACAGACGATAACCCTACGGCTACCAAAGGGAAACCAAACCCTACGATTACCACACGATTGCCATCATAACCCATACGGACATGATACGATTGACATAAGAAAGCAATCAAAAACATGCGATTAGCATAGAACAAGCATACAGGATGCCCATATGAAGTCCGTACGACTACCATATGAAAGACATACGCTTCCCATACGTTTACTATGGCAAGCGATCTGACATCCTCAAGAATCACGATGGAACCCTCGGACCCCCAGGAATCCCAAGCGAATCCTCAACAATCCCGAAAGAATCCTCGGACCCCCCAGAAACTCGAGGGAATCCCAGAGGAGCCCTCGGATCTTCGAGGGCCCGCAGGGAAGCCCCAGACACCCTGGAACCCCTACGGGGTCCTCAGACCTTCAGAAACTGGAAGGGGAACCTCAGATCTTCAGGACGCCCTGAGGATTTGTTCCCAACCATCCTGTGGTGTTGGGTCCTCGTTTTGAAGAGACGGTGCCCCGCGTTTTCCTTCCTTCCTTCCTTCCTTCCTTCCTCCCGCTGCCTCCTCCCCCCTCCCATCATCATCATCATCATCATCATCATCATCATCATCATCATCATCAACACCCAATTCGGCACACCCCTCACACGTTTAGTGGCTCCATAGGGAGCTCCACCGAAGGCCCCAGTGCCCGCGGCCGCATGCGTCCCCCACACCCATTTCGGCACACCCCTCACACGCTTCGTCTCCCCCCCCCCCCCCCCCCCTTTTTTTCCCCCCCCCCCCCCCCCCCCCCCCCCCCCCCCCCTGGCTCCAAGGGAAGCTTCCACCGAAGGCCCCATGTGCCCCGCGGCCGCCAAGCGTCACACACACCCTATTTCGGACACACCCTCACACGTCTTCTGCTCACATAGGAGCTCCACCGAAGGGCCCCAGTGGCGCCGGCCGCATTGCGTCACCCACACCCATTTCGGCACAACCCCTCATTACGTTTCGTGGCTACATAGGGACGCTCCACGAAGGCCCCCACAGAACTATCCGCATGGTCATCCACACCACCATCCGAGCACACCCCTCACACGTTTCGTGGCTCCATAGGGAGCTCCACCGAAGGCCCCAGTGCCCGCGGCCGCATGCGTCACCCACACCCATTTCGGCACACCCCTCACACGTTTCGTGGCTCCATACGGAGCTCCACCGAAGGCCTCAGTGCCGCCGCCCGCATGCGTCACCCCCACCCATTTCGGCACACCCCCCGCATTTCTCGCACGGCAGGGTCATCACCACGGTGGCGTGCCAGGGGCGCACCATGCGCGAAGGCGACGGGGCGGGGGAACGGCGCTCCGGGGGCGGCAGACCTCCGGGGCGCGAGCAGTCCGCGGCCAGACCATCTCTCGGTCCTGTGGACTCTCGCCCTGGGCCGTCGGCTGCCCGGCGCGCTGCTCCCTCGGTCGACGTCGCCCAGGCGTGATCCTGGATGGCGGCCGCCACGAGGTAGGGAACGGCAAGAAGGAGGACGACGACTGGTGGCTGGAGCTCTACGTGCTGCTCTCGCGCGCCACGCGCCACGAGGACCTCCTGCTCATGCGGGCGCTGCGCATCGAGTTCTTCCTGGCAGGGCCGCCGCAGGGCTTGCGGAAGCAGCTGGAGCAGCTTGTGGCGCGCACGAAGCGGCGCAGGAGGGAAGCGACGGCCCTCGCCAGGGAGCTCGGCTTCACCGAGTTCATCCGCGAGGCCTGACCTGAGGAGCGTTTCCCCCGAGCCGCGCCTTCTCTCGACTGCCCGACTAATTGTTTGGCCTCGCGCCGCGGACGACCCGCGCGCGTCGCTGGGACCCTCTCGGGGCGACCAGCGCGCGTCGCGGGAACTCCGTGCTGCGGGAGGCCCGGCGCCTCGTTCGCCCGTCGTCGCTCTGCCCAGCGGTCAGAAACTTGCCCGCTATCAGCCAGCCTGTTAGCTAGTCAACTCTCTCTGCTTCGCGCAGCGGACGACCCGCGCGCGTCGCTGGGACCCCGCCCGGGGCGACCAGCGCGCGTCGCGGGGACTCCGCGCTGCGTTGCGCCCGCAGCCTTGGATTTTGGAGTGCGCGGGCAAAGAGGAAGGAAAAGAAGAGCCAAAAGCGGGCGCGATCCTCGCAAGAGGCGTGCCGACATGGGCGTCGCGACGTGCGGACGCTGCCGTCGGGGTTCCCGCGGAAGCTGCCTGCGGCGGCCACGCCCAGTGTCACGTGTGTTCGGACAGGCATGCTCGACATTTACACTAGGCGTTTCCATGATCGCACTCATGCAAATATATTCACTCGCGCGCAGACCCATTCATACTCAGATTCCCTCGCGCTCTGACTCACCCGCGTTCTTTCTCTCGTAATCAGATCTATCGTATTCCTTTGCGTTGTGTACCCCGCCACATTTCGGCACACCCCTCATGCGGTTCGTGGCCCCAAAGGGGGCGCCACCGAAGAAGATGCTTACAATTGCGATACTCACAACTGCATATGGTTGGGTCCTTCGCCAGGATTTTTTTTTTGTTCCCAACCATCCTGTGGTGCTGGGTCCTCGTTTTGAAGAGACGGTGCCCCGCGTTCACTGCCTCCGCTTGCCGCGCCCGCATGCGTCACTCACACCCATTTCGGCACACCCCTCACACGTTTCGAGGCTCCATAGGGAGCTCCACCGAAGGCCCCAGTGCCCGCGGCCGCATGCGTCACCAACACCCATTTCGGCACACCCCTCACACGTTTCGTGGCTCCATAGGGAGCTCCACCGAAGGCCCCAATGCCCGCGCCCGCATGCGTCACCCACACCCATTTCGGCACACCCCTCACACGTTTCGTGGCTCCATAGGGAGCTCCACCGAAAGCCCCAGTGCCCGCGCCCGCATGCGTCACCCACACCCATTTCGGCACACCCCTCACACGTTTCGTGGCTCCATAGGGAGCTCCACCGAAGGCCCCAGTGCCCGCGCCCGCATGCGTCACCCACACCCATTTCGGCACACCCCTCACACGCTTCGTATCTCCATAGGGAGCTCCACCGAAGGCCCCAGTGCCCGCGCCCGCATGCGTCACCCACACACATTTCGGCACACCCCTCACACGTTTCGTGGCTCCATAAGGGAGCTCCACCGAAGGCCCTAGTGCCCGCGCCCGCATGCGTCACCCACACCCATTTCGGCACACCCCTCACACGTTTCGTGGCTCCATAGGGAGCTCCGCCGAAAGCCCCAGTGCCCGCGCCCGCATGCGTCACCCACACCCATTTCGGCACACCCCTCACACGCTTCGTGGCTCCATAGGGAGCTCCACCGAAGGCCCCAGTGCCCGCGCCGGCATGCGTCACCCACACCCATTTCGGCACACCCCTCACACGTTTCGTGGCTCCATAGGGAACTCCACCGAAGGCCCCAGTGCTGCCGCCCGCATGCGTCACCCACATCCAATTCGGCACACCCCTCACACGTTTCGTGGCCCCATAGGAGCTCCGCCGAAGGCCCCAGTGCTGCCGCCTGCACGCGTCACCCACACACAATTCGGCACACCCCTCACACGCTTCGTGGCCCCATAGTAGAAGCTCCGCCGAAGGCCCCAGTGCTGCCGCCTGCATGCGTCACACACACCCATTTCGGCACACCCCTCACACGCTTCGTGGCCCCATAGGGAGCTCCACCGAAGGCCCCAGTGCCCGCGCCCGCATGCGTCACCCACACCCATTTCGGCACACCCATCACGCGTTCCGTGGCTCCATAGGGAGCTCCACTGAAGGCCCCAGTGCCCGCGCCCGCATGCGTCAGCCACGCCCATTTCGGCCCACACCTTACACGTTTCGTGGCTCCATAGGGAGCTCCACCGAAGGCCCCAGTGCCCGCGCCCGCATGCGCCAGCCACACCCATTTCGGCACACCCCTCACACGTTTCGTGGCCTCCCTAGGGAGGTAGGGAGCTTCCACCGAGGCCCCAGTGCCCGCGCCCGCATGCGCCAGCACACCCATTCTGCACACCCTCCACGTTTAGGGCCACACAGGGGGCTCCGCGAAGCCGGCCCCAGTGCCCGCGCCCGAGTGGCGTTCGTCACACCATTTCGCACGCCCCCACGGCCTCCTCGGCCCATAGGGAGCTCCGCCGAAGGCCCAAATGCTGCCGCCCGCATGCGTCACGCACACCCAATTCGGCACTCCCCTCACACGCTTCGTGGCCCCATAGGGAGCTCCACCGAAGGCCCAGTGGGTGTGCCCGCATTGCGTCCGCACACCCATTTTGGAACACCCCTCGTGCGCTTCGTGGCCCCATATGGAGCCCCACCGAAAGCGGCACCCACAACGCGTTACCAACAATTGCTTATGGTTGGGTCTTTCGCCAGGATAATTGTTCCCAACCATCCTGTGGTGTTGGGTCCTCGTTTTGAAGAGAAAACGGTGCCCGCGCGCTCTCCTCCTCTCTCATCCGCCTCCTCTCCCCTCCATATTCCTCATCGTCATTCATCATCATAATCATCATATATATCATCATCACATCGTCATGAACATCACTTACCATATCAGTATCATATCATTTCCTCTCCTATCCCTCATCCTCTTCCTCTTCTGAGTCTCTCACCTCCTTCCTTCTCCTCATCTCCTCCTCCTCTCCTCTTCACCCACCAGTACACCGTTTCGGGGCCCCCATAGGGAGCTACAACGAAGGCCCCAGTGCCCGCGCCGATGCGAAAGGAAACCTCAATTCGGCAACCCTCCCACGCATCGGTGGCTCCATTAGGGAGCTCGACCGAAGGCCCCAGTGCCCGCGGCCGCAGCGCACACCCACACCCATTTCGGCTCACCCCTCACACGTTTCGTGGCCCCATAGGGAGCTCCACCGAAGGCCCCATGGCTGCCGTCCGCATGCGTCCCGCACACCCATTTCGGCACACCCCTCACACGTTTCGTGGCCCCACAGGGAGCTCCACCGAAGGCCCCAGTGCTGCCGTCCGCATGCGTCCCGCACACCCATTTAGGCACACCCCTCACACGTTTCGTGGCCCCATAGGGAGCTCCGCCGAAGGTCCCAGTGGGTGTGCCCGCATGCGTCCCGCACGCCCAATTCGGCACACCCCTCACACGTTTCGTTGCCCCATAGGGAGCTCCACCGAAGGTCCCACAGTGGCCCGCGCCCGCATGCGTCACCCACACCCATTTCGGCACACCCCTCACACGTTTCGTGGCTCCATAGGGAGCTCCGCCGAAGGCCCCAGTGCCGCGCCCGCATGCGTCACCCACACCCATTTCGGCACACCCCTCACACGTTTCGTGGCTCCATAGGGAGCTCCACCGAAGGCCCCAGTGCCCGCGGCCGCATGCGTCACCCACAACCATTTCGGCACACCCCTCACACGTTTCGTGGCTCCATAGGGAGCTCCACCGAAGGCCCCAGTGCCCGCGGCCGCATGCGTCCCCCACACCCATTTCGGCACACCCCTCACACGTTTCGTGGCTCCAGAGGGAGCTCCACCGAAGGCCCCAGTGCCCGCGGCCGCATGCGTCCCCCACACCCATTTCGGCATACCCCTCACACGTTTCGTGGCTCCATAGGGAGCTCCACCGAAGGCCCCAGTGCCCGCGGCCGCATGCGTCCACCACACCCATTTCGGCACACCCCTCACACGTTTCGTGGCTCCATAGGGAGCTCCACCGAAGGCCCCAGTGCCCGCGGCCGCATGCGTCCCCCACACCCATTTCGGCACACCCCTCACACGTTTCGCGGCTCCATAGGGAGCTCCACCGAAGGCCCCAGTGCCCGCGGCCGCATGCGTCCCCCACACCCATTTCGGCACACCCCTCACACGTTTCGTGGCTCCATAGGGAGCTCCACCGAAGGCCCCAGTGCCCGCGCCCGCATGCGTCAGCCACACCCATTTCGGCACGCCCCTCACGCGTTCCGTGGCCCCATAGGGAGCTCCGCCGAAGGTCCCAGTGGGTGTGCCCGCATGCGTCCCGCACACCAATTTCGGCACACCCCTCACACGTTTCGTGGCCCCATAGGGAGCTCCACCGAAGGCCCCAGTGGGTGTGCCCGCATGCGTCCCGCACACCCATGTCGGCACACCCCTAACAGGCGTTGGCCCCATCGGGGAGCTCACCGAAGCCAAAGTGGTATGCAGCAGGCGTCCCGCACAACCATGTCGGCACACCCCTCGTACGTTCCGTGGCCCCGTAGGCGGGCTCACCAGAAAAGATATTCCAGAATGCAGTATTCACAATGCATATGGGTTGGGTCCTTCGCCAGAATTTTTTTTGTTTTTTAAATAAAAGAAGAAGAGAAGAAGAAGAAGAAGAACTAAGAAAAACAATCAAAAAACAAAAAAAAAAACAAAAAGGAACAAAAAAAGGAGCCCTCCCTGGGGTAAAACAAGATAAGGTTCAACCTACGACTAGCCTATCACTAGCACTAGGGCTACGACTACGACTAGTAGTACCACTCGCTGTTCATAAGAGTATTCTACTTACGATTACTACCACTACGAGCCTACCACTACCGGACTACGACTACGACGACTACCACTACTTATACTACTAATACTACTACTACTACTACCACACTTACTATACTACTATACTCCTACTAATACTTTACTACTTTACTTTCTTTCACTACTACTACTACTACTACGACTACGACTACGACTACGACTACGAATACTACTACTACTACTACTACTACTACTACTACTACTACTACTACTACTACTACTACTACTACTACTGCTGCTGCTACTACTACTTCTACGACTACCACGGCTACTGCTACTACGACTACTACTACCACTACTACTACGAATAATACTACTGCTACTACTACTACTACTACAACTACTACGACCACTACTGGGACTATTGCGACAACGGTTGCTACTACTACTACTACTGCTATTACTACTACTATTACTGCTACTACTACTACTACTACTACTACTACTACTACTACTACTGCTACTACTACTACTACTTCTACTACTACTACGACTACTACTACTACTACTACTACTACTACTGCTGCTGCTGCTGCTGCTGCTGCTGCTACAACTAGCACGGCTACAACTACTACTATGCCAACGACGACGACTATTACTACTACTACTACTACTACTACTACGACTACTACTACTACTACTACTACTGCTACTACGACTACTACTACTACTACTGCTACTACTACGACTGCTACTACTACGAATACTACACATACGTCCTCTCCGCTACGACTACGATTGCAACCACTTCCACTACCCCTACTACTACTATCGCTACTACTGCTACTTCTACGACTACTAACTACTACGACTACGACTACTACAACTAGTACTGCTACTACGACCATTACAACGAGGACTGTCGAGCCGAGGCGACTCGAGCGAAGTTTTGAGTCAACCTCTCCTTCCTCACTCTCTCTTTTGCCGCCGCCTCCGCGGCTGTATGGGATCGAGGAGGGGGCCCCCTCTTTTGTGCAGAGAGCGCGGCAGACACGCTCGCCGGCACGGGCCGGCGCCAGATGCTCGACGGACGAGCGCAGCACATCTCATCGTGCAGAGTACATCGTCGACGGTAATCACGACATTGGTATAGCGGAGCTAGATCCACGGACAAGTTCTGGCACTCCTGAAGGGACCAGAACACCATGCAGGGGGACGACAAGAAGTCCAAGGATGCCATTCCCGAATGGGATGGCAACCCAGGGCGTTGGCGTCATTTCGAGACGGCTGTGAAATGGTTCCCTCGCACTCTCAAGAGACAAGAGAGGGACCTGGCGGCGAACCGGATCATTGGTCGCATGCTGCAGAGTAAGACGATCGCCATCAGGACGTTTGCGACCACGCTGGATCTGGACAGATATGAGAATCCGAATGGCCACATCCTCCTCCTAGACGACCTGAGGAGCAGCCCGCTTGGGAAGCTTCCGATTCCGGACGCCGCCCACAAGATCAAGCATTACTACAAGGATTTCAAGCGCCGCAAGGGCGAGACGGTGGGCGCGCTCCTGATCAGAGAGCAGGACTGCTACTCAGAAATGGTCCAGGCGCTGGAGCGCCTCCTGGAGGAGATGGGCGACAACGACAAGTACAAGCAGTGCCGGGAGTGCTGCGGCTACTTCGAGAGCGACCGTGGCGCAGCTGGACGCGGACAATGGTACTGCCAGAGGTGCTGGGACCACTGGGAGCCCAGCCCCGACGCGTCGGCGCCCTCAGCAGCAGATGATGCCCCCGCTGAGGAAGCAGAAGAAGCAGATGAGCTCGAACGACAGTCGATCACATCTCGTTCGCAGATCTCGAGAACGGAACGTTTTCACCGACAAGAATCCATGGCTAGCAAGCTCAAGGTTTCGGAGGCGATGGCAGTGGGCTCTACGTTTTTCGGCCACGCTTCGGGAGTTCTGAAGGTCCTCCGCGGATTCTTCCTGCTCGAGGCTATGGACTTCACCGAGAAGGAGAAGCAGGACGTCCGCGTGGTCACGCAGAATCGTTTGGATTTCGATGCAATCTCCAAGGCTTTGAAGGAGAGATGGGAGGACAAGGCGCTGGTGCAGCGAGACTTCGGACCGAGGGCTATGCCTCGGTACGGCCCGGAGTCAGGCCCTCAGTCGGCCCTCGTTGCAGAGCTTGACGAAGTACACGGACCAGACTGGTACGATGGCTACGCAGCGGCAGTTCAACCGTGGGAGAACGACGGTTACGACCACCACGAGAACGAGGACGACTACGACGTCGTGGAGGAGCCGCAGCTCGCCTCAGAGCCAGAGGAGTCCGAGGCCATGGACGAGGATCTCAACCATCTCAACGAGGAGCTCGAGGCGGCCCAGGCGATGGCAGCAGAGGCTTCACGTACGCTGGTTCAAGCCAGGCAAGCAGTGGCCGCCGCTCACAAAGATCGAGGATTTGGCAAGCCATCATCGAGTCCAGGAGGAAAGAGTCGCCTTCCCACGTCGTGGCCACACCAGCAGCCCTCGAGACCGCCATTCGGTGGTCGAGGCCCGAAGGGCAGCAAGGGCAGCAAGGGCGGCAAAGGCAGCAAGTACCGCGACAGGGACCACGACCAGACGGGCAAGAATGCGAACTACCTGGAGTTCCACACGATCACGCACGGGTTTGACGAGCTCCAGGGTCTGTACCAGGCGGAGCTGAACGACAGCGGCCTCGCCCCGTCTGAGGCCATGGTTGATTGCGGGGCTTCCGCGTCCGCCGGAGGCGAGCGCGCAGTCCAGGCCCTGGTTGCCGCCGTTGCGGCTGCGAACCCACAGGCCAGGATCGAGATCAACAAAAATGAAAGGCCGTGGTTTCGTTTCGGAGACAATAAGTGGGGCAGAGCACTGTATAAGGTTTCGGTCGAGTTCGAGCCGGGCTTCGTTCTGGGTATTTTCGCTCTTAGTCCTGGCGTGCCTCTCGTTCTGTTGGGAATGACCGCTCGAGATCTGGAGTCGTGGCCGGCAATCGTGAATTTCCGAACCGGGGAGGCTGTGATCAGGGGTCAACTGGTGCAGCTTCGCAAGACTCCAGGCAAGGGCCATTGCATCCTCGACCTGGTGAAGCACGTTTCCGAGATTTTAAACCCGACCGCGGAAAACACCGAGGGTCTTGCAAGGGCGTTTCAGAGATGGTCGATGACAAAGACCACATCACCACCATCAGCATCATCTCAGACAAGAACGACATCACCAGCATCATCTCAGACAAGAACGACATTATCAGCATCATCTCGGACAAGAACGACTTTATCAGCACCATCTCAAACAAGAACGACATTATCAGCATCATCTCAGATGAGAACGACACCATCATCAGTATATACGGCCCTAACGACAACACCATCATTGATAACAGCAACATCACCTCCATCAACCATAACAGGGAGAGCAGCTCCATCATGGTCATCCCATCCTCCGCCGTCTTTTGGCTCTGGAACTCGCTCAGAGCGGATTTCGGCAATCCGCAAGCCGACGTTTCAGTCAGAGCGTTTACATGGAGGGCAAGGACGAATGGGTACCTGTCGACATAGATGCCGACAAGAAGGAGGAGGGCCCGGAGGTAAAGTCACCTTCGGCGGCAGCGAGCTCCGGACCTACGACCCAGGTCAAGCGGGAGTTCGTCTTCAACGGCCAGAAGATGGAGTATGTCACCTCGGAGGGCAAGGTCAAGGAGAGAGACCCGGGCAACGCGCACCAGGGTCGCAAGAAGGAGAAGCAGATGGAGCTGGACCCGGCGTTCGCACTGCAGGTGGACCCCCGCGATCCGAGGACCACACGGGGACCGTGCGGGCAGACGCATCGCAAGTACTTCACGGTCAACAACCAGTGGGGCCAGACCAGGACTTGCTATCGGTGCGGGCTGAGGTTGCTCTACGTTCCGACGGCGAAGGCGCCGATGACGAACCTCAGCATGCAGCATCCGAAGTTGGTGGAGTCCGGCCTGGAGTTGGTGCGGCACTGCAACCTGTGGGAGACGGCCAATCACGAGCAGGTGACCGCGATGATCAACATCGCCACCTCACTTCGGAGGCTCCCCGGGACCGAGATCCGACACACGCCGGACGCGCTGCTGGAGATGTTGGGGGCATCGAATCCCAGGCGCAAGGTCCAGATGGCCGAACCAGAACCCGGGCCAGTCTGAGCCGGGTGCCGAGACAGCTTCTGGCGGCCGGACGCCGCAGGACACTACTCGCAGGGCTGGCTTTGGCCATGACCGTGGGTACGATCACCGAGGCAGTGGAGATCTGCTGCCATCCCAACAGCATGCTGACCGACGAGTGCACCAACATCGGCCTCGGCATGGAGCGGATCAGCGTCGAGAACGGCTACAACCTCAGCACGAAGGCGGGGTTCGAGGCCGCTAGCAAGAAGCTGGACGAGGTGATGCCGAAGAGGGCTTGGATATCGCTACCATGCACACTATGGACTTCGCTTACGAACTTCAATTACAAGACACCAGAGGCACGTGCACGCCTCGAGAAAGACCGACTTCGAGACCGACGACGTGTGAAGTATGGAGTTCTCCTGTTGCTAAATATTGTTGACAATGGAGGCGAGGTCTACTTCGAGTGGCCTCACAGGTGCCAAGGCTGGAAGATTCCCGAGCTCAACTTTCTACGCACGGAGTTGAGGCGTCGGGGACGACACGTCTTCGAGGATCGGATCGACGGGTGCATGTACGGCCTCAGGGACTACAACACTAACGAGCTCGTCGAGAAGGGCTGGAGGATCATGACCACCGACCCGGAGTTCTCCAAGGTCGCGACCGTGTGTGACCACTCACACGGCCACCGAGTCATCAGCGGGAAGCTACACACGGCAGCCACAGCCTACTACCCGCAGGCGATGTGCAAGGCAATTGCCCGACTATGGCACGCTCAACTCCGGACCCCGATCGACCTCAACATGGCCCTGGAGAACCCTGCTGTTCTCGACCTCGAGAATGCCTACCTGATGGAGCGGGACACCGAGAGCATCTACGTCGCTGACCCCACGGAGCCCGAAAGGGAACAGGTGCGGGCGATGTTGAGCAGGATCCACAAGGCTGCAAGGCACCCAGGGAACGAGCACTTGGCCTACTGGTGCAAGAAGCGACAGTGTCCACGCTGGATCATCGAGGAAGCGATCAACCTACGCTGCGAGGCATGCGACCTGGTCAAGCACGGCCTCACCCACAAGGTCAAGGCGAGCCTCGACATCCCCATGGCACCTTGGCAGGCAGCCGTCATGGACGTTTCCGACCTGACGTTCCCGGACTTGAATGTGAAGGCCAGGTTTCTTCTCATCGCAGAGGTCGCCACCGGCCTGATGTGTGGAGACATCACTGCGAAGATCGGCCTCAAAGATAAAGGCACGGACTCGTCAGCTACACTGTTCACGACGTTTGCCAGAGCCTACCTTCAACACTATCCCAAGCCAAGGTGGGTTTTCGTCGATCCTCAGCCATCTTTTGTGGGCGGCGAGTTTAAAGACAACTGCCAGCTGGCCGGCATCGGCGTCTCAGCGAAACCAGGAGGAGCACATTGGATGGCTGGCGACATCGAGCGCCGCATCTCGACCGTCAAGCAGGTAATGAGGAAGCTTCGCCTACAATACCCGAAGCTGAGTCCCGAGACCGTGTTTTACATCTCGATTGCGGCGGCCAACAACATGGACAACATCAAGGGCTACACGCCGATGCAGTGGGCTTTCGGGTTCTCTCCCACCGAGGACCCAATCTTGGCGCATAACGCAGCTACTGGCAAGTTGAAGTCCGACTTCTTCGAGATCGAGCGGGTACGAGCGGATGCAGAGGCGACTTACCTGAAGGAGAAGGCGTCCAGGAAGATCTCAGAGCTGAAGAACTCAGCCCCACGACCTCGACATGAATATAAGCGAGGCGACTGGGTCTGTGTCTGGCGGTCGTACGCTGCGACAGGGAAGCGAAAGCTTTCCGGACAGGATTTCTTCACGGACGGCCTCTTCATCGGACCGGGCAGAGTTCTGTTCTCCGAGCCGGCGGTCCAGACAGGTAACAAGGACGGCGTGATCTGGGTCATCATGGGCAACCGATGCTGGCGCTGTGCAGCTGAGCAACTGCGGCCAGCCACGCAGTCGGAGATCGCCCAGATCAACCTGAAGAAGGACGACATTCTCAACAGTCCGCTCGAGGACGTCTGGAGGCACCTCCAGGACTTTGACGACATCGCCGGGGAGCCCTCCCCAACGGCAGATGGCATGAGGATGCTACCACGTCAACCTCTTGAGGGCATGCCGAGGGTGATCGAGAATCCCGATGTGGCCGTGGAACCCCACGACGTCACGGAGGCAGATGACGACCTGGAGGTCGACGAGGACAACTCAGCACCAGAGCCACCACAGATTAAGCGAACAAGATTGAGAGGCAAGCAACCGACTGTGTCGTGGCCACCTGTACCGACTGAAGCTTTCCAACCGCGTTTTGGGAGATCATCTTCATCAAGAGCCTCAGCTGAAGTTGCTCACGCTGCCCTCTTCAAGGCGGCGAGCGACCATGTGGAAGCCAGCGAGACCGACATCATCAACTTCGTGCAGGATCCGAACAACGAGGCCGAGATGGACCTGATGAAGATTGAGATCGAGACGGACCTTGAGGAGTTCTGCTTCGATGCGAGCGCGTACCTGGAGAAGCAGCTGAACCGAGTGGCCAACAACACGGTCAAGAAGGGTGTGGAGGTTTCGTTTGGCCGCCTGAGCCCCGAGGAGAAGCCACTGTTTCAAGAAGCAATGGCACGGGAGCTGGCGGAACATCTGGAAGTACCGACAGTCCGGGCTGCATCGGCTTACGCTGACTACAATCATGGAAAAGACATTCCAGCGGACAAGCTGATCAAGATGAGGTGGCTACTGACCTGGAAGCCTTTGACACCACCTGAACCACCGGACAAGTCGGACCCACACCCCGTGAGCACGCCAGACGGGAAGTTCAAGGCGAAGGCCCGTATCATTCTGTTGGGCTTCTCACATCCAGACCTTGTCAGTCGGGACAAGTTCGGAGATCGGGTACTTCCCACGGCGTCACCAACCATTTCAAGAAAAGGGAAGCTGGCACTCCTCCAGATGGCTGCTTTCCACGGCTGGACCTTCGAGCTAGCCGACGCGAAGTCCGCCTTCCTGCAGGCCGGGCACACCGAGGAGTGGAGGAAGCTCTACACGAAGGGCGTGAAGGAGCTCCGGCAGGCCTTGCAGATCAACGAGGAGGAGTCCATGAGAGTCTTGGCAGCGATCTACGGGATCACGAATGCGCCGTGGGTTTTCTGGAAGTACGTGGACCACAAGATCCACGTCATCGAGCCATGCATCTGGATCATTCAGGACCAGAACGGCACCGTGTGCGGGGTCATTGGCTCGCACGTGGACGACTTTGGCATCGCAGGCGACAGCGACAACAAGTTCTACCTCGACATGAAGAACATGCTGAAGGAGATGCTGCGGTGGTCTCCATGGCGAAGCACGCCATGCATGTGGGCAGGCATGTGGATCACCCAGGAGCCATCGGGCAAGATCCATGCTAGCCAGGAGGAGTTCTGTCACCAGCTCCTCGAGATCAGGGTCGAGTCCGGCAAGTACCTCTCGAAGGATGACAAGCTCAAGCCGGAGGACGTCACCCAGTTCAGGGCAGGCCTGATGAAATGCCAATGGAGAGCGACACAGACAGCACCACAGTTCTCATGTCGGGTGTCACTGTTGGCTCAACGGGTGAACGAGGCGACGTTCGGAGACCTAAAGGACACGAGCGCCCTCATACGCGATGTGAAGCGGACAGCTCGTGATTCCCTGGTGTTCCACAACTTCAATAGCAACGGTGGCAGTAAGCTGAAGTGGGACGACCTAGTGATCGTGACGTGGGTCGACGCAAGCAGACTACTACAACGAGGAGGCTACATCGTGGCGTTCACCACGGCCGAGATCCTCAAGCAGAAGGAATGTGCAGTATCGATCGCCGACTGGAGATCGTACAAGCTCAAGCGCACCGGCATCGGCACCAACGGCTGCGAGGGACAGGCTCTGTACGACGGCGAGAACGCGGCGTACCTGATGCGCATGCTATGGTCAGTCATGCACGGAGTTCCAGTCACTGCGCACACTCAGGAGGAGGTGGCGCAATCCATGACCTCGGTGCTGGTGATCGACAGCCGAGGAGTTTATGATTCAGTTCACAACAAGGAGAGTTTCGGCATAGGCCTGAGTGATGCGAGGACCGGCGTGGAGGTTCTACATGTGAAGGCGAACTGCGGGCCCGAGAAGAACCAGCACCTGGTTTGGGTCCCCTCGGACCTCAATCTCACCGACGGCCTCACGAAGGACAGTCCCGAGGCAAGGAAGCCTCTGGCTCTGTGGCTTGCACGGCGTACCTGGATCATCAGGTACGACGAGGATTTCATGTCAGCCAGGAAGCGACAGCGAGCCAACAAACTCGCTCAGGACAAGCCGCAGGCATCTGCAGACGCTGAAGCCGAGGCCGCCGACGCTTTAGCTTTTCTCGACCTATCTTGAGGATAGGGTCGGGCTCTTTTCTCATCATTCCTTTTCATATTCGTACTGTGCAGGGCCCCTCTTTTGATCCAGTTCGGTCGGAACGGTTGAGAAGGATTTTAGGCTCATGTCGAGCCGAGGCGACTCGAGCGAAGTTTTGAGTCAACCTCTCCTTCCTCACTCTCTCTTTTGCCGCCGCCTCCGCGGCTGTATGGGATCGAGGAGGGGGCCCCCTCTATTGTGCAGAGAGCGCGGCAGACACGCTCGCCAGCACGGGCTGGCGCCATCATGCTCGACGGACGAGCGCAGCACAGCATAATACAGCGTCGACGTTAATCACGACAATCATCATCATCATCACCAGCATCATCCTCATCAGCATCAGCTTCACCAGCAGCATCATCATCATCAACATCATCATCAACATCATCGTCATCATCATCAGCATCATCGTCGGCATCACCAAAGTAGCAGCACCATCAGCATCAGCATCAGCAACATCAGCATCACCATCACCATGATCATCATCAGCAGCAGCATCAGCAGCAACAGCATCATCAGCATCATCCTTAGCATCAGCATCGTGACCATCAGCAGCATGGTCGACATCGGCATCATCATCACCATCATCAGCATCATACTCATCATAATAATCGCCAGCATGAGCATCATCAGTATTCTCGTTATCAGCATCATCATCCTCATCAGTATCAGCATCATCCTCATCATGAGCATCATCATCATCATCAGCATCAGCATCATCATCATCATCATGACCACCATCATCATCATCGGCAGCATCATCATCAACACCACCATCCTCGTACTCATCCTCATCATGATCCGCATGATCATCCTCTCGCTCATAATCATGCTCATGCCGATGATAATGCTGCTGATGATGATGAGGAGGATGATGATGATGATCATCATCATCATCATCATCAGTTTCATCATCTTCATCTTCACCATCACCATCATAATACCACCGCCTTGTCCTCCTCTTCGTCCTCCTCTACCCTATGCGCATCATCATCACCATCATCATCATCATCATCATCATCGTCATCATCATCATCATCGTCGTCATCATCATCAGCATCAGCATCAGCATCAGCATCAGCATCATCACAATCATCCCATCCTCCTCACTATTCCTCCAGAGGGCTCCTAGCCCCGCGAGCGAACAGTTTGCCCTGGGCACACCCGTCCACACCGCGGGGACCACCCATCGGTCTAAGCAGTCCCCCGTGCGCCTCGACCGGATGAGGTGCCCCAGCATATCTAAGCAGGCGCGAACTCGCGGCTGTGCCGCGCGGCCCCTTCTATGTACAGGGATCGGCCTCCTAAGTGCGCGAGCCCGACCCCGCCTCCTGCCCCTTTGCCACCGCTCTTCCTTCTTCTCCTCGTGCTCCTCCTCCTCCTCCTCCTCCTCCTCCTCCTCCTCCTCCTCCTCCTCCTCCTATTGCTGGTCTCCCGCATTATCGAGGTATTGCTTACCCCCCCTCCTTCCCCCCCCCTCCTTCCCCCCTCGCTCCTCCATCCTTCCTCCTCCCTCCTCCCTCCCTGGCGTCCCTGGCGTCTGAACTCGAAACTGCAAAGAAAACCGGTGGTCGCTGCTCACTCCCAGCGCTTCACTACGACGTGGATGTCAATCACAGGCTTGCCGTGAAACTCTGGGGGATGTTCCTTGTCCCGATGGGATGTCTCTCCGTCGAGATACTTGAACTTATCCAGGATTCCGTCGACATTGCGCAGGCGATGTCCTTGGTCTGTCTCGAACCAAAAATCGTCCTGAAGGACGTTGAGTTTACGACAGATCTCAAAACTGATGGAGTCGAAGAGCGGCTGGTTACAGATGTCTTCCCAGAGGAAGTATTCAAACTGTTTCATGTCCTTGAACTTCTCATGCCTGAGGTGTCGCTCGGTCAAATTGGCAGGAGGATTGATTCGGAACGCGCCGCAGAACGTCGCGATCCATTCTGGCTTGCGCAGGTACTTCATGCGGCGGTTCCGCGTGTGGTTCGTCGTCACCTGAAAGTCAACGATCGGGGGGACTGGCTCAGAGGGGGGAAACATCGACCTGCACTGGGCGATGGGTCACCGAAACATCGGCGACAAGCCCCCGACGATGAATCCGCACATTCCTTGGAAGGGGTGGCCTATCGGATCCCTGCCTTTCACAGAATGGGCGACCGGGGGCGTCTGCACCCCCCCAGCCTATCCCTCCCATTGGTCCGCGTCGTCTGCTTCTCGGGCCATGCCTCGGGCCTCCAGCGGCCGCTCGGGGCGATCCGGGCTCCTCGGGACGCCTCTCGGCGAGGCGCAGCTCGAGCCGCACCCCGAGGCAGGAAATCCTCCGGGAATCCTCCTCCTCCTCCTCCTCTCTCCTCCTCCTCTCCTCTCTCTCCCGCCCTCCCTCTCCTACCTCTCCTCCTCCTCCTCCTCCTCCTCCTCCTCCTCCTCCTCCTCCCACTCCTAGCCCTTTCGATCAGGGTCGGCGGCACCGGCCGTCAGGCCTCTCCAATCCTCTGGGAATAAACGAAAGCGCCCGAACCCCCCCACGGTTCAGGCCCCCCTCTGGCCTTGCCCCTGATCTGGGGGAATCAAAAGGTACCGATACCGCTGCTCCCTGGGCCTCTCATGGAGTGGGTTCTGACCAAGATTTCGGGGCGAATCCAGCGGCGGCGACGAGGGCCGCCCAGGAGGCCCAAAAAGGGGAAAACCGGGCTGGGGGGCAGAGGTACGGCTACCTTGTCCTCCTCCGACGTTCAGGTCCCCCTGTGGCGCTGCCCCTGATCACCGCGTCCCCGAGATGGATGTCGTCCAGCCGGGCGTCCCTCGCCGTGCAGAACTGCACCACCCCGGGTGCGGGCCCTCCGTGGCGGGGGCCCGGCCCACTCTCCGCGTCCGCGGCCGTGCGGGCACGCTTGGCGCTCCTGGCCTCGGAGCACGAGGTGAGATCGCGAGGCGGCCGGCCCTGGGGGCAGAGAGTATGGAGGGCAGAACATCCACCCCGAGAAGAGCCGCCCCGACACGCGAAACTGTTTAGTGAACGCGCCCAAAGAAGGGATCAAACAGGGCAGGGCTATTTAGTAAACGCCCAGGGCCGTTTGGTAAACGCCAATTGTCCGGTCCGGGTGGTTTTCCCTCCCTTGAGAGAAGAAGAGGGATGCACCGGGAACGGGGCAGGATGAGGAAAGATGCCGTCGAAGACCTCCAGAGGCCTCCGAAGGCCTCCAGAAGCCTCGGAGGAGCCCGATGGGGGCCCTCTCCCCAGAGATCCGATGTCTTGATTTCTTCCATACGGGATGCCAGGAGGTCCTCCACGAACCGATACCAGCGACAATTATTCGTCTTGCTTATTTGTTCGAGACGTTGGATGTCTAGCAGGTGTCGACATCCGAACCCTACAGCCACCGACCATCGAATCTCCTGAATCGATGGGAGGCGGGGGTGGGATTCGGATTTCACCACGTATTCGACGGATTCTGAGCCCGACCCCCGTCGCCATGGGAGGCGGGGGTAGGGTTCGGCTTTCGCCGCAGAGAAAGGGTTGGAAGGGGAATGAATGAGAACGGGGGAGGAGGAAGGGATGGAGAGAGACCCCCTCCAATCAAGGCTGGCCAGCCCCATCCATCCCCCAGCGCATTGATACCGATAAATCAGAAAATTGGCCTGATCATCTGCCTGATCGAGGCCTGACCGACGGATCAAGACCTTCTAAGCTCCAGGCGCCAGGGTCGACGAATTTTTGAACCGCAGCCTTCTTCTGCATCAGCTCAACGAGCGACCATACAGGACTCTTTAGAAGTCCTTCGCTGGGGGGCATGCTGAGATCACGCATTGAAACGATGTCATGATTTCGTAATTCGGAAATCACCAACTCGTCCAACGGATCCGTCGGGAACATCTCGTCATGGCACTTCTCCACAAGTTCTCGAACTGTAGGGGAAAGCGGTTCGCCACCTGGGCAATGGAATGAGTGTTAGGTCGGGCGTTTCCTCCTACATGCGGATTTTGGAAGAAAACAAACATGATCCGGAAAGGAATATAGAAATGTAGGAATGGCAACATTGTCAAAAACACCAGATTGGGCGACGGGCTCTTGCAACGCTGAATGTATCGATCTTGATGTAACGTGCCGAGGGCTGTGCTGTGCTGCGCCGTGCTTAATTGCGATGTGCCAATGGACTAGGGGACATGCCAGGAGGACGCGCCGCGGAACGTCCCAAGGGACGCGCCAGGCGACGCGCCATGGGCACGCACCGCGGGACGTGCCAAAGGGACGCGCTACGGAACGTGCCAATGGACGTGCCACGGGAAGTGCCAGGGGACGCGCCACGCGACGTGCCAGGGGGACTCGCCACGTGACGCGCCAGGGAACGTGCCAGGTTGCAACGCTTAATGTATCGATCTAAAATGTACCGGGCCGAGGGCTGTGCTGTGCTGCGCCATGCTGAATTGCGATTGACCATGCCGCGATTGTGCTCTATGGTGTTGAGAATCGAGTCATCATTCGCAAGCGAGTCCTGACCGAACTGATCTGGATCTGAAGCTCGAGATGCCCGAGCACATAGCAGCTGCCCCAGAGCTAATGGACTGGGGAACATGCCAGGAGGACGCGCCGCGGAACGTCCCAAGGGACGCGCCAGGCGACGCGCCAGAGAACGTGCCATGGGCACGCACCGCGGGACGTGCCAAGGCGACGCGCTACGGAACGTGCCAATGGACGTGTCATGAGACGTGCCAGGGGACGCGCCACGCGACGCGCCAGGGGGACTCGCCACGGGACTCGCAACGTGACCCGCCAGGGAACGTGCCAGGTTGCAATGCTGAGTGTATCGATCTTGATGTACCGGGCCGAGGGCTGTGCTGTGCTGCGCCGTGCTGAATTGCGATGTACCATGCCGCGATTGTGCTCTATAGAGTTGTGGATCGAGTTCTCCTTCGCATCCGAGTCCTGACCGAACTGATCTGGATCTTTAGCTCAAACTGCCTGAGCACATAGCAGCTGCCCCAGAGCTAATGGACTGGGGGACATGCCAGGAGGACGCGTCGCGGAACGTCCCAAGGGACGCGCCAGGCGACGCGCCAGGGGACGTGCCATGGGCACGCACCGCGGGACGTGCCAAGGGGACGCGCTACGGAACGTGCCAATGGACGTGCCACGGGAAGTGCCAGGGGACGCGCCACGCGACATGCCAGGGGGACCCGCCACGTGACGCGCCAGGGAGCGTGCCAGGTTGCAATGCTGAGTGTATCGATCTTGATGTACCGTGCCGAAGGCTGTGCTGCGCTGCGCCGTGCTGAATTGCGACGTGCTACGCCGCGATTGTGCCCTATAGAGTTGTGGACCGAGTCCTCCTTCGCAACCGAGTCCTGACCGAACTGATCTGGATCTTTAGCTCGAGCTGCCCGAGCACATAGCAGCTGCCCCAGAGCTAATGGACTGGGGGACATGCCAGGAGGACGCGCCGCGGAACGTCCCAAGGGACGCGCCAGGCGACGCGCCAAGCGACGTGCCATGGGCACGCACCGCGGGACGTGCCAAGGCGACGCGCTACGGAACGTGCCAATGGACGTGTCACGAGACGTGCCAAAGGACGCGCCACGCGACGCGCCAGGGGGACTCGTCACGGGACGCGCCACGGAACGTGCCAGGGAGCGTGCCAGGTTGCAATGCTGAGTGTATTGATCTTGATGTACCGTGCCGAGGGCTGTGCTGTGCTGCGCCGTGCTGAATTGCGATGTGCCATGCCGCGAGTGCGCTCTATAGCGTTGTGGACCGAGTCCTCATTTGCATCCGAGTCCTGACCGAACTGATCTGGATCTTAAGCTTGAGCTGCCTGAGCACATAGTAGCTGCCCCAGAGCTAATGGACTGGGGAACATGCCAGGAGGACGCGCCGCGGAACGTCCCAAGGGACGCGCCAGGCGACGCGCCAGGGGACGTGCCATGGGCACGCACCGCGGGACGTGCCAAGGAGACGCGCTACGGAACGTGCCAGTGGACTTGACACGGGACGTGCCAGGGGACGCGCCACGCGACGCGCCAGGGGGACTCGTCACGGGACGCGCCACGGAACGTGCCAGGGAGCGTGCCAAGTTGCAATGCTGAGTGTATTGATCTTGCTGTACCGTGCCGAGGGCTGTGCTGTGCTGCGTCGTGCTGAATTGCGATGTGCCATGCCGCGAATGCGCTCTACAGCGTTGTGGACCGAGTCCTCATTTGCATCCGAGTCCTGACCGAACTGATCTGGATCTTAAGCTTGAGCTGCCTGAGCACATCGTAGCTGCCCCAGAACTAATGGACTGGGGGACATGCCAGGAGGACGCGCCGCGGAACGTCCCAAGGGACGCGCCAGGCGACGTGCCAGGGGACGTGCCATGGGCACGCACCACGGGACGTGCCAAGGGGACGCGCCACGCGACGTGCTAGGGGGACAAGCGTTTGGCTCGAGACACCCTGCTTAAATCCTCATGCTAGACATTCGCCTGGGCGACCTGGACATGTGAAAACAAACGTTTCGCTCGACACATCCTGAACACATCCTCATGCTAGACATCCGCCTGGGCGAACTGGACACGTGAAAACAAGTGGTTCGCTCGAGACATCCTCAACACCTGTTCATGTTAGACGTCCGTCTGGGTCACCTGAGCACGTGAAAACAAGCGTTTCGCTCGAGACGTTCACAACACCTCCTCATGCTAGACATCCGCCTGGGCGACCTGGACACGTGAAAGCAAACGTCTCGCTCGAGACATCCTCAACACATCTTCATGTGAAACATCCGTCTGGGCGACCTGGGCACGTGAAAACAAGTGTTTCGCTCAAGACATTCTCAACACATCCTCATTCTAGACATCCGCCCAGGCAACCTGGACACGTGCAAACAAGCGTCTCGATCGAGACTTCCTCAACACATCCTCATGCTAGACATCCGCCTGGGCGACGAGGACGGGTGAAAACAAGCGTCTCGCTCAAGACATCCTCAACAAATCCTGGTGCTAGACCTCGGCCTGGGCAACCTGGAGGCGTGACACCAAGCGTCTCGCTCGAGACATCCTCAAGACCTGGGCACGTGAAAACAACCATTTCACTCGAGAGATCTTCTGAATTCTGGTCCCCGGGAGAAGACAATCCATAACACAAAACAAGCGTTTCGCTCGAGACATCCTCAAACTGTTCTGCAACACAAGCGTTTCGCTCGGGACATCCTAGATATTCATCGCAAATAAGTTCGCTGGCCCTACAACCGTCAACCGTGGGGGTAAACAACTAAAAGAGAACCCTGGGTTTCAGCCCTTTCCGGGAACAAAGTTAAACATATTCAAAATATTAGAAAATTACACCTGAGAAAACCCAACCAGTGGATGATTTCAAAATTGATACTATGGATATTGAGATCGATTGTGAGATCGAGAATGAGATATGAGATCGATAGTGGAATCGGTAGTGAGGACGATTGTAAGGTCGATCGTGAGACCAAGAGTGAAATCGATTCAATGAGATCGATAGTGAGATCGATCGCGAGATCGCTCATGCGATCTCTAGTGAGATCGCTTGTGATATTGATAATGAGATCGATTGTGAGATCGATGGTGAGATCGATCGAAAAGTCGGTAATGAGATCGATGGTGAGACCGATCGATAAGAAGATCGACCAGGAACCCGGGAACCTCGCCGCCCTCCGAAATCGGCCCGGAACCCGGAACCGGGAACCTGGGAACCCGGAACCGGGAACCCGGGAACCCGGGAACCCAGCCTGTCACCAAAATCGGCGGGGAACTTTCCCCAAATCCTTCAACATCCGCTAGGACTTCAGTGGAAGCACTGATTGGGGGAAAATGGTCAGAAAGAATCGAAAATCGTTTATTTTTTGACTACTTCTGAATATTCCTCCTGTAGAGGGACGGGCCCGATTTCGAATTAGTGTTCAAACGCTTCGCCCCGTGAAGAACATCAGCACGATCGGGGGGGCGAGGCACGCTGGGCCATGAATACCTGGCCAACACCCTCGAAGGAGGGGAGGGGGGGGGAAGGTAGGAGGAGAAAAAACGCCATACACATGAACTCTTGGCGCTCAGCACGGATTTCCAGGTTCTGCGCCGGACCCTCCTCCCTGGCGCGCGGAGCGCGCCAGGGGCGGCGCCGGAGGCGCCGACGAGGGGGCCCAGCGCGGATCCAAGAAATCCGCGCGGAGCTCCAAAAGTTCATGTTTATGGAGGTGATTTTCCCTTCTTCGAGAAGAAGAGAGGAGAAGGGAGGAGGATCAGAAGAGAGGGCCAAAGTAAACCAACGGGGCATCAACGATGCCATACTCCCCCTGTCCCAAGACCCCTTCTCATACGTCCCTGAAGGCACTCTGTCTCGATGCGGGAAGCAGGCCCTTGAAAGACGATCGCCCGATGGGCCTGTGAACAAAAAATGAAGTGACCTACGTATTTCTTGCCAGAAGCAATGCGAAAAACCAGGTTCATAAACAGAGGAGTGCAGCAATAACACAGGTTCGAAAAGAAATCGACGCATACGGGCGCTGCCACTGGGGCCGTCAGTGGGGCTCTCTATGGGGCCACGCAACATGTGTGATAACGGTGCTGAATGAACCTGGGGACGCACGCGGGCGCTGCCGTTGAGGCCTTTGGTGGAGCTCCCTATGGGCCTACGGGGCCACGATCAATCTGAAGGGTGTGCAGATGTGGGCGGGAGGGGGGGGGGGCGGCGCATGCGGGCGCTGCCACTGGGGCCTTCGGTGGAGCTCCCTGCGGGCCCACGAGACGTGTGAGAGGTGTGCCGATCTGGGCCTGGGGACGCATGTCGGCGTTGCCGCTAGGGCCTTCAGTGGAGCTCCCCAGGGGACCACGAAACGTGTGAGAGGTGTGAAGGAACGGCCTTCGCTGGAGCTCCGTTGGCTATGGAGCCAGGAAGCGTGTTCGCGGCGTGCGGAAACAGGCCTGGGGGCGCATGCAGGCGCTTCCACTCGCACCATCGGTGGAACGACTCATGGGGCCACGAGGCGTGTGAGGGGTGTAAGGCATGATTGGCCTGAGGACCGCCTGCGGGCGCTGCCACTGGGGCCTTCGGTGGAGGTCCCTCTGGGGCCACGAAACGCGTAAGCCGTGTGATGAATATGTGCCTGGGGACGCATGCGGGCGCTGCCATTGGGGCCTTCGGTGGAGCTCCCCTAGGGGGCCCCGATCGCCGAAGCGTGCCAGGGGCGTGCCGAAATATGCGGGCGCTGCCACTGAGGCCTTTGATGGGGCCTACGAAGCGTGTGAGGAGAAGGGGAGGTGCGGAAAGCAGAGGCAAAGAGAGGAGCACGGAGAGGAGCAAGAGAGGGGGCAGCGGGAGGTGACGCAGGGCGCTGCGTATTGAAAACGAGGACCCAACACCACAGGATGCTCGAGGAAAACAAGCGGAGACAACGACAGAATCCAGGTGCGCCCCTGAGCCGCACCGACGACAAGCGAAAGACGTCGAAACGATGAATCTTCGGCGCAACGGCCGTCATTGGGCCCGACCCCCCCCGCACTTGTGACTGAACGCCCCCGCACCGGTGACCGAATATTCGGCGCCAGCGGGGCTTGGGAATCCAAGCAAATCTAATAATTCTGGACCCTTCCCAACCCCAGGCGCGCATCGTTGCGTCACTGGGCCCCTCCCCCGCTGGTGACGCACGTTGCGCCAGCTAGATGAAAGCATGCGATCGTGAGGTTTTGCTGGAGCTTGATTCCGCTCACACGTTGCGGGGTTTTCGGCGTGGCTTCAAATGTGGGGCCTAACTCAAAAATTAGATTACGATGGAGCGGCGCCCATCCTTGATGGAAGGGCGTCCAGCTAGATCCCCCAGGGGTATCCGCCAGTGCCCCATGGCACCTTGAGGCGTGGAAGAATGCCAAGGTCTGTCTGGTTTGGTTTTTTGAATTCTAACATTAGGTCGGGTACGTCCCCCTACAGGCGGATTTTGGACGAAAATTAGAAATAGTCACAAAACAATGCGCAATGATTAAAACATAGAAAATCGTCCCCAGCCTATTTTTTCACTATCTTTTAATATTCCTCCTGTAGAGAGACACGCTCGACTTGATTCTATAGGGGACGACCCCTTCTCACCGAGGTCACTTCTCTCGTGCCCGCTGGAGGATGGTGCACTTCCCACACGGCAGCTCATGTCTGAAACCCCATTCCACGCGTGCCCGCTCGAGGATGGTGCACTGCCCGCATGACAGCTAATGCCGGAACTTCCACGCGTACCCGCTAGAGGACGGTACTCTGGGTTTCTCAATAAGTGTGGGGGAGTACCCCTCCGACGCGGGTCAATTTGGCCTCGTCGTCGCGCCGCGACGGGGGTCGGAGCGCCTTCGGCGCGCGGTGGATGCCCGCGACGGGGGCCGATGCGGGGCTGTCGGCGGGGGTGACGCCCCCCCCGACCCGTATTGAGAAACTCGGAGTGCACTTGCCGCACGGCAGCTAATGCAAGAACCCCCCTTCCAAGCGTGCCAGCGCGAGGATGGTGCACTTTCCGCATGGCAGCTACTGCCTGAGCCATCATTCCATGCGCGCCCGCACGTTCCGCTCAGCTGCTTACTACTGCAGGCCTCATCCCACGTGCACCCGCTCGAGGATCGTGCACTGCCCGCATGGCAGCTAATGCCAGAAACCCCCTTCCACGCGTGGCCGCTCGAGGATGGTTCACTTCCCGCATGGCAGCTGATGCCTGAAACCCCTTTCCACGCGTGCCCGCTCGAGGATGGTGCTCTTCCCGCAGGGCAGCTACTGCCTGAGCCTTCATTGCATGCGCGCCCGCTTGAGGAGTGTGCACTTCCCGCATGGCTGCTAACTCCTAGACCCCTCATCCCACGGGCGCCCGTTCAAGGATGGCGCACATCCCGCATTCCCAGGCGCTGCTCCCAAGCGTCCAGGGCCTCCCAAGGCACGACCGCTTGTAAAAATGATGGATACGCGTCCAGAGCTTCCAAGACGGCCCGTGCAGGCAACTAATGACACCCAGATGGCCCAAGATGACTCGAAGACGGCCCAAGATATGGCCCGGCCCCAAGGCGTCTGAACATTGATTCAAGACGGCCCAAGATGGCTCCAAGAGGGCCCAACATCGTCACAAGAGGACATCCAACAAAGCCCGAAGAAGCCAACATCATGAATTCCGGTTAGGTTTTGAATAATTATCGCATTCTCGCCTGTTTGGGATGCCGTCAGCTCAAGACGGCCCCAGATGACTCTACGCTGGCCCAAGAGGCATCCAAGACGGCCCCAGAGGGCCGCCCGTGGGACCCAAGACGACCTTAGAAGGCCCTTCGGCTGCCCAAGACGGCGCCAAGACGGCCCCACGACGGTCGCCAGGCACCGAGAGAAGACGGCCAAGAGGGCCCCGAGACGGCCCACGAGAGCGCCAAGCAGGCGTAAGAGGACCCCAAGACTACCCAAGAGGGCCCAAGGGACCCCCAAGAATGCCATACAGGAGGCCAAGACAGCTCAAAGACGGCCTAAACGAGTTTCACCACCACCACCACCATCACCATCACCATTATCATCATCATCATCATCATCATCATCATCATCATCATCACCACCACCATCATCATCATCATCATCACCACCACCACCACCACCACCACCACCACCACCATCATCATCATCATCATCATCATCATCATCATCATCATCATCACTGTCACCACCAATACCATCACCAACACATTGAACGTCATCGTCGTCGTCATCGCGCCGTCGTCGTCGCCACCATCAGCATCGTCATCGTGATCGTCGTCGTCATCATCATCCTCATCAGCATCGTCAGTATTATCGTCGAGGTCGTTCGTCTTCACCATCACCATCGCCGTCACCAGCACCACCACCACCATCATCATCACCGCCATCATCACTGTCATCATCATCATCACCATCAGCATCGCCATCATCACCATCATCACCATCATCATAATCAATAGCATCATCATCAACATAATCAGCATCATCATCATTTTCCTCATCATCACCATCATCATCATCCTCATCATTGTCATCATCACAATCATCCTCATCATCCTGATCATCGTCATCACCCATATCATTCTCATAATCCTCATAACGGCTCTCCCAAGCCTGGGGACAAGAGTTGTCACACGTGACGGCCTCCCGCGCTCCGTCGAACAGTCACCACCCAAAGAGCTGGGCTGGCACGGTGGCGGGACGTGTTGCCGCAGTGTTTCGTTTGAGCAGGCATCTCGTTTCGAGGGTGTATGGTAGAGGGGGTCAAGTAAGGGAGGGTAAAAGAGGAGGGATTCGGAGGTGACGATACGGGCGAATGGCGAAGGGGCGGGCGTTACACGCATTCGCCCGGGATCCTCGCCGAAGGCATGGACCATCGGCGCCCCTGGATACATGTATTGCTCCCCCCGGGGCGCGCCCCCTTTGTCGCCTCCGAAGGATTAGCGAATCAGAATCAGTTCCCGGTGCCCGGCGCCAATGCAACGAGGACAACGCCCAGCGGCGGGACCGAAACCAGCTGCAGGCAGCAGTTGTCATACCCCTCTGCTTACCAAGCTTTAGGTCGGGCACGTCCCCCTACAGGCGGATTTTGAACCAAAAATACAACAACACCGACACCAACACCAACACCAACACCAACACCAACACCAACACCAACACCAACACCAACACCAACACCAACAACAACAACAACAACAACAACACTTTTAAGACTGTTCGCCCTTGTATGATCGAGTGTCCAATAACGCGTACTTCCAAAACCCTCGATACCCGCCCTCTTCGTCTTCGATCGAACCTCTTTTCGGGGGTATACCTTTCTTCCCTGCAGGCCGGGCCCCGGCAAACGGCGGGGCGGCCGCGGACCGTCGGCCTGGCCAGCGGCAGCGCTGATCGGCGGGGCGGCCGCGGACCGTCGGCCCGGCCCAAGAGGGAAGGACAGGGGACCGACCACGACGACGACGACGACGGCGACGACGACGAAGGAGACGACGAGCGAAAGCGAGAGCGAGAGAGACGACAGCAGGGCCACGAAGGGCACGAAGTAGGCCACGAAGGGCGACAGCGGGGACACGAAAGGAATGCGTATGGGGCCACGAAGAGCGCGAACGAGCGGGGGCCACGAAGTGCAGATAATGCGGGGCCACAGAAGGCAACTATGGGGCCATGAGGGTAGCAACTGGGCCACGTAGGACAGTGAGGGGGACACACATGGCGACAGCGGGGCCACGAAGGGCACGCACATGGGGCCGCAACGGGCGCGACTCCTGGGTGCCTGGGTGTCGGGAGCGCGGCGCTTGGGCAAATTGCAAGAAATTCCAACGCAAGGCCATTCTTCAGTAAGTCGCAAGCAAGTCTCCAGCGAGAGCGCGACTCCAGAGCGCCGGGAGAGCGATTTCTGAATAAATTGTAAGGCAGTCCCAAGCGAGAGCGCGATTCCTGAATAAAATGCAAGGAAGTCTCGGGCGGGAGCGGGGGTCCTGGCTGAATTGTAAGGAATTGGGCGGGGGCAAGGGACCTGTAAAGCGCACCCACCGCAAAGCGTACCCACCTTCCGCAGTTCGGGAAGGTGTTCCGCATTTTTTGGAATGCTATTCCGCGCAGTATTATGTGCGTACCGTTTCATGGACCTACTCACGCACGGTCGCCAGTCACGCAGGGGGGCTATGTCAATTCGCTCAACCCCGTGGCGCGGCCCCAGGGGCCACCGAAACACGCGGCACATATTCTTTGCAGCGTGCGTGCCAACTTGTAAACGCTAGAACACGCGTGTGAGTTCCACTCGGAAATATAACACTGCGCAAGCACAAGTGCACTTCTGTTGACGTTTGCTGACACCCGCGCAACCCCAACGCGCAAAGTGGCAAACACGCGCGCGAAGGGGCCATTTTTGCTCAATGCACCAGCGGCTGATACCAAACACATTGGGAAACGAACCGATCTATTATATTATTCTTCGACGTCTTCACAACGATGCTGAACCGATCCGCATCAGCAATCGCCCCCGCGACCGCGCATGCAGGGGGCCCACGCATAGGCGCGCTTGCTGTTGGCATTGTTTCTGCGCCTCGGCGCGCCCACGTCGGGGGCGAGCAGGAGGGCAAGAGGGGGGGGGGGGGGGATGAGCAGGAAGGGGAAAGGGCGCGGAAGGGGAGGAGGGGCGTTTCCAAAGGTAGAAATTTCGGACACGCACTCCCCAGGAGGGCGTCGAACCGACGAAGTTCCAAGTTCGAGCTTCGAAGTGCGAATCTCGAAGTTCGGAGTTCGAACTTCGAACTTCGAACTTCGAACTTCTAACTCTGAGCGTACTTGTTTGGAAGCCCCCCGCCGAAAGGAGCGGGATGGACGGGGTCAGGGGGAAGGTGGGGGGGGGGAGGAAGGGGGGAGAGCGGGCAGGGGGTGGAGAGGGGAGGGCGGGCCTGGCTTTTCGCCGTCGGGGGAAGGAAGGAGGGGGGAACAGGGAGAGAGGGGGGGGGGAGGAGGAGGATGAGGTGGGAGGCTCAGAGGGAGCCGAATGGCACCCATGAAAGTTATTTCTCTTTTCTCAGCTCCAGGAGCGCGGCAGGCCGCAGTCGACTACGAGGCGCCGACGCGCGCGCAGCGTCAGGCCAACGCCGCGGGTGCAGAGGCCTCTCACCTCCGAGCCACGGTCCGTCCAAACGGCGTGCTTAGCCGTTCGCTTCACGTGCCAGCGTCGCCTCTCGGAGCAGAGAGGGAAGCGGAGAAACCGCTAGAGCTGCTGCACAGAACAGCCTGTAGTTCGTCGTGGAGTCCAGCGCACGCGCAGCGCGCAAAAATTGCACGAGGACAAGCTCGACGCCGCTTTCCTTGCCGCGGCGCTGACGCAGCGCGCATCGGCAGCAATCAAAAAGGCCATGCGTTTACGGGCGCGCGCGTTTAAAAGTCGCACGAGGACTCACTGTCGGCTTATCGCCTGAGCACCCACCTCAGCGACCAGCCCCTGACGACGGGCCAGCGCCCGTCGACTTTGTGGCGAGGCGCTTGCGCAGGGCGTCGGACACCCCCGCCCCCGACGGCGGCGAAGGGGGGGGCCGCTTGTTGCCCTTGGCCTTGCCCTTGCCGCCGTCCGCGGTCTGCTTCGGGGTGGCCGGCTCCTTCTTCTTCGCGAAGGCGGCGCCCGTCCAGTCCGGCGCGCGGCTCGGAGCCACGACGCCCTTCGCGACGAACTCCTGCAGGAGGTCTTCGACCTTGTGCGAGCGCCCGTCTTTCTTGAGCGTCGCGCTCGTGTTGTAGTCGAAGCGGTCATCAAACTCAAGCTCCTCGGCGTCGAACTGGAGGACCGCCTTCGGGTTCTGGTGGTCAAGGCGGCTCGTGACCGACCACTGGTCCGCGCTCTCGTCTTTCGCCTCGTTGTAGAAGCCGTTCTTGAGGTCGTCGTCGGCGTGCTGGGTGCTCAGGGGGCGCCCGTTCGCGGTGTGGTGCTGGCTTAGCGCCGTGCCGAAAGCCTCCCAAGTCTCCAGGCCCTCGCAGGTGAGCGTCGGGAGCGGGCTGTTTGGACCGACCTTGAGCCCCACGTAGAGCAGGCCCAGTTTGAAAGCCTCGTACCAGCAGCCGTCGCCTGGCGTTTCCGGGAAGCGCTCGGGCTCCAACTTGTGGAGCAAGAAGTCGACAAGACCGTTCTGCCTTGTCTGGTGGCCAATAAGGCCGCCAAACAAGACGACGACAGAGACGAGGCGCGACGACTACGACGACGATGGCGGCGGCGGCGGCGACGGCGACAGCGACGGCGACGACGACGACGACGACGACGGACGACGGCGAAACTCACGTTTACGCATTTCGAACTTCGAAGCTCGAACTTCGAAGTTCGAAGTTCGAACTTCGTGGAACTTCGAAGCTCGAACTTCGAACTTCGAAATTCGAACTCCGCAAGTTGGGCCCCCCTGAATCTTGGGGGGGTGGGGGGAGGAAGAGGGCCGAGAGCCGGCAGGAGGGGGGGGGAGGGGGGGATGGAGCGGTCGCAGCTCTGGGCATGAAGTTTTCTCCGCCTTCCGCCTGTCCAGGTGCTCGAACTTCTTCAAGCCTCCGCGAAGCCTCTTGCCCTGGTGCTGCTCCGCCTCGGGCTTCTCGCCGCTCTCGGCACGCTTGGAGTCGGCAGACGCCCTGAGCACCGCCTTCCACTCCTCGTTGTGGAGGAGTGCGTTCAAGTGGTACAGCAGGCCAGGGTCGGCACGCAGGGTCCTCACCGTGTCCTCGACCGTCTGCTCGATGGCCGCCTCGCCCGCCCTGCTGAGGCTCGCGAGGATGGCCGCCGCCCCCTTGTCTGCGGCCTTCTCGGCGCGGCTGTGGGAGGCCATGGCTGCTCTGAGGGGCTCCGGGGCGGAGTCCGGGGGGCCGCGGCAGGCTTGTCGCCGAAAGGCTTCTCAGACACACTGCCCTTTGAGCGTAACGGTTGCTGAAGACGAGATGCATGGGGCGCGGGCGACAGGGAAGACGGGCGGGCGGAGAGGGGGCGATGGGGCATGACGCAGACGGACGGAGGAGCGGGAAGGCAGACGGCGGACCGAGAGGGGAGGAAGAGCAAGAGGAACGGAACGAGCGAGGGCGGCGAGAAGCCTGGAGGCTGGGGAAGGGCAGGGGGGCCTCCAAAGGTATATGTTCGAAACTCGCAATCCCCAGGAGGGCCTCCAACCGACGAAGTTCCAAGTTCGAACTTCGAAGTTCGAACTTCGAAGTTCGAAGTTCGAAGTTCGAAGTTCGAACTTCGAGCTTCCAACTCTGACATCGTGTTTTGGAGGACCCCCCGCCAAAAGAAATGGGATAGAAGAGCGCAGGGGGACGTAGGAGGGGAGAGGTTTTTCAGCGAACGTACTCCTCGGCACTGCTGCCTCGCGTCGGCACGGTTCAATACGCAAATTACAGACATTGGGGGGCAGCACAGGCTGACGCCGAAAATGAGGGCAGCACAAGCTGACGCCTCGAGCACGTGAAACTGAAAGGGCCGCAGCACAGGCTTGACGCCGAACACAATGCGGACGAGCAGCGCCGCGCAGGCTCACGTCAAAAACGTGCTGCAGCGCTGCCTGTCGCCGATGCTCGCGCTGCTTCGTCGCTCGCGCAGGCGCCGCCTCGTGGAAGGCCAGTTCTTCCATGTCAAATGGAGCGGCCTCCTTGGTGAAATCGCAATGGAACGTCCAGGTCCACCATATTGCCTCGCAGGCAGCGCACTCGTGGCCCCGCTTCGTCCACGACGCAGACTTCCATTGGTTCGTCGGCGCGTGCAGCGCGCGCCAACGGCCATTATAGTCGTCCACGTCAATGGGCCCACCCAGAGGGACCCACTTCAGCATCCACTTCGTGATCTGCTCGGTGTTCTTGGCGTCCTTCTCGGGCAGCCGACGGGCATTTTTTTCTGCGTCTGGGTGTGCGCCGCTGCTGGGGCTTTCTTGAAGTATTTCTGCACGCGCTTGTCGCGGGTGGCCACGATGTGCCCCCTCTCCGCGTGCACCGCCGCCACCTGCACGGCGCATTTCTCCACAGCTTGAGCTTCCCCTGGCACGAGCACCTCTCCGAGCATGTCGGGCGGGACGTACAGGTCGGCGCACGCGTCGGGCAGCTCTTGCACGAACCCTCGGCACACGCATTCAGACGCCTCCTTGTCGGTCAAGTCTGGCTTGATCGCCGAAATGGCAGCCAGAACCAAGTCTGTCTTGCGGTGGTCCGCCGCGGCTGCGTCTGCTGGCAATGCCTTCCCCTTGCTGATCAGGAGAGCCTCCAATGACTCCTCTCAAACGCCCGGGAACCCCGACTCGGCTTGCGCGTCGAGCAACGGTTGCGGAGCAGCTGCGACTCCCCGCGCGCCGATCTGCGCGCCCTTGTAGCCCTCAGGGGACGATATACGACACCCGCGAACTCCCAGTTCACCCTCTCGGGGGAACTTGCGTTTGAGAGTCTTTCTTGTGCCCCCATCACCACTTCGGGGGGGGGGGGGGGGGGGGGGGGGGGGGCGGAGGGGGGGGGTCCCCCCGCCCCGCCCCTCGCTTACGATAAATGATACACAATGTGGCTAAGGAAGGCTCCAGGACAAAGACGCCCGAGGGGGAGCCCCACCGCGGGCCCAAGAACGCGCGCAAGCGCCCAATGTGCACTTCGGGTGTTCAGGAGGCCACACTGGGGGGCTTCACAGGGAGTGGTAGGCGCGTGCAACGCGTAAAGATACCCATGGATACCCCTCTTCTGGACACCCGCGCAGATGGCCACACGGGGGCCCGCGGCCGCCGAAAGCACTCCTCGAGGGCCCCAGCAGACCTGAGCAAACTTCCACACCTGCCCCCGCCAAGCTCCCAGACGGCCCCGAGAAGCCTCCTGGAGGCCTCCAGCAGGGTGACACTGCGCGACGCCCTGGTGTCCTCACTGACACCGTCACCGTCATCGTCGTCGTCGCCTTCCTCCTGTCCTTCACATCCCCTCCCGTCCGAGCCCCCCTCCCCCCCTTCCCCCTCCCCGTGCGTTCCTCCTCCTCTTCCTCGCCTTGAGCCCCTTTGCCCTCCTCGCCCTCCGCCACTCCTCGCCGTCCGCCACTTCCGCAGGATTATCGTAGGCCCCCCGCTGGTTTATCTTGCGCCTTCGCTGGTTTATCGCAGGCCCTCCGCAGGTTTATCTCAGGCCCCCGCGGGTTAACCTAAGGCCAACCGCGGGTTTATCTTAGGCCCCCACGGGTTTATCTCCAGCCCCCCGACGGTTTCTCTTGCACACGCGCGGGGTTACCTTAGGCCCTCGCTGGTCTACCTGAAGCCCCAGTCGGAGTATCGCAAGCCCCCTCTCCCGCAGGTTTTTTTTTTTCTGAGGCTCCCGACAGTGGGGAACATAGGGGAAGTGAATCAAACAAGGGGAAATAGGAAACGTGAGGGGAGTAGCATAAGTGAGACAAGTGGGGAAAGGGAGCAAGGTGAGGAAGGTAAGGGGTGTGAGAGAAGTAAGGAGATCGAGGGAAGAAAGGAAATTAAGGAAAGCGAGGGGCGCATCGAAAGTGAGACAGGCGAGGAGAGCAAGGGAAGCGAGGGAAATCAGGAAGAAGGAGAGGAAAATGAAGAGATTGTGAGAAGTACGGAATGTGAGGAAACCGAAGAAAGTAAGGGAAGTAGGGCGCGGGAGGAAAGTGGAGTAAGGAAAAGAAACGAGGGAAGTGAGGATGTGAGGAATGCGAGGAAATTGAGGAAGGTACGGGAAGTGAAGGAAAGTTGTGAAAGTGAGGGGAGTGAGGAACTTGAAAAATGTTAGGAAAGTAAAGAACGTGACGGAAGCAAGTGACGCGAGGGGCGCGAGGGGCCCCACGCACGCGCCCGCCCCCTGTCCTCCAAGAACATCCGCGCAGGGGATTTCCATTGCACGGGAATCGCCTCCACGTCGTCGGCGTCGGAGACGGTGCGCCAAGCGAGTGACTCACACCCTCTGGCTTTTCGCCGCGCGCCCTCGCTTTCCTGCTCGGCCGGCCAGCGCAGCGCGGAGCACCAGTACGTTTTTAGGACGAACATCGTCTCGTTGGTGGACTTGATACGGACGAGTCCGCCTGGCAGCAGGAACCCGGTCACCCAGCAGTCGTTCGCCCGGTGCCAAAGATCGCCCTCGCGAAGCACGCGCAGGAACTGCAAGTCCGCGCATAAATTCTGCTCGCTCGCAGGAGTGAATGCTTTGAACTTGCTCTCGTCCCTGATTTTGTCCGTCTTCTCCAAGAGGGCGTTCCGCGCCTGGGCACGGGCCTTCGCCCGAGGCTTTGCCCCGACTGGCACCGGGCGGCTTGTCGCCTTAGCATCGTGAAACAATGCCTTCATCTCCGCGTCGTCCTTGAGGTTCAACTTCGTGAAGGGCTCCACCTCCGCGCGCTCGAACTCCCCGATGACGTCGTTCCTGACCAGGGCGCCCCACTGCGCCGTGCTCGCCGCCGTCTGCGGGGGACACGAGTACTTCTCATGTGTGACACGAGCGTGCCCCTGAACGCCGTTGGAACGATCGCGACGGGGAGCCATCGGGGGACCACCTGCAAAGCCACGGCGCCCAGAACCACGAAGACGTCGCACATCGGGAAGGCGCATCGACGCGGAGGGGGGCGGGGGAGAGGCCCGGCACGGAAGCGACCGAAGGGGAGGCGGAGAAAGGGCAAAAAGATGCCCAAGGCCAGCTCCCTTGGACCCTCTCTGGCCTTGTTGCTGTTCGTGAGGGTTTCTTGGTCGCGCAGCATCCTGTTGGCTTTCTCGCGCGCGCGAGTCTGGCACCAGCCAGTGAAAGTAGACTTCAATAGTTCTTCCAACGCGCTTGGGAGAGCACCGAACTGGCTTTTCGCCGCGAGCCCAATGCGCCAGAGGTAGAAGGGCTGGTGGAACCGACAGCGGGCAACAGCTGAAACGACCTTGGGGTACTCGCGGTGCTCCGGGGCCACCGACGACGACGACGATGACGTCGAAGACGACGACGAAGACGAAGACGAAAACGAAGACGAAGACGACGACGACGACAACGACGCCGACGACGACGACGACGAGGACGACGACGACGACGACTACGACGACGACGACGACGAGGACGACGACGACGGCGACGACGACGACGAAGACGAACACGAAGACGACGACGAGGACGAAGACGACGACGAAGACGACGAAGAAGACGACCCAGAGGTCCTCATGGGTGAAAAGTTTTCACCCGACAATTCCGGCGAAAAACACGCATGGCCAGCGAAAACCAAATCTTCCGGCGAAAAACACATATGGCCGGCGAAAAACACATATTTCATGCGAAAATCAATGATGCGCGCGCGCCTCCATTTATACAGAACACGTGTTAATAATATGTGCACTCAAAAACATGTATATGTATGCGAAGGGTTAACGCACCGTGTAAACCCAACGCGAAATCCATATCCGCTGCATCACACATACACACACGTTTACATAACACCCCATTTCATTATATTACATTACATTACCTTTAAATTCCATTACACTACACCACAATAGCTTACATTACATTACATTACACTACATTACATTACATTGCATCCCATTAGTGCATTACGCATTACATTACATCGCATTGCGTTCCATTGCATTGCGTTGCATTGCGCACGGCAAAACCAAACGAAACAAAACATCATCCCTCCCTCCACCTCCCCCTCCTCCCCCCAGAGACTGTGGGGGAAAGGGAAGTTCGCTTGCTTTCGAGTGGCTACGGTTGCTCGAGATGGCGGATTCTGTGGAGGCCAGTCCTTCGCGCAAGTACGCGCCCAAATGCACAGATGCCCCTGCCATGGTGGCGATCATTAAGCCTAGATTGGACAAGGCGACGAGGGGAGAGAAAAACCGATGAGAAACAAAACGCGATTTTTTCCACCCAAGCCCTAAATCCTTCGGCACTCCCAGAGGAGGGGGAGACGGAGGATTGGAACCGAGAGAGGGGGGAAACGTTCTGACGATTTCTTTGGCGTTGGGGAAACGGGAGGGGGAAGATACTGCGGGGGGCCGCCGTCAGGCCAACTTCCTGCAGTACCCCCACGACGATTCGGAAGGCGATCGGTGGCAAGAGGAAGCCGCCAGCGCAGATGGACTCGGCGAGAATCACCGAGTACAAAGAGTTTTCCGATGAGGGAGGAGGAAGAGGAGGAGGAGGAGGAGGAGGAGGTGAGGAGGAGGAGGAGGAGGAGGAGGAGAAGTAAGAAGGATGAGGGGGGGGGGGGGGGGGGGGGGGGGTGGGAGGGGGGGGGGGGGGGGGGGGGGGGGGGGCTAGGGAGGAGGGACGAGGAGGAGGGAGGAGGGGGGGAGGAGGGGGATACCCCATATCCCCAGCAAGGAGTTTGCGCGCGAGTTCGAGACCCTCGCGAACACGCTGAGCGTGTTCCCGCAGTCCCTTCGCCAGGCCTTGGTGGAGGCCGCGGACGGCAAGCTCAGCATGAGCTCCTACGAGCTGTCCGACTGGGTCAGCACCATGGACGAGCGCATCAGGACATTGTTCTCACATGTTGTTCGGGAGAAGCGGTGACATGGGCTTCAATGCAGAATACGATGAGGAGCAGGAGGACGGACGAGTAGGATCTGAGGCTATTGAGGCACTTAGGGGGGAGGAGGGGGAGGGAGGAGAAGGGAGAGTAGAAAGAGCGACGCCCAGGCGACGTCCTCAAGCTGCATGGTTCGTGGAGTTGGAGCTCGAGCCTCTCGCGGACGAGGAGATGCAGCTGACTGCACATGATGGGCCTGAGGAGTCGCAGAACGACGCCATCATGAAGCGGCCTGCAGGAGATCTGGCACAGAAACGTGCATCGGAGGAGAGAGGAGAGATGAGGAGGGGGAGGATGAGGAGGATGAGAAGGAGAATGAGGAGGAGGAGGAGGAGGAGGAGGAGGATAAGGAGGAGGGGGAGGAGGAGGAGGAGGAGGAGGAGGAGGAGGATGAAGGGGAATGGTAACGTAAGGTCTGAACCGAGCCTCCTCCCCCTCCTCCTCATCCTCCTCATCGCTTCCTCAAGCGAGGATGCGACGAGCACAACTACGCTTTCGAGAGCGAGTTCGTCATGGCCTACCGCACCCCCGCGGAGTGGAAACCAGGCCAGCCCGTCGAGTACGCGAAGCTGATGTACGTGGACAGTGTAGACTACCAGCCGTTTGATTCGATGATGGCGTTATGGGAAGATGGTACTAAGAGGTCGGTCCCGCAGTGCACGGCTGCGATGTTTGAGAACCTGCAGGGCGTTCCACTAACACTCGAGAGTGCACTCGAGTCGGCTGAGTCGAAAGCTAAACCTTCTAAAGCACAACCTTCTGAAGCTGAACCTTCTAAAGCACAACCTTCTAAAGCTGACGGGCCAGCGCAACCTTCTAAAGCTGGCGCTCAACCACCTGCAGCTGCAGGGCAAGTACCAGGAGAAGACCCAGCAGGCGAACTAGACAAGACCGCGTGTGGACCGAGGTGGACTTGCTATACGGAGAGCGGCGAGAAAGTCCAAGCTGGGTTCCGATTCAACCAGCCTGCCGGCAAAAAAAAACAGCACCTCGCCAACATAAAAATTGATGGCAACCAGCTGCTCCAGATAGACATCGTGCATTTCAAGAATGACGTTAAGGCTGCTTTTCAATGGATGCGGAACGGTGCACAAGATTACATTACTGGACGCGCGACTGGTGAGGCCCTCAAGGCCAGAAAGAATGAGTTCATGAACCAGCTTACTTCGCAGGAGTGCAAGAAGCGGCCAGCGGGATCGACCAGAGGACAGGAGTGCAAGAAGCGACCAGCGGCCGACCACGAGGACGCCGTCGACGACCAGGCCGATTTTGATGAGGAGATCATGGGGGATGGAAGCCACCCCTCGAAGGGAAGATGAGGAGGAGGAATAGGAAGAGTTAGGAGGAGGAGACGGAGGAGGATGAGGAAGAGGCTGAGGGCTGAGAGGAATGGAGGGAGGAGGGAGGGAGTGGGGACCGCGCCCGCCTTCCCCCCCCCCCCCAAGGACGCCGATGCGACAGCGAGGAGTTCGGCGCCGCCCAGGACACCATTAGCGGCAACGCCCACGGCACCTTCAGCTGAGGAGGCGCCGTCCACGCCGCCCCCCAGGCCCCCGAGGACGAACGCGGCTCAGACGAGCCTGTCGAGCCACCAGCCGATCCCGCCGCCCAGGTTTGACAGCTGGATGGACGAATGATCGGTCCGAGCGAATCTCCACCTCCTCCTCCTCCTCCTCCTCCTCCTCCTCCTCCTCCTCCTCTTCGATCCCCCTATCCCTCGTCGTATTCCCCCTCTCCCTTCCTGTAGTTCCTCCTCCTGCCCCGTCCTCCTGGGCTCTCTTATAGAATAATCGAGCGGACGTTCTCGAAAATCCGAAAATCCTCGAACATGCTCAAAAATCTCAGGCATCCTCGCATCCGATATTTAGGCCTGCGGGCACCGTCGCAAGATCTAGCATCCTTAACCTCCTGAGGGTGTGGGGACACGGTAGTTTTTCGGCTGGAGCTTGAAGGCTGGCCCCCCCCTCTCGGGCCCTGGAGCGCCATGGCGTCGCCTTCGACGATGTCTCTCAGGAGGCGTATCGACCTGGTGGAGGAAGCGATCTCTCTAGCCAGACGCGAGGCCGAGGCCCCTGCTACCCAACCAGATAGTCGCGCCCCTTCCCTTGCAGCTGCAGCTGCTGCTCCTCCTGGTGCGATCGATCTAGCAGACTCGCCTCCGCAACGCGCTGGCGGAGCCGAGCCCAACGAGAACGCCGCGACCGCCCAGGCGCCCCAGGCAGCTGCAGGGAAATCTCCTCCTCCTCTTTCTCCTCCTCCTCCTCCTCCTCCTCCTCCCCCGCCTCCGCCTCGATCCTCAGGTGGGGGGGCGTATTTTCTCCGGCGGGGACAAGATTTTTCTCCGGTGGAAGTCAGAGTTTGGGGGGGGCATCACCCTTTAAGGTGCACGAGCGCGCGCTCGGCCAGTGGGAATGCCGCCTCTTGTCTGCTCCTGGGTCCCTGGAGCTCGGGTTGCGTTTGGAAACGGTCTGCCCGATCCCCCGCATATGCGCCGCCTGGGCAACATACGTACGCATACGCACATACATATCCATACACTCGGGGATGCACACACGCATATCGACCCACCTACATACATACGTATACGTACCTACACGTACATTCACATTCATACATACATGCGTGCATACACACATACACACGTAAATGCATACGTACGTACACACATGCATACGTATATATACATACACACATACATACATACATACATACATACATGCATACATACATGCATACATGAATTTGCGTCCTCCTATAGGAGTCCGAGCACCGTGCCGATCCTGAGTTGGAACCCGCGGGCGTCGGGGGCCAGGAGTCCGGCATGGAGGTCGACCAGGGCACGGGCGTCGGCAAGGGCATCATCATCGACAAGGGCAGCATCATCGACAAGACCGTCATCGTCGATGACCCGCAGAAGGATCAGGACTGGAATTTCAAGTCGCTGCTCTCGCAGGAGATGCAGAACATGCCGACCAGCTGCGGCTCCGAAGCCGACTACGAGCAGGACGCCGCCTCCTCCTCTTCCTCCTCCTCTTCCTCCTCCTCCCCCTCCTCTCTCTCTCTCTCTCTCTCTCTCTCTCTCTCTCTCTCTCTCTCTCTCTCTCTCTCTCTCTCTCTCTCTCTCTCTCATCCTCCTCCTCGGCCTCCTCGAGTTAGGAGCTCAAGGACCTCTTCGCGAAGACTTGTGGCACCGTCGCGGCTGGAGCGACTACCGAGGCTGAGCAGGATGATATTGCAAAACATATTGCGTCGACGCATCCTTTGCTGGCCGCGGCATCAGAATCCGACTTCATCTTTCCAGCAGACTCGTCACTGGGCAGATCGTTCAAGCGCTACATTGAGGAACATTGGGCCGAAGAGGACCAGACCAAGTATTGGAAGTTAGGCCAGACTCAGAAGAAGTTGTGGAGACAGCAATGGGCGATGGATAAATTTAAAGACATCGCCAAAACCAGGGAGAGCACAGAAGCCTATTCGGAGTTGGACCTCAACGAATATGAAGACCTCAACTGGGATCAATTAGTTACGGCAGAGGGCGGCTGGCGCCCGTCTGTGCTCAAGGGGTGCGTGGTGATAGCGCAGCGGTGCATTGCCAAGGGCCCGCCCTTCGTTGGCATCAGCGAGCAGAGCGGCAGGATCACGTTCAAGCACAAGAGGACCCTGAACCATCAGTCCCGCGAGAACAAGTGGCTCAAGAGGTCTCTTGAGCATAACGGTGGATCGCCCGAGCAGGTGCGCAAGGGCATGCCCGTGGACCTCGAGACCCCGAACAAGATCCCGATGCCGAGGGCTACTGGAGCGGATAGCGGAGAGTCTCTAGCAGTTCAACCACAAGAGGCCGACGCGGAGAAGGACGACAAGGACAACAGCAAGGGCTCCAAGGGCTCCAAGGGCAATGGCAAGGGCAAGGACTCCAAGGGCAAGAACGCCAAGGACAAGGGCAAGGGGAGCAAGGGAAAGGGCGAGAAGAAGGGCAAGGGGAGCAAGGGCAAACAAAAACAAGGGCAATGGCGAAAAGAAGCCGCCCACCAGCCTCAAGGCGCAGGCCAAGCAGGTGCAGGACGTCGTGACCTCCTACTCGATGTCGCTGCAGAAGCACGGGTGGCACGGCTAGAATATCACTGGGCCGATGGAGAGCAGATGGGGGAGGCGATCATCATCCCCTCGATCGAGGGATGGTCATCCCCCTCCCCCTTCTGTCCTCGATATCTCCTCCCACTCCTCCTCTTCCCAAGGAAGTGGGCGAAGCGCATGGAGGAGGAATCGGACTACGAGTGGTCCACCAAGCCGAAGTTCAAGGACCCCTTCGATAAGGCTTGGACGGAGCTGCAAAACGCGGCGGTCGACGAGAACTTCCAGTTTGTCCTGTCCGACGGCGCGGGGACGGTGCTGGAGCAGCTGGAGCAGGACAGCATCTGGAGCCAAAGAGAAAGAGAGAGAGGTACACATACTATACGTATATTCATATGTTCATACATATATATATATATATATATATAGACAACACACGTATATATATACAACGTGATAACCTCCCCCTCCTCGAACTCCCCTCTCCTCCGCCCCCCCTCCCATCCTCCTCCTTTGTTGATCTGACTGCGCCAGGACGAGCTGCAGAAGTTCTACACCCAGGTGATGGCCGCCATCAAGCCGGCCGTCGAGCAGGTCCTGGAGGCGTGCAACAAGCTGCAGAGCATCAACGAGATGTAGGGCCTGCACGCGCGGGCACGCAGCCATGAGCTGCGAGGGGGTTGCCAGGATTGGCACACATCCGATTCGATGTTCCTCCCCGCCCTTCAGATTAAGCCCCATCCCAGACCCCTCTTTAAGACATCGAGGATGTTAGTGCTGACAGCCTGCATATTTTGCTGCTTGGGGCTGGCGAGTAAGCGTTCCTTCCAGAGTGATCTAAAATAATAACATTATTTTACGATTTGCTATTCAATGTGATGCGATTCTACAATCAAGAATAGGCTGTCCAGATTCTGTCCAGATCCTGTCCAGACTTGTCCAGACTTGTCCAGATGAGGCTCTCGCTGCAGACATCCTCACAAAAATGCGTGTCCAGATTCTGTCCAGATCCTGTCCAGATCCTGTCCAGACTTGTCCAGACTTGTCCAGATTCGAGTTCTGAGATTTTGTGTCGTTGCACGGATGAAAATATTTCTCCGGGTGATTTTATTTCGCCGGCACCGGCAAAGTTTCAGATAAATGGGGGTCGAGGGTCCGAAACGCCGGAAGCCGACCGCGATGAGCGTGTTGCTCGAGCTGCCAGCATGCCGCCCAAGAAACGGTCTCGCCCACAATATGCAACTCGCACTCACAGCTGGGAGTTTGATGGGCAGACATCTCAGGCGTCGTGGGAGAGGCCAGAGACAAATGAACATAATGATTTGAAAGCTCGCCAATTGGAGTTCGGGAAGTTACTCGAGGACCATCTGATAAAGGAGTACGCACTTGGGAGACTGAGTGCAAGGTCATTGTGCGTGCTCGCTTTTCTCGCTGTCCAGTCTGGGGCGCAGGGCCCGCGCCTCGACGAGATCTCACTATCGCCTGATTGCGCGTCTGGAAAATACCAAGCTCATTTGGATCAGGTGCTGCCCCAGGAGGAGCCGATCGAGCTCTGTGATGTGGCTGCGCCTGTTTACTTCAATGGAAAACGACAGGACCTTTTTAAGTTGTTAAACCCACTCCCCGCCTACCGCCCCACCACCCTTAACCAGCCCCAGGGGGGTATAGGGAGGAGTGTTCCAGGGGGGCGGCGTGCAGGGGGGGGGTATAACAATCTAACAGGAAGGTACGCTTACCCTTGCTCCTTTTCACGAGTGCTCATCAGCGGAAGTTGCTCGAGATGACCTCGGGGAACTTCCACATAATTTGCAAGATACCGAGTGGGCCGATAATTTCTCTAACCACCCCTTGGAGAACATCCCAGGTGATGAGCGCCCTGTATACCCAGTGGCGCTGTGCTGCGACGGTGTAAGATATACAAAATCGGTCGGCACAGGACAGCGAGATACAATGATGAACTACACAATTCATAATTTAGTATCAGGAAAACGACACCTTATCGGTATCCAGGCTAAGTCTAGAAGCTGCAGGTGTGGCTGCAGGGGTTGGTGTTCAACGTTTCCTACTATGAACTTTATAGCATGGTGTCTGGAACAATGCGCCCGAGGTGTTAGAGACAGCCGCCGTTGGGATGATGTAGATTGGGCCCTAGGTGAATTCTACCACGCCCAAGCGGGCGAACAACTTCCCGCTCGTTTTCTGCTGGTCGAGATTCGGGGCGACTGGTCTGAACATGCCAACGCGTTTGCTCTACCAACGTGGCAAGCGCACAACAAGCCGTGCTTTTGCTGCTTAGGCAAAAAACAGATTTATACTACGTGCTACGCTTATGCACCGCCGCCGATCTGGGATGGAACGTTTACCGATCGAGGGATCCCGAGGCCATGGATTCTCCAGGTACAGCCCCCTCCACACCTTCAAGATATCACGCCAGCGCCCCCTGCATGGGGGTCCGCGGATATGATGTGTCACGTGTGTCGCCTCTTGGGCATGGATGGGGGGATCCTCCAACAAATTGGTATGAGGAGGCTTGCGCTGCGAGTGAGATCACCGTTGACGTCACTGATGAGAGTGTACGAACGCGTCTTATTACGGCTGGCAAGTTAGGCTTTGATAAGAGGCGCGATGCAATGGGGATGCTGTTGTTCGCCGACGTCCCTGAACTCGGGCTGCGGGCGCATGGCCGTCTTGACCCATCCAGGCAACTATTAGATACTGCACAGATCTTGAATGTTGGCTTTACAGGGAAGGTATGTTTTTGGAGGAGGAATCTAGACGCTCATAAAAGGGCCACTGATTATACGAACAGAAGGAATCCGATTTTTTCTCTTCCTCACTGCTCACCGGCAGATGTGTTGCAGATAGATACATTACATTGCTTGCCCTTGGGAGTGATATTGTTCTTTATTGAGCATGTGTTGTGGGCAACTTTGGACGCAAACACGTGGCGTATTCCAGGGGCTAGAGGGGCCGTCGTAGAGCTTGGAACTTCTCGGATCGAAACGGACATCAAATTATGGTACCAGTCTGCTGGTGTGCCCAAGGATCGCCGCATCCAGAGGCTCACATGTAAAATGATGGGCTCTGACAACAGTCGGGAGTTGAAGCTAAAGGCTGCGGAGGCGGGCGCCCTTCTACCATACGCCGTGAACCTCTGCAGGCGCTTAAGGAATGACCCGGAAAATGCCCAGGCGTTGATTCTCGCAGGCGAAGCCCTGGAAACCTACATGAAGTTGTTGAAGGATTCCCCCAGGGTTCTCCCATCCGCTGTTTACAAGAATTTGGTAGAGCTGGCAGTCAGGCACGTTGCACTTTGCAACGCAGCAAATATGCACCTGAGGCCGAAACATCATTTGTTTATTCACCTTTCCCTCCGCGCAAAAAAGCACGGAAACCCACGTCATTACAGTTGCTTCTTATGTGGGAAGCAAAGCACAGTGCTCACCTATAGGTTCACAAGCGTACGTTTGCTATACTGGTTTATATTGTTTTGCTTTGGGTGGTGCATGCGCTGCCCAGGGGACAAAGGCGAGGCAGGTGCTTTGCTTCCCAGCTGGACGAATCATTGAATAAAGTAGTAGCTGCCCAAGCTTCTGCGTCCCATCGGAAGCGGTGGCAGCGTGGAGTTTTCTTCAGGGCGCGTCTCATTCCGCACGTCGAGGAGGGATCCTTCTGGGCAACCATGTAAATGAAAACGCTCGTCCCCATACTCAATCCTTCGTTTCTTTATCGTCGTTGGTGCACTTCGGCCAATCGCAGCTCGTTCGGGGCTCAAGTTGATTGAGAGAAGATGGCGTGGACGGTTAAAGCCAGGGAGATCCTAAATGGTTGCCTCGACGAGTTCGAGGTGAAGGCGCTGCACCTCTGCTGTGGTCTGGAGCCAGGTCCGTCGGCAATGAGATCCCTCGGTATAGCAGCAGAGTTCTTTTCTTGGGACTCAAACCCGCTCTTGCGAACCCAGATTCTGCGCGCCAGTGAGATTGCAGGTAATGTGTACTGTGGCGACGTCAGCGGTAACATCGAGGAGATGGATCTGCAATCGATTCCAGAAGTTGATTGCCTTGTGGCAGCACCCCCTTTCGAGAAGTACCTGGGCCCCGTTGATTCCAAGAAAAAGTTTGTAGGTCTCGGAGACGTTCGCTCCGCGCCCATCATAATGGTTCTCCTTGCCATCAAGTACTTGGCAGAGAGAACGTATAAACGATCCAAGGCCAAGGAGGATGTAGATGGAGCGTTTGTGAATTTCTGCATCGAGTTTCCCGTTGCCAGCCTTCGAGAACGCGAGACAGATGACGGAGTTATTTCGCCAGCCGATGAGATCACGACATACCTCATGGACGCTCTTCCACCACGCTGGGTCGTATGGAAGTCTAGTATCGAAGATCGCAATTGCGGTATTCCCAGTGAGCGGAAGAGGTCGCGGGCTCCAATCTCGGTGCGTCACTCCCCACCGGTTGTTTTAGCGCGTCCCGCCTGTGTGTGTTTTTTGTTCCAGCCGCCCAGCCCAGGGCATGGATATGTGGGCGTGATGGCTCCATGTTCGAGGCGCCCTTCCCCGTGGAGATGCCCGGCGAGTTTCGTTTGGTCGGATAGGGGGGGCGCATTGCGCATGTGATTTCGTGCGTATACGTGCTTGCGTTGGGGGCGCAGCTGATTATACACATATATATATATATACACATGCATGCACACACATACACACATTATATATACAATATGTATTTAAAATCGCTGGGAGGTTCCTCAGCAACTTCGCTCGTTCCTCGACGACACCATCATCGGCGCCGACCATGACCAGCTATCCACCGACCAGGCGCGCATGCTTAAACAAAAAAACATTATCCTCCCCAATCCTCTTCTTCCCTCCCTCCCTCCCTCCCTCCCTCCTCATCCTCCTCCTGCTTCGTCCTCATCCTCCATATCCTCCTCCTTGCGTTTTCCCTCCGATCTCCGACCTCCCTCCCGACCTCCCCCTCCCTCCCTTTCCCCCCTCCACCCTCATTCCTGCACCCTCCCCCTCTCAGTATCCCCGCGCCCTCGGGAGGCCGAGAAATTGAAGATCTATATGAAGCACTTCCAGGGGATCGTGAGTACTATCAGCTGGCAGGATAACGCTTCCTCGCACCACCCTCCTCCCTCTTCCAATTAACCACCCTCCCCCTCTTTCCCCCTCCTCGAGGAAGCGGTTGCAGTTTTCGATTTGAACCGTGACCCAACGGGTGAAAAAGGTGCCCCAGACGATGTGCAAGTCGGAATGTCAGATGGGGGCCCGAGGTCCACGAACGTGAACAAAATACACAAAATGACGAGGGAGATACGGAGGATCTTAGCTTAGCTTAGCTTAGCTTAGCTTTAGCTTTAGCTTTAGCTTTAGCTTTAACTTTAGCTTTAGCTTTAGCTTTAGCTTTGCTTAGCTTAGCTTGCAAAGCTTAGCTTAGCTTAGCTTAGCTTTCCTCGCCCCCTGTCATATTCAGTCATTCTCCTCCTGTCTGGCTAGCTGGTCGGCTAGCCAGGTGCTGTTCGACATCACCCCGGTATTCGTGAAGGGCCAGCGTCTTTGGCTGCGGGGCGTCGGCCCACCATATCTCGACCGCTTCTTGACCCAGAGGGAGATGTGCAAGATCGTTGGCGTTGACCCAGATGTATGTGACAGGCTCCCCCACACGTTTGTTGAGCAAGCCATTCTAGCATCGACGGCGGTTCCAACCCTCGGGCTTATCTGGTCGTCCGTGTGGTCGGGGCTGCGGCAGGCTTGAGTTGGCAGGCCGCGTGCGATTTTTCTGCGCCCCACTGTTGCAGGATGGGCTGGATCAGCCAAGTTGGAGTGCTCGATAAGGACGTGGTGGAAAAAAACGGCTCCACGAGAAGGAAGGGGCCACGCCTCCTCCTCCTCCTCCTCCTCCTCCTCCTCCTCCTCCTCCTCCTCTTCCTCCTCCTCCTCATCCTCCTCCTCATCCTCCTCCCCTCCTCCTCCTCCTCCTCCTCCTCCTCCTCCCCCCCCTCCTCCTCCTCCTCCTCCTCTCCTCCCCGCGGGCGCAATGCCTATAAGGGGGCTGCGCGCGCGTATGCGGCAGCGGAGCTGCGCGCGTATATGGTAGCGGGGCTCCACGCGCATATGGTAGCGGAGCTGCACTAGCGGAGCTTCATGGTAGCGGGGCTCCACGCGCATATGGTAGCGGAGCTAGCGGAGCTGCGCGATTTGGTAGCGGAGCCGCGCGCGCGCACCAGCGCCCCCCGCACGGCACGCATCTATATATATATATATATATAATATATATATATATATATATATATATATATATGTGTGTGTGTGTATATGTATGTATATATGATATACACACACATATATATGTATATATATATATAGGGCTTGCTTCTTCTTCTCTTTTTTTTTTGCGGCCGCGCGCGCGCGCCCCGCTCTAGGCGGGCGCGCGCGCGGCCGCGCGGCGCGCGGCGCGACTCGAAACTGACTCCCCCCTCCCTGACGGACGCGGACCTACTGGAGGACGCGGCCGAGCGGAAGCTCGGCCGCGGCCGCAGCCGCAGCACTCGGCGGCGGGCGGTTTTCATCCCTCTCCCCTTCGGGGGCCCCTCTCGCGGCGGGCGGCTCTCCCTCTCCCCTTCGGGGGCCCCTCTCCCCTCTCCCCTTCGGGGGCCCCTCTTCCCTCTCCCCTTCGGGGGCCCCTCTCGCCCTCTAAAGGGGGTGGAGAAAATAATAATATATATATATATATATATGGATAATAATAATAATGATAATGATAATAATAATAATATAATAATAATAATAATAATAATACTAATAATAATAATAATTATACACACGCGCACCCGCTCCTCCTCCCCCACCCTCCTCCCTCCTCCTCCTCCTCCTCCCCCCCCCTCCCCCCCGCGCGCGCAATGCCTCCTTCTGGGCGACCCAGTGCGTATGTGGTGTAGGGGCTGCGCGCGTGCAGCAGCGGAGCTGCGCGCGTATATGGTAGCGGAGCTGCACGTATATGGTAGCGGGGCTCCGCGCGTACATGGTAGCGGAGCTGCACTAGCGGAGCTGCGTGGTAGCGGGGCTCCACGCGCGCGTGGTATGTATAGACCCCCCTGCGTTCACCCATATTTCTTTATTCTTATACGCAATCATATACGATAACCTGTTGGTTGCATACAACGTGCAACCCACGCGAAAATATGTCCGGCGAAAAATACATCTCTCCGGCGAAAACAACATTTCTCCGGCGAAAAAACATATCTCCGGCGAAAAACACATACCTCAGGCGAAATCTTAAATGACAAAAATTCACCCGGAGAAAAGATTTCACCCAAACACACCTCTGGGGAGGACGACGACGACGAATACGAGCGAAGGCGGCGAGAAGCCAGGAGGCGGGGGCAAGGCAAAGGAAGGCCCATAGCTCAAAGGTTCAACCTTTGACAATGAAACTGCGAACTTCACGCATCGAAGCTCGAACTTCGAAGCTCTGACTTGGAACATCGATGTTCGACGTGGTACTTCGAGCGTGCAATTTGGAGCCGCCCCACCCGAGAAGAGGGGGCGGGGGGGGGGCAGGAATGAGGGAGGGACGAGAGGGAGGGGAAAGGCGGCCAGGGGGGAGGGGAAGGAGGGAGAAGGGATTCAGGGAGGTTCGATGGAGGGAGGAGGAAAGCCGTCCTGCGCTGCCCAAAAGGCGCGGGCATCCTTCTGAAATTCGCCCATGCACGAATCGAACTCGTCCTGCTTCGTCGACAGCAAACCAGCAAGTCTTCCAGGGTAGTAGAAAGACAGCATCGCCAAGGGCCCTGACCGCAGGGCGACAATCTTCTCCACGAGGGATCCGAGTCTGTGGGCCAGTGCGTCCTGGCACTTCAAGGCCCCCTTCCGCTGGCTTCGCGCCGCGGCGCATGGCAGCGGCCATGTCGACGACGAAGCCGCAACGCTTGAGGCCCGCGCAGTTGTCCATGCAATTGAGCGTCTTCTTCAGGAAGCCTAACCACTCCTGGCGGGCCCACCCCGGACACACTTTCAGAACGCCCTCGGTGCTGGTAAAGTCTTTCGTCAGCTTCCCAGAGGCGATGTGCTGAGCCTCGGCGGCATGGAGGATCAACCGCAAACCAGCGACTACGTCGTCGTCGCACGGGAGACGGGTAGCAGTGACCGCGGCGTTCTGAATCTTAGCCTTCAGATTCTCCAACTTCTGCTTCGCGGACCTCACGGCCTCGGCCGTTGATTTGGGTGCTGGCTTAACGCCGTCGCCAATGTTCAGGAGGCGCGCGCTGGCGAACAGATCCCCGGAAGCGACGATCCACCCCTTTACTGGTCTGTTCCCCGCCCGCAGAAATAGCGTCCCCTGGGTGCGCTTTGCTGGTCTGCTCGCTGCCCAGGATCGTGGGTGCGCTTTCCTGGCCTGCCCGGCCTCCAACACGAGCGCCCCGGAACAGTGTTCCGTCGAGCGCGGAACACTGTTCCGAACGGAGGGGAATTCAGGCCCCCTTCCGCAGGGGTCCTGCCCCCAGGTCACACGGACCCCGAGGAGGGCCCCGAGCCCCCTGGGCATGCCAGGACGCGGGCGCCCGAAGCAGCTCCAGAGACACAGCCCCGGACACCCAGGGGCGAAGGATGGGGGGGGGGTGAGGGGCGGAGTCGGACTCTGGAAGGACGGAGGGAGGACGGAAGGGGGCGAGGAAGAGGGAGGAAGAGACTGGAAAAGAGGAAGAGGGACGAAGGAAGGAAGAGGGGGGAGGAAGGAGGGGGGAAGAGGGAGGAAGAGAGACGAAGGAGCGAGGAAAGAAGACGGGAAGAAGAACGACGGAGGAGGGAAGGAGGAGGACACAACCCAGAGGGCGCCATCGGCGGCGCCCAGAAGTGCACGTCGCGCTCAGGGAGACAGAAAGTGGCCACCATGACCTTCTCGGCGCTCACTTGCGTCCCATCGAGCGCCACGCTCCAGTGCACTGCGCCCTCTGCTGCGATCCTGCGGAGGACGCGCGCGTCGTCGTCGGCGCCGTCGTCGCGTCGTAATCGTCGTCGTCGTCGTCGTCGTCGTCGTCGTCGTCCTCCTCGTCGTCGTCGTCGTCGTCGTCGTCGTCGTCGTCGGTGTCGTCGTCGTCGTCGTCGTCGTCGTCGTCGTCGTCGTCGTCGTCGTTTTCGTCGTCGTTTTCGTCGTCGGCTCCGTCGCTGTCGCCTCGTCGTGGCCCCCCTCGACAGCTCCTGCTGGAGAAGTAGTAGTTCGCGCCATCGAACATGCGCAGCAGCTTGTCTGCTGTTCTCGCAGACACTTGCACGGTGCTCTGGCTGATCGCCGCTCTCTCCTCCTTGCCCATCTTGGCCCTCTTCTGCTTGCGCTCCTGGGCGGACAGGAGAGGCGCCGCTGGCCCCTGCGCGGCGGCCATGCCAATCACAAGTTGGCTCGCTGACCGAATGCCCGAGCCTGTGGCGTTCCGTTTGGCCACGCTCAACGCGCCCAAGTACGATGCTGGAACTTCCCGCGATCGGCCTGCACCTCCTTTGCGCACGCCGAGACCGAGGAGGTTGAGGTCGCGCCAGCGATCGTCCATCCCTGACACCTCCCACAGAAGCACGCCGTGGTCTAACACGTCGTCCCTCCACGCGTCCACCACCTCCAGTAGCGATGTCCCGCGAAGTCTGTGAGCTCCCCCATCGGGCTTTCATGCGCCCCCCCAAGTGCCCCACTAAGTCCACGAGCCGCGCGTCGCCGTCGACCATGTGGTCGCTGATCCTCGCTGGGACTTTTAATCCGCCCTCTTGTCCTCTCCACCTCTCCTCTCTCTATCCCCCCTCCTCGCCCTCCCCTGCCCCCCCCCCCAGTCCGTCCAGGCCCTTCTCTCAAGCCTCTCCAGAGTAGTCAGGCAGCACGCCCGCCCGAGGTCCTCATCACGCAGGCTCGACTCCCCCGGCGCGATTCTTCCTCCGAGCGCGACATCTCGCCCTTGCCCACGATCCCCGCGCGCAACACCGTCACGCACCCAGCCGTCCTGGAGTGCGCGGCGATGGACTCGGGCTGGTCGCCGTGATGTACTGGCCAGACGAGCATCCTGTGAAGCAAGATCTTCGCCCGCTCAACCTGCGCCCCTTGGAAGTTCTTGTCGGCCACCCTGGTCGCGAACCCCCTCGAAATGGAGGTCCAAAGCCAGAACATCACGCCCCTGACGCTCAACTGCCAATCGCGATCTCCAGAGAGGGCCTCTGCGGCGAGCTCCGCGGGGACAGCCGACGGGCCATCGTCCTCGTCGGCCTCCGGGGCCCCCCGCTCGCGCGAGGCGCGGGCGGAGGCTTGGAAGTGATCTTCGTGGAGCCCAGCTTTGTTACAGACTGAGAGCGCATTCCAGAAGTGCTCTCCGTCACCGCGAGCGCGGCCCACCGAAGACTCAAAAGGGCGGAGTACATGGTCGGCGACTCTCCCGAAACCCACCCAGAGGCTCACTGGCTGGTCGCCGACACTCGCTGGCGCTTCGTACTTCGTGAAAAGCAGCCGCACGGGCGCGGGGCCAGGGAGCTCGAGCGCCAGCGTCTCAAACTTGGACTGCAACTCTGAAACCCAAGCTGCGCCCTCCCCCCCCGCCGCCGCATCAAGGCGAGCTGTTTTCCAGTCTTGGAAACCTCCCCGTTGTTGCGGCGTGGGCGCGTGCGCGCCGCACTCGCCCAAAGTGTGCAAGGGGCGGCTCTCGTCGCCCCCAGGCCCCAGGAGCAGGGCCTTGTCCTGGTCGTCGGGGTGCTGAATCAACTCCGTGAAGGGCCCGTCCGAGATGACGACGCCGTTGCCGTGCACGGCCCTGTGCTCTCCCGTGATCGAGTTGTGGCAGATCTGCTTCGTGCCGAAATCCCACAAAGACCACTGCGCCCAAGCCATCAAGACGGCCAGGCTTGTCGCCGAGGTCTAGTCCGTAATGCTTGCTCGAGCCGACGCGGCCTTGCGCGTGGAGCAGGATGTGCGCATTTGTCGGTGGGGAGCGGGAGAGGAAGGAGAGCGAACGCCCCGTCCAAGCGCTTCCTTGCGTGGACGACGACGACCACGACGAGGACGACAACGAAGACGACGACGGACGACGACGACGGAAGACGACGGCGACGACCAAGACGACGGAAGACGACGACAACGATGACGATGACGAAGACGACCACGACCACGACGACGACGACTACTGAAGACGACCGCGACGACGACGACCACGACGACGAGCACGACAAAGACGACGACGACGACGACGACGACCGACGACCGACGACGACGACGACGACGAGGACGAGGACGAGGGCGGGGACGAGCCGCTGCAAATCTTCAGCGTGCACGCGCCCGTCACAGGTGATTGTCAAGTGCATGGCTGTCCAGGCGACGTGGGGTGCACGACTAACGCCGAGGGCGGATGCATTGCGGTTGCTCGCGTCGTGTTTGCCTGACCTCTCCTCCTTCTGTCCTCGTCCTCCTCCTTCTCCTCCTCCCCCTCCTCCTCCTCTTCCTGCTCTCGGAGCGAGCCGCGCGCCAAACGCGCCCCTCCGAACGGCGAGAAGCCAGCAAGGGCGGAGGCCCCTCGCCACCCCTCGCCGCCCCCGCCTTAGGACGCAGGCTCGGTGCCCCTTGCGGCGAGAAGCCAGCGGGCTGGGGAAGGGCAGGGGGGCCTCCAAAGTTGGAAAGTCGAAACTCGCACTCCCCAGGACGGCGTCGAACCGAAGGAATTCCAAGTTCAAACTTAGAAGTTCTAAGTTCTAAGTTCGAAGTTCGAACTTCGATCTTCCAAGTGTGAACGTCTCGTTTTGGAGGCCCCCCCACCAAAAGAAATGGAATAGAGGGGCACAGGGGGGCGGAGGAGGAAGAGGGCAGAGCGGGCGAGCGGGAGAGGGGAGCGCAGGTCTGGCTTGTCGCCGCCGGGCGAAAGAAGGAGGGAGGAAGAGGGAGAGAGGAGGAGGGATTGGCTGGGCAAGAGAAGCAGCGGAGGAGGGCGAGAGGAAGGAGGGATGCCAGAGGAGGGCGCGAGGAAGGAGACGTTCTCTGTCTCTCTCGCGCAGCCGAGCGGACCGCGAAAGTGTTTGTGGCGAGGCGCGCGCCTGCCAACGCGAAGGCTTGCAGGGCCTTCGCCGCCGCTGAATTAAGTAGGCGGAGCCCGACCTCCCCTCGGAACACCCCGAGTCCCTCCATCCAGGTCCCTCCCGGCGCCTCTGCCGCCCCCCCCTCCCGCCCCCCCCCGCTTTCAGGCTCCCGCCGCCCTCTTGTCCGTTCCGTTGGGGGTCGGGCTCCGAAAAGCCGTCGGCCCGACCGGGCAGGCCTGGCTTGTCGCCGTCGGCGGCGGCGCCCGGGGCTCGCAGCCGCGAGGGCGCCTCAGCGCGTGTGCCCCTTGCCGTCGCCGTCTTTGCCGCCGCCGCCCTTGCTCCACCAAGGCTCCTTGTCCTTCCCCTTCCAGTTCCTGAAGCGCTCCTCGCGCGCGTCGCTCCTGCGGGCCGCGCAATTGCCGCCCGCGGCGCGCGGCCGCAGCCTTCGGGGCGGACTTCGAACTCCGAGCTTCCAAGTTCGGACTTCGAAGTTCGAAGTTCGAAATTCGGAGCTCGAACTTCGAAGTTCGAACTTCGAACTTCGAAGTTCGAACTTCGAACCTCGAAGTTCGAACTTCGAACTCCGAACTTCGAACCTGGGGCCCCTGGAATTTCCAGGGGCCCTCCCTGAGGCGGCGCCCCCCCGTTAGCTGACTAGGGGCCTCCCCTTGCCGCTGACGCCCGTGCCCTTCATGCCGCCGCCCTTCGCGATGGCCCCCCTGCATTCCCTGTTTGCCCAGGCGCAGTCCAGCGGCGTGGCCCCGCCCTCGCTGGCCACGTTGACGTCCGCCCCCTGCTGCAGCAGGGCCCTCGCCTAGCTTATCGCCGCTGTCCCCGCGGCCTTGAAGAGCGGGGTCGCGCCGCGATTACCCTCCAGGTTCACGTCCGCGTTGTTCGCAATCAGGATGCGCATCATCTCGCACTTGGCGCCCGCGTTGGTCTTGTTCTGCGCGAGGATGCGCAGGGGCGCCCAGCTGTAGACGTCCTTCTCGTTCAGGCTTGTCGCCGTTATGGGCCCAATGTGGAGCAGCAGCTGCCCGAGCATCTCCGGGTAGTTCGCGTCGCCAGCCCTGGACAGACAAGGTGGAGAAAGCCGAACTTCGAAGGTCGAAGTTCGAAGTTCGAAGTCTGAACTTCGACCTTCGCGCTTCGAACTTTGAATGTCGCACTTCTTTGCCTTGTCCCCAATGCCTCTGGTTCACTGCGTAGCGCATCCCTAGCAGAAGGTTCCTGCCATCCTTGGCGACGGTCGCCTCTGGCGAGACTTGGACGCGAACCGCGAAGTCCAGCAGCCCCCTGCCGAACGGGACCTCCGAGCTCGGGGGGGCGCGCCCCGCCTCCTGGAGCTGGCCGGAGCGCGCCCCGAGCCGCTCGTTGTCCACGCGCAGCTCCTCGAGAGAGCCGCCGGGCGGTGCAGGGGCCGAGCCGCCGGCTGCGCTGCTGGAGGCGGCACCTGCTGCTGGCGGCTGGCTTGGCGCCGTCTTCTCGTCCGAGTCCGACGGGCCTCTACCCATGAGCGCCAGGGCGGTGGCGTTCAGACGGGCGTCGTAGTCGGACGCCTCTCTCTCTCTCTCTCTCTCTCTCTCTCTCTCTCTCTGTCTCTGTCTCTGTCTCTGTCTCTGTCTCTGTCTCTGTCTCTGTCTCTGTCTCTGTCTCTGTCTCTGTCTCTGTCTCTGTCTCTGTCTCTGTCTCTGTCTCTGTCTCTGTCTCTGTCTCTGTCTCTGTCTCTGTCTCTGTCTCTGTCTCTGTCTCTGTCACTCTCACTCTCTCCTGTCCCTTCTCTCCTAATCTCTCTCTCTCTCTCTCTCTCTCTCTTCCTCTCATCTCTCTCTCTCTCTCTCTCTCTCTCTCTCTCCTCTCTCTCTCTCCTCTCTCCCTCTCTCCTCTCTCTATCTTCTCTCTCTCTCTTCTCTCTCTCTCTCTCTCTCTCTCTCTCTCTCATCTCTCTCTCTCTCTCTCTCTCTCTCCTCTCTCTCCTCTCTCTCTCTCTCTCTCTCTCTCTTCTCTCTCTCTCTCTCTCTCCTCTCCGATTCTCCTCCCCCCCCCTCCCCCCCCTTCCTTTTCCTCCTTCATCCTCCGCCCCCCATCCCCATGATCCGCCTCGGGCGACCCAACTGGCTTTGTCGCCGCTTCCTCCTCCAGCTGCCCCGCGGCCGCGCCGGGCAGCGCAGTTGCGGCGGCCTGCTGCAGCAGGGTCTGCGCGCGCTCCAGGAGCTCCGTTGCCTCCTGGACCTGAAGGCGCTTCGCGTCCGACGGCTCCTTGTCGGCGCCGAGGGCAATCTCGGCGCGGCGCTTGAGAGCTCGCACGACCGCCTCCTGCGCGGCGAACGCCTCCTCGAAGGAGGCGGACGCCGGGGCGTCCTCGGGGCTGCTGGGGCCGCTGGCTTCTCCGCGCTGCTGCTGGGGCTGCTGGCTTGTCGCCGCTGCTGCTGGGGCTGCCTTGCCAGCTGGCTGGCTCTTCGGCCTCGACCCCGGTGGCGGGTGCTTCGAGGCCGCCCCGAGGAGGAGCGGCGGCGCCCCCGCCCGCGCTGGGGCCCTCGGAGCCCGCGCCGCGCTCCCGCGAGTGCCTGCGGCGACGCGGCCGCGGCGGAGGGGGCCCCCGAAGCGGCGGGGCCGCCCTCGAGGGCGGGCGCCGCTGCTCAGCCTTGGCGGGCGGCGGCGCGCGCTGGCGCGCCGCCAGAGCGCTTGCGCGGCGGGCCTGGCTCGGGCCCCACATGAGAATTCTGGACTGGGCACAGGCTTCTCGCCGATTCCCCTCCAGGCTTCTCGCCGCGCCCCCTCTCCCGCTCCAAGCCCAAAGGTTCCCAGGGATTCCCATGAGGCGGCGGCGGCCCCATCGCCAATCAACTACAAAACATTTCTCCCCCAACAAAACCCCCCCCCAAATTGCCGATCCACCATCGTGTCTGGGCCTCTTCCTCGGCCGCGCCGGGCGTAGGCCTAGTCGGCATGGCGGGGGCGACCTCCACCGCGCGCGGCTTCGCGCGGCCACTCCCCGGAGCACCGCGCGTGCGCTCGCGGTCCGCTGCCGAAGCGGCGGCGCCCCCTCCGGGCGGCGGCGCCTTCGTCGTCGTCGTGGTCGCGGTCGTGGTCGTGGTCGTCGTCGCCGCCGTCGTCGTCGTCGTCGTCGCCGCCGTCGTCGTGGTCGTGGTCGTGGTCGTCCTCGTCGCCGTCGTCGTGGGTGGTCGTGGTCGTCGTCCTCCTCGTCGTCGCGGTGATCGTCGTCGCGGTCGCGGCCGTCCGAACTTCGACCTTCGCGCCTCGAAACTCGGGGGCAGTTCGCTCGTCCAACGTCTACCTGCGAAAATCGAACTTCAAACTTCGAGCGTCGCAGGGCCCCCTGGGAAGGAGGGAAGGTGGAGGAGGGAGAGAGGGAGAAGGGAAGGAGAAGAGAAGGGGCCTGGAGAGAGGATAGCAGAGCGACGGGAGAGAGGACGGAGGACGGAACAGGGAACAGGGAAGGAGAAGGGAGGGAGGAGAGAGGACAACGAAGTTGTCGAGTCTGCCACATTAGACGCCCACGCGGGCCTCCGCCTGGCTTGTCGCCGCTTGGCGGGGCGCAGGCCTCTGAGAGGCCGCGGCCTGGGCAGGCGGGGCGGTCTGGGCCGCTGCTGGCTTCTCGCCGCCGCGCTGCGCGTCGGCGAGCTCTCGGGCGGGCCGCCAGCGGCGGCCCGCCTCGGACCGCCACTCGATGAGCTCGAGCGGGGGGCGCTGCAGAACAACGGCCTCCTGGTCCTTGTCCGCGTAGCCGCGTGCCGTCTGGAGGCGCTGGCGGAGGTACCGGCTGTCACCATTGGCGTCGTTGAGGTGCTTGCCTGCCGAGCTGTGGCTCGTCAGGTCAATGACCGTGACGCCGTCCATCTCCTTCGGGAAACGGACCAACCAGTTGGAGTACAACTGGGCCCGCTCATGGCGCAGGTGCCAAGCGTTCGGCAAGCGCATCGTCGCGTGCAGGAACGGCGACGGCGACGCAGGGTCGTTGCCGTAGGCGGCCGCCTCCAGCAAGACGGCGCGGAACTCGTCCTGGCTCAAGCAGCCGAAGTCCTTTGGTTGGCGCAGCGACACTGGCTTTTCGCCGCGCCGAAGGACTCTGTACAGCCACTTGTTGGCCCGGTGCTGGTGGGTGCACGGCTCGGTCGCGGCGCTTTGGAAGGACTCCGCGGGCCCCATATCGGAGCCCAGGTGGATGTTCAGGAGGGCCTAGCGGAACTTGGAACTTGGAACTTCGAAGTTCGAAGTTCGAAGTTCGAACTTCGGAGTTCGAACTTCGAACTTCGGAGTTCGAACTTCGAACTTCGAACTTCGAGCTTCGAACTTCGCGAGTCCCCCAGGGGGGAGAGGGGGGGGGGGGGGGGGGGGGGGAGGGAAGGGGGGCGGGGGGAGGAGGGAGGGAAGAGGGAAGGGCGAAGGAGGGAGGACAGAGGACGGAAAAGGGAGCAGGGAAGGAGAAGGGAGGGAGGGAAGACAACGAGGTTGTCGAATCAGCCACGTGCGACGCCCACGCGGGCCTGCGGCTGGCTTGTCGCCGCGCGCGCTGGCGGGCGCTGCGGCGCGGCCTTCTGTGGCGGCGCGGCTGCGGCGGCCGCGCCCTGCGCCTGGCCAGTCGCCGCGCGGCGGGCAGGGGGCGCCACTGAGTGGGGGCGCGGCGGCGGCTGCGCCGCGGCCCAGGCCTGGGCCCGCAGGAGCCCCTTGTCGCGCGCCTTCCGCTTGTCCGGGCAGCGGCCCAGGTGGCCCGGCCAGACGCGGCGGCGCGTCGACAGGTGGTCCAGGAAGGCCTGCGAACGCTGACTCCGACACTCCTCCCCGTCCTCCCCCTCCTCGTTTCCTCCCTCCTCCCCTTCCTCCTCCTCCTCCTCCTCCTCCTCCTCCTCCTCCTCCTCCTCCTTTTCCTTCTCTTCCTCCTCCTCCTCCTCCTCCTCCTCCTCCTCATCCTCTTCCTCTCCCTCCAGGTCCGCGGGGGCACCCTTCTCGGGCCGACTGGCTCATCGCCGCTTCACCCCCCTTCCCGGCTTGTCGCCGAACGCCCCCCCGCCTGCGAGGAGCGCCCCGTGCAGCGCCTGAAGAGGGCCGCGCAGACCACGGGGCCCCTGTGGAACGACTGGTTGCAGTGAACCAGCACGTCCCCTCCGCGGCGGAGCACGTCGAGGATCTCGGGCAGCTCCCTGTTCAGCGTGTTGTTGTTCTTGAACTCGTTGCCGCGGGCGCCCACCACGACCCACTGGCCCACCTCGCTTTTCGCCGCGCGTGGGTAGCGGTAGGGCTCCCTGTTGTGCGTGGCGTTCACGACCGCCTGCACGTTTCTGAGCGGCCCGTCCGCCCAGCACTCCTCCGTCTCCAACTGGCACCGCTCCGCCAGGATGAAGGAGCCCGTCAGGAAGCTCGCGCCGCCCAGGCAGTTCGCCTGCACCACAGTGGGCTCCTGGCGGCCGATGCGCCACGCCATGGCCCCACCTGGCTTTTCGCCGAATCCGTCTCGGGCGCGCCTGCTTGGGCCACAACGGCTAGGGTCGGCTGTCTCCGTTCCCTTCCCCCCGCCCCCCCGCCCGCCCCCATCCCCCCCAGGAAGGGGGGGGGGGCAAGAAAAGGCAGTGGAAAGCCTCGCCGCGGAACGCGGAAAAGAGAAACGGCGACGAGAGGAGGAGTGGAAGGACGAGACACGGGGAAGGAATCGAGGGTGGCACGAAGGACGGAGGGAGAAATGGCGAAGGGAACGGAAGGGGGAGAGGGACGGGAGGAGAGGGATATCAGTGAGAACAGAATGAGGCAAGCAGAAAGGAGGGGGGAACAGGGAGTGCGGAAGGAGGAAGGAGGAAGGAAGAGGGAGGGAGGGAGGGAGGAGACAGGAGAAAGAGGGGCGAGTGAGGAGAGAGGGGCGGGGGATGAGAAAGAAGCGAGGGGAAGGGGGAAGGAGGGAGGGCTGACGGAGGGGGGAGGGAGGGACTGAAGGGCGAAGGGATGCAGAGACGGAGAGAGGATGAAAAAGAAGGTACGCGTTGCACTCACAGCCGCGCGCGATATGGATACGTGGGCACACAGCTAGCGTCCAAGCCACGGCTGGATTCCAAGAGTGTCGATAGGAGCTGTCGAACGATAGTGTTGTAGGATGTCCGACTTCCGCTCTCTGTCAGCCGCTTCTCTTCAAAAGGAAGGGGAAGCCCACCACCCCCCAACGAAAAGCCAGATGGACGGACAACTAGAGCTCCCGTCTACCCACAAAGATGATGAAACGCAGGTAAGCAATCAGTCGCTCTACATATGATGTATCAATGGGCGACACTCCACACGTGGGTACGGCTTACTGGCTCAATGTGGGTGGGTACGCTTTGCAGGTTTGATGTTGCCCCCCTAAAGAAAACCTCAGGCGTGAGCCGTTGTAGTTGTAACCCGGGGGTCAGGGGGCCAGTTTGAGCATCAAGACTTTCCCTGCCAAAAAACAAGGTGCGAGCGTCGATGGGCACACTTTGATGGAGAAAAACAATATGCACCAGTGAGGGGGCGGTCAACAATAATTATTCTTCAGAAGTGAGAGTTCAACAACAACAACAAGAACAACAACACTAACAACAACAACAACAACAACACTTACTAGCACGTGGGGACACTCCGTTCTCACCAGTGCCAGGGTTTTCATAGGAGGCGGGCAATACCCCCACTTTGTGGGGGGGCCGGTTCAAGCTCTACCAAATTTCCAAACGACTCTTCGCCACCACCCACACCCAGCTTCCCGCCCTATGACGTTCGGACACTTCACTTCGTGGCATGCGGACGACCGTGGCTACTATTCAGGGCCCCGCGGCCGACGACGACGGCGTGCGCGCGCGAAGAAAAAACGAATGTGTCCCGCATGGTATTATTTGACAGGGATGATGGCCCTGGCAGGTGCGCAACCGTTGTTGCAGAAGTTCGAACAAGTTGCTCGCAAAAGCCCGTTTGACAGAAATGTTTAAAAAGTGTTGGGTTTCCTACGAATCCGCAAGAGCGCGCGGGATGAAATTTTGACATTTTTTTGAAAAACCATTGGTTTTTTTTTTATGTTTTTATGTTAAAATCGCTACGAAAACTAAGGTTTTGGAAGGATTTCGTCTTGCGCGCGCGAATGTCCACTTTACCTTATTTGTTGCAAGGGATTCTTGAAGTTTGGATATGTTAGAACAAGAAATGTCCACTTTAGCTTGTTTTTTGACAGGGAAAGCGGGCGTCAACAAAACAACCGGATCTGGATCACATCGTTTTGCATGAGACTTCCTCACGAAAATGATGAAAATGTGGCTGCGGCCTAGGCGCGGCGAGGGGGCCATGCACCAGGGGCCCCAACAATAATTATTCTTTAGAAGTAATAATGTTCAACAACAACAACAACAATAACAATAACAATAACAACAACACACATAACAATAACACTAGCAATAACAATAACAACAACAACAACCACAACCACAACAACAACAACAACAACAACAACAACAACAACTACAAACATGCTCAACAATAGCCAAAAAATAGTCCCCTTACTATTTCTTAACTATTATTGAATGTTCCCCCTGTAGAGTCACTGGCCCGACTTAAACCTAGCTCCCTATTGTCGTCCGACCCGAGTGAAGGAGAAAAACCGCCAGCGACTTGGTTGAGCCCCCTTCCCTGGATAGCCCCCCTGGGAACATGTCCGAATCCCCCTTCTTCTCTGAGCGGCCAATTTTTGTTGTGGGGGCGACGTCTCGTGGATTCGGGGAGATGAATCGCCTGCGACCGCTGTTGTAGAGCGGCTCCGGGGGGGAGGGGGAAGGCGCAGGAGGAGGGCAGGGGAGAGGCACAGAGGAGGGGGAGGGAAGACAATCTGGACCATCCCCACCCCCACCACGGAGATCTTGCCCCCGCCTAGTGGGGACGGGAGGAGTAGAGGCCCCCTAGATAGAGTCCGGGCACATAGGGTCGGAAAAACGCGTTGCATCGCCGATGCATCGGCGACGCATCGGCGATGCACTGCCACCGTCGGCGATGCAACGCCGCTGTCGGCGTAGCGAGAATCGGGCTCCCACATCGAGCCGCACCGCCGATGCATCGGCGGTGCGGCGCGACCCGCCGACCCCAATCTGCTCGGAACCGTTCTGGGGGAGGCCTGGAAGGAGAGCCCGCCTGCGACTGGATTCCGCCCCCACTCCCACCTACTGGGTGACCCAAAAGGGGGTCCAGGTGCAGGGGTGTGGTGCAATAGATTTGGGGCAACTGTATTGCAAATATATTGCGCCAGAGAATTGTATTGTATCTCGTTACAAGTCATGTATGGCATGCGCAAGTCCAGCAATACATCTGCGCCCCGGAAGGTATTGCACGCCCCAAATGTATTCCAGCATTGTAAATATCAATTGCACCACATCTATTGCACCGCCCCCTCTGTCGCTGGAACCCCCTATGATTATGGGTCAGCCCGACACCTGGAGGGCCGCCGTCGCCAGCATCCCTGCTGCGGGCGCTCCCCGCAGGCGACCCGGCCGACATCGGGGGGGACTTCGGAGCGGGCGGCGGGGGCCGGGCCGCGCGCGCAGGCGAGCTCGGGCCGCGTGCTGCGTGCTGCAACTCCGCGGGGGGGGGGCGCCTCGGACGACGCCAGGACGAGGATCCATTCGGGCGACAGTACGCCGAGGATTTGGAATCCGGCGGCTCTGGAAGAGGTGCCGGGCGCCGCGGCCTTCTCAGGGCGATGCGGAACGGTCCGACAGCGTGCCGGGACGCTCTGGAAGGGACGCATCCTCGTCCCAGCCCCGTCCGAGCACCGTGACAATTCTTTCGGGTCCGCGGGCGCAAACGGGCACGAGGCCGGTGCAGATGCCAGTCATCGTTAGAAGGGGAGCTCCAGAAGCGAACTGAAGCACGAAAGAGCGCGGGCAGACAGGAGGGGACGAACGGGAAGAGAGGCGGTCAGAACATGCAACAATTCTTCACGGACGTGCCGAAGAGAGGCAGCCACGTGGAGCCCACGTAAAGGAAAACTGACAATTTGTGTGGCATCTCGCGGGAGCCTCCAGTGCCATCTTGCTGGCTGTTGCGGAGCAGCGCAGGCCAACGCCAGATCGACGCTGATCGACGCAACATCGGCCCTGTCCCACCGATGACCAGACGCTATCTCACGCCACTGCTTTGTAGCGATGGAACCCCGAGGACAGACCAGGCTCCCCTAGACTGCAACAGAGTGGAGCTCGCCTGCGGCTGGCGACTCGGTCGCGGGGGTTCGAAGATCATTTTGGCCCCCTGCGTTTTTAAAGAAACCCTACATGGGACGCGGTGGGCAACCATTTCGCTTTCGTCTGAAAGAAACCGAATGCTGGAAAACGCGACGTCGGCAACGCCAGCGGCAATCACAACGGCGATGACAATGATCGAGAAAGTTGGGTTGCGGGAAAGAGGCGTACCGCGGTCGCGCGGCGGCGCGGGAACCGAGCGCGCGGCGGACCTGGCAAGAGCGAGCCGTCGCGCCGTCGCGCAGCAGCACTGGCGAGGTGCGCCGTTCAACACCCGCACACGCACGCACGCAAAACGGTGAGGGCATTGTTTAAACTCTTCGAGGGTGGGCGGGCCCACCCGTGATTCGAAAATCATGCGCAGAGGCGCGGGCGGGGCCCCCAGGAACAAGCCCCCTGACTAGGGCTCGTTTTCCTGTGGCCAACTGTCCCCGCGCTCCGCCGCCGCCCTCCACTCGCGAGTCAGGCGCCCGTGGTCTCGCGCCTCCTCGGGGGTCGCGACGCCGTGCGACCTGGCCACGCTTTCGAACGGCGGCGCGATGAGCGTCTCGCCGCCTGGCCGCTGCCTTGCAGCGACGCCGGCAGCTCCCACCGCAGGCGCCTGCCGCGCGGGCCCCGCGGGCTCCGCGCTGGCCGCAGCCCCTCCGCCAGTCTGGGCGCCGACGCCCGCGCCTACAGGCTCGCTGGCGGTCTCCCCCGCCGCGCCTCCCGCTCCTGCATTGGTGCCCAGCTTCTCGGCCCAGCGCTGGCGCGTGGCCGCCGTCGGGGCCTGAAGGGCGCCGATGGCTCCTTGGTCCCAGGCAGCAGGTCCTTGCCCAGGTCGTTGTGCGCCTGGGCCAGCGAGCCTGTCTTGGCCCGCCTGTCGGCGCCCTTGCGCGGGTCTCGCAGACCACGCCGCGCCATTCTGGGCGCCCTCGCATACGGGCAACACGAGGTGCGCGCCAGGAATGGCTCTGAGCTCACGCTGAGCACCTGGCCCTGCATCAGCACGTGCCCGTGGGCCCCCCACGGCCCGAGGCGGCCTGCTGGGATGCTGCCGGCGGCGCCCGGCGCGGGCAAGGCTGGCGCAACTGCTGCAGGCTGGCGCGCCGCCGACAGGATGCCAGCAGTCGGCGCTTCCCGTGCCGCGCTCTCGCCAGCTGGTCGAGGCGGGGCCGCCTGCGCCAGCTGCTCTCTCTCGTGCTGGAGCCTGCGGGCGACCCTGCGCATGACCTCGCCAGGCGTCTCGTCGCCCACGGCCTGGCCCAGGGGGCTGGGCGGCGGGGCTGCGGTTGGCCTTTTGCAGGCCGTGCGAGCCACTGCCACCTTGCCAGTCGCCTTCGTTTGCACCTGCGGGGCGCAGGCTGCGCTCGGCCCCGCGCTCGCCGCAGCCGCCGCCGTCAGCGCAGCCGCGCCTGCGGCCGCCGCCACACCAGGGCGCTGCGCAATGCTGGTCTCCGCCTCGGCCATCTCCAACGCGTCGTCGTCCATGAAGCCGAGGTCGAGGACGTCAAGCGCCCCGACGGGCCAGCAGTCGCGGCACCCGCTGTCCGAGATGCGGACCTCCATCTCGGCGGCGAAGCGCGCGGCCTCTCGGGCCCGCGGCTGTAAGCCCTCCAGCACCAGGACCCCGTCGTCCGACGCCGCCTGCAGGGCCGCCCCTTCCATGGCGAGCATGTCGGCGATCATGTTGCCGTCGCGCCCCCGGCCAGTGATCTGGCCTGCGGCCACCGCTGCCTCTGAGGTGCGGGCAGGGATGCGCTTGGCCGATACCCCCTCCGCTGCGTCGCCCACTCGAGCCCACAGGTGGTGGGCATGCAAGGAGGTGGGGCGGCAGGCCCTGGCCAGGTCCCTGATGCAGTCCACGGTGCCCTTGCAGTCGCTGTAGGTCGCGCGGGGGCCCACGATGTCCTTCAGCGGTCCTTCAGCGCCAGCGCCGCCGCGTAGTCCTCGCCTGCTCGTGCCGACTGGCTCGGCAGCAGCTCAAGCGAGACGGCGCCCCACGCCTGGGCCAAAACCTGGCCGCTGGGCGAGATCGCGATGACCGACCAGCCCGCGGTGCGCTGTGTAGGGAACTTCCCGTGGATGCAGGAGTCGTCGGCGAACGCCATCGTGCCCTCTGGAACGACCACTGGGCTCTCCCAGCCAATGTGTCGCCAAGCCCACTGCGGTCGCCAACGCGGCCTCTGCACCAGGCTGGAGGCGTCCACGAACAGGCCCTGGGCGAACAGCTCGCCGAAGAGCGGCCCCATGCTGTTAGCCACATAGGCCGCCTCCAGGAGGCGGGGAGGCAACCTGCCCCTGCGCCATGCCTGCCGCGCGAGGCAAACGAAGCGCCCGTGGAACATCGTGCCCTCGTCGCACAGGCACTGCAAGCAGAAAGGGTTGATGCCCTCCCGGTGCCTAGCCAGCCGCGCCGGGGGCCAGTGTGCCAGCGAGATCAGCCAGCGAAGGCAACCCTTGTGGCGGCTAGTCCAAACCTTGGAGCCTGCGCGGCAGCCTCCAAGACCAGAGAGACCCAGGGCGGGCACTAGCCTCCTCAAGAGCTGCAGCCTTGCGCGTCGCCTCGCGCGCCCGCTCCGCTAGGAAGAAGGGGGAGTAGCAGGCGACGTCGAACTCGCATCCTCGCTCGTCCGTTAGGCGGGCGCCTCCTGCGGTCAGCTGCCAAACGACGCGCTGGATGGCGAGCACCAGCGCCGCAATCGGGCCCCGCACCGCAGCCCAAGGCTTTTGGCAGCGCGGCAGCCGATCCGCATGCTGCAGGCAAGCCTGAACCGCAGCAGGCCAGGCCTGCTTGGCCCAGGTGGCGCTGCAGAAGGCCTGGACTGCCATGTCAGTGGCAACCACAGCGGGTCCTGCCGCCAGCCGCGCGGGGCGCACTGTAGCGCATAGCTCAGCGCCGCTCCAGGGGACAGCCTGCCAGCGCTCTTGGCCGCCGCCACTCGCAGGGCGCGCATCCTGCCAGGGGGCCAGAGGGCCTTGGCCGTTGGCCCCGTTCGCATCGCGCGGGACTGCCGCAGGCCAGGGCCGAATATGCGCGTCAGGCGGGAGGCCTGGCGCAAGACGCCCAGTCCTCTTTCCTTGCAGCTCCGCGAACGGCACGGGGCTGCGAGGAAATGGGAATGGGGCGAAGGGCGGGGGGCGGCACCGGCGGCAGAGCCGTCGCTTGCCGCGCGGCGGGCAACGATGTTTCTCCGAAGTCCCGCGCGGAGCAGCGGGCAAACGCGAATGTAACTGCAAACAGGATGGAGGGCGCGCTCGCGTTACCCCATTTTCCGCCGCCGACTCGCCCCTTGCAGTCGCGCGCCTCCGCCCGAGGAGGAATCCGCCTTCGCGACTGCACGGCGCGGGTCTGTAACAACACAAGGCGTTGGAAACGCACTTACGATCCGCTTGCGAGCCTCATCCGTTGTCATCGCTCTACCCTGCGCGCGTTAGCCCTCCTCCAAGCGCCCTTTTGGCGGCCCGACGCCGCCCAGTGCTCTATGGGGCTCCTGGAAGCAACCGCGACGGGCATGATGCGCCGCCTAGGCCGCCAAGATTGCAGAACATCGCGGGAGGAAACAACGTGTGGCTGCCAAGAATGACCGCCGCGACCCAATCAGTGCCCCGACACGGCCCCCGCGCGCGAAAACAATCACAGAATGCCGAAAGGAAAAGTTATCCCAGTGCGACCCTACCTAGGATTTGGAGCCCCTAGGAGAGCAGCATAAACTAAGCTAAGCTAAGCTAAGCTAAGCTAAGATAAGCTAAGCTAAGCTAAGCTAAGCTAAGATAAGCTAAGCTAAGCTAAGCTAAGCTAAGCTAAGCTAAGCTAAGCTAAGCTAAGCTAAGCTAAGCTAAGCTAGCCCAGCTAAAGCTAAGCTGGGATGAGATAAGCCAAGCTAAGCTAAGCTAAGCTAAGCTAAGCTAAGCTAAGCTAAGTTAGCTCAGCTAAGCTAGGCTAAGCTAGGCTAAGCTGAACTAAGCTAAGCTAGAATAAGCTAAGCTAAGCTAAGCTAAGATGAGATAAGCTAAGCTAAGCTAAACAAGGCTAAGCTAAGGTCAGCTCAACTAAGCGTAGCTAAGCTAAGCTAAGCTAAGCTAAGCTAAGATGAAATAAGCTAAGCTACACTAAGTCATCCTCCTCCTCCCGTTCCTACTCCTCCTCATCCTCCTCCTCCCCCCCCCTCTTACACCTCCTCCTCCCCCTCCTCCTCCCTTTCCTCCTCCCCCGCCTCTTCCCCATCCTCCTCCTCCACCTCCTCCTCCTCCCCTCCTACGCTCCTCCTCCTCCTCCTGCACTCCTCCACCTCCTCCTCCTCCTCCTCCACCACCTCCTCCTCCCCCCGTCCCCTCGCCTCCCTTTCTCCCTTCCTCCTCCTCCTCTCTCCTCCTCCTCCTCCTCCTCCTCCTCCTTCTCCTCCTCCTATCCTCTCTCTCTCCTCCTCTCCTCCCCCTTCTCCTCCCTCCATCCCTCCTTTCCGCCTCTGTTCCCTCCTCCTCCTCCCCTCCTCCTCCTCCTCCTCAGCATCATCATTATCATCCCATCATCATCATCAGCCTGCCCTTCCTCCTCCTCCTCCTCATCTCCTCTCCTGCCCTTGCTGCACTCCTCACCTCCTCTTCCTCCATCTCCTCACCTCCTCCTCCCCCTCCTGCCCCTCCTCCTCATCCCCATTCTCCTCCTGCCCCTCCTCCTCATCCCCCTTCTCCTCGCCATCCTCTCCTCTCTCCTCCTCCTCCTCGTCCTCGTCCTCCTCCTCCTCCTCCTCCTCCTCCTCCGCTCCTCCTCTCACTCCCTCCTCTCCCCTCCTCCTCCTCCTCCTCTCCTCCTCCTCCTCCTCCTTCTCCTCCTCCTCCTCTCCTCCTCTCCTCCTCCTCCTCCTCATCCTCCCCCTCCCCTCCCCTCCTCTTCCACCCTCCTCCTCCTCTCCTCATCATCATCCTCCTCTTCCTCCTCCTCCGTCCTACTCCTTCCTCCCTTTCCCCTCCCCCGCCTGTTTTTCCCTCCTTTCCTCCTCCTCGTCCTCTTCCCCTTCCTCCTCCTCCTCCTCCTCCTCCTCCTCCTCCTCCTCCTCCTCCTCCCCCTCCTCTTCCTCCTCACCATCATCACCATCACCATCACCATCACCATCACCAGCATCATCATCACCATCATCATTGTCATCATCCTCATCATCATCATCATCATCATCATCAGCATCATCATCATCTTCATCATCATCATCACCAGCAGCATCATCATCATCACCATCAACATCATCATCATCATCATCAGCAGCAGCATCCCAGTGCGACCCTACCTGGGAGTTTGAGCATTCAGGAAAGCAACATCTACATCTACACCGACAGCTAGATTTACATCCACACCTGCATCTACGTATATATATATAGATCAACATCAGCAGTGATACTCACATCTACATATGCATCTACACCTACATCTGCACCTACATCTACATCTACATATACAGCTACACCTACATCCACATCTACACCTACACCTACAGCTACATCTACACTGCCGCATTGGTGTTACTGTTGCTGTGCACTGCCTTTGTTTATGATCTTGCCTTCGCTGTTGCCTGTTGCATTGATTTTGTGGTTGCTGTTGATGCTGCGTTTGCTGTGCTTGTGTTGTTGCGTTGCTTGATGTTGGTTGTGCGCTGCCTGCTATGCTAGGGTACGCTCGACTGCGCTGTGTTATGCTAGGTTATGTTACGCTATGCCATGCTATGCTGCGCTATGCTATGCTATGCTATGCCATGCTGCGCTATGGTATGCTATGCTATGATATGCCGCGCCATGCTATGCTATGCTAGGCTATGCCATGCTATACTATGCTGCGCCATGCCATGCTACGATACGCTATGCTATGCTTCGTTATGCAATGATATGCAATGCTATGGTATGATGCGATGTGCCATGTTGCGATGCTGCGCTGTGCTGTGCTAAGCACTGCTATGATATGCTATGACATGCTGCGCTATGCTATGCTATGCAATGCCATGCTATGCTATGCTGAGCTGTGCTATGCTATGCTAGGCTTGGCTTGGCTATGCTATGCTATGCTAGGCTATGCTAATGCTGCGCTGCGCTATGCTGCGCTAAGCTCAGCTAAGGCAAGCTAAGCTATGCTAAGCTAAGCTAAGCTAGGCTAGGCTAAGCTAAGCTAGGCTAGGTTAGGCTAAGCTAAGCTAAGCTTAGCTAAGGTAAGCAAATAAAAGCTAAGCTAAGCTAAGATGAGATAAGCAAAGTTAGGCTAATATATGTTGAGCTAAGCTAAGCTAAGCTATGGTAGGATAAGGTAAGGTAAAGAGCTAAGCTAAGCTAGGCTAGGCTAAGCTAAAAGGAGATAAGCTAAGCTACACTAAGGTCAGCTAAGCCAAGGTAAGCTAAGCTAAGCAACGCTAAGCTAAGCTAAGCTATGCTAAGCTAAGCTAAGCTAGGCTAGGCTCAGCTAAGCCAATATGAGATAAGGTAAGCTAAGCTAAGTTAAGCTAAGCCGGGCGGATGCCGGGGGAACCGCGGGGCGGATCCTGGGGGAACCGCCCGGGGCGGGGAAGACTGCCTGGCCCTTTAAAAGCAATCAAGCAAGAACCCTTCTAGACAGAGCCTAGGTAGGGAATAACATGCAACATCTAATTTGCTGCTTGCTTCTGCGCATCAAGCTTTCCGCGCTCGTCAGACCGATATGGGTCGAAGGGCACGCGAGAACAATCCCCCCCCAACAAAAATGCAATAGACGACCCACCCTCGACAAAAAACGCGGCGGCCCAGGACAGACCCGACGGGGCCCTGAAACCGCCCAGAAAAACCATCGATCAACCTACCAAAACTAAACCGAATCAAGCGCAGAAAAAGAAACACGGCCCCCCATGCCCTATCGGCGGCAAAAAAGAACTACGAACCCAGAGAATGCGAACAACGGTTTGAACTGATCCCGCCGCAGCCCACGAACACCACCCAGCTAAGTCCCGATCCGCGGCACAGCGCGAACCCAGAACACCAAGCGATCGGCATAAGTAGGCCTCCGCCGCGGGAACGCCCCTCGGAGGCCGCAACAACACCCACGCGCTAGAACGCAATGCCCTGAGCAGGACGCCACGGACATGAGCCAAAGGGGCGACGGACGGAGGAAAGGCACGCAAGAGGAAGAAGATGAGGATGGCAAGGGGGAGGGGGGACGAGGAAGGGGTGAACGTCGTGCGTTCTGGTTTCTCTGGTCAGCGGGGGCCCTGGGCTCTCGACCCCATGTCCCGGAGATCTACTTCGCCGCGGATCGCGCTAGGTAGCTACCAGTGCTCGAGACGGTCTTCCACCCAAAAATCAACTCAGCCTCACGAAGGACCCGGACACAGTTTGCGGAACGTTTTTTCAGGGAAGCACGTCGCGACCACACCTTCCAGCTCCGCTCGCTTCCCTCTCTCTCTCTATCCCTTTCTATCATCCTCTTTTTCACTGTCTCCTCAATTTTTCTACTTCCATGTCCAAGAATTTCAATTTAGATTGTTCGGCATCCGCTTGTAATCGCCATTCAAAGTTTTCTACTATCCACTTGACCCCGTGAGCTTCGAAACATGTTGTCCACTTTGCTAACCCAAACTCTCTTCATGCTCGCGGGCGCAACGGACCAAGGTGCGGGCAGCAGCCAGCATTTGGACGCCCGAGAACGCTACTCCGTCTAGAACCCAGGGCCCGAAACCGCAGACCCAGGACCCGGGACCCTGACACTGGGAAGGGGGGACCCACCCGCTCACCAAGATCGGCTTGGTTCGCGCGTCAAAATTCTTAGCACCCTTAGGGGCTCTTTCAGCGCAAACGCTGCTTGGGAACGTAGAGCACAATACAAGCGCGACGCGCACCCTGCCGCGCACCCTGCCGCGCACCCATGTTTTCACCAAATCGGGAGGACGTTTGGGGTGGGGGAAAGCGTGTCGCTCTCGCTCCGGCCCCCCTTGCTTTCCGGGGAAAGCCGTGAACACGCCCGTGATCACGGCCACCTGGCCGTTAACACGCCCGTGATCACGGCCACCTGGCCGTTGACACGGGCGTGCTGACTCTTAAGCGCGGGGCTCAAAACATTGATTCTCCACAATTTTCAAAGGGTTTACCGTTAACACGCCCGTGATCACGGCCGCCTGGCCGTTAACACGCCCGTGATCACGGCCGCTTGGCCATGATCACGGCCGTGATCACGGTGTGTTAGCGGAAAACCGTTGAAAAACACATGAACATCAATGTTTTGAGCCCCGCGTCTAAATATGAACTCGCCCGTGTTAACGGCCAAGTGGCCGTGATCACGGGCAAAGTAACAGCCAAGCGGCCATGATCACGGGCGTCTTAACGGCAAATCTTGAAAAAACGAAAGAAACATTAAAATGGTTGAGCCCTGCGCATGAGCGTTAACACGCCCGTGTTAACGGCCACATGGCCGTGATCTCGGGCGTGTAAACGGCCACTTTGCCGTTAACACGAGCGGGTGAACGGCAAATCATTCACAAAAAAGAAGAACACATGTTTTTGAAACCCGCGCGTGAGCGTTATCAGGCACGTGCTGACAGCCTTTTGATCGTCAACGCACCAACGTTAACGACCACGTGGTTGTGAACCATGCCTCTTGGGGACATCGCGCGGCTTTCGCCGGGCCATGTTGGAGGCTTCTCGGCCCGTTTTGGTGCCCATTTGAAGTCCTCTTGGGCTCTAGGGGTCTCTCGGGGTCATCCGCAAACCACTTAGTGGGTGCCATCTTCTATCCCACTAGGTGGGATGACCTCTCTGGCACCATCTGTCGCCAGACGTCGGTAGCTCGGCTGGACGATTATCCAACTCAATGGGATAACAGATGGTGCGCAATCTTCTATCCATCCCATTCGGTGGGCTATCAGGCTTCCCGCAGAGCAATGCACTCTTGGGTTGGACTTGGGGCCTTCCTGGGACCCCGCTTCGGGCCGGAATTAATCCCTAAGTATGAATGCATTGTTTTGCTGCTAGAAAAATCCCTAAACAAAGCTTTCACTACTGCGATGCGCGCGCCAGCTGGAAATGAACGCGGCGAACGCTAGGAGGACGGGCGCGCGCGGGAAACGCAGCAAGACATGTCCCGTAGAGCGCGCAAATATTCAGGGGAAAATAGCGCGGGCTTCGTTTCAGCGCCGCATTGACTTCTTGTTTTGGGCTAGTCGTCGCCCCAATGCCAGGGAAACCTGCGCCCGCCGATCTGAGGAAACTTGGCGGTTCCATCGCCCACCCGTTCATCAGCCTGGGGGCCGCCAAGCCGGCAGGTCACATACATCTATCACTTTGCATGCCGAGCCCCGCCGATGCCTGACAATTCGCCCGCAGCTCCCGCGCGGCGAGCTTTGGCGAACAGCGCAGCATCGGCGCGCTCGACATGCAGAGCGGTAGATGTTGTGCTCTACGGGCTCAGCGGCTCCCTAATTGGTGAACGGATGGGCGATGAAACCGCCCAGTTCCCCCAGATCGGCGGGCGCAGATTTCCAAGTGATTGGAGCGACGATTGGCTCCAGACATGTAGACAAAGCGGCGCTTAGACGAAACCCCCGTTTGGCTCCACGCACGACTTGCGCGTTCTTGGTCGAGGCGCCTGCTGCATCTCTCACTCGCGCTCATCCCCGACGCGCCCGCAACACGATTTCTCTGGCGATGCGCACATCGCATTGATAACGGTTTTGTTTGGGAATTGTTTCTGGCCGCCGCATTTCGCACCAATGAAAACACCCTTTCAATCACCCCTGTTCTCACCGCCAAATGAACTATGTAAGTCCCACGTTAAAGTTGGGTATACAATCGAGGAAGAAGCTGCCTGCACTCGACGACGACTTGACTTCGTCCAACGTTAGCTGCAAGCTCGAAGCCGTGAACATGTTGCAGCCAAACTGGGTGAAGTGCGGCACCAGCGAGACGGCCGCCGCTTCCAGGTGGTGCATGTAGGCTGCGTGCCCCACGCCAGGCGACACCTGCGCCGCGGCCCCCGCCAGCTGCCTTGCCAGCCGACCCAGCGAGATCCAGTGCCGAGTCAGCGGGCTGACCTTGCGCGCGGTCTCGGAGCGCTGCAGGTCCTTCAGAGACGTCCTGGCCCTCCGCACCCCGCGGGCTCGCCCGCGATACTGGTCGGCATCAGCTCCCAGGTCAAGAAGGTCGATCAGACGGTGATGGCATTGGATAAGGAACCAATGGATGAGGAATCCAGGGTCTCGAAACCAGTGGAGATTCGATCGTGGATCGGCCATGGATATCACCGACGCATTTGTTAGATACGGAACCCCTCAGGGTCTGAAGCCTCCTGGGAACATTCCTAAACCAACGCCCCCACCGTAACACACGCACGCCTTCGGCACATGTTGCAATAGACCCCTCCTCCAGCATTGCACCATGGCAAGCCCGAAAAGTTCTGCGTGCACCACTTGAACTGCCAAGGCTCAGCCTATTCCTGGCGGCGCCTGGCGGCCATTGCGCCAACGCTGACAAGGCGAGAAGGACCCACTGAAGACGCCGGCCCGCGCTTGGCCTCGCCGTGACAAACTCAAGGGACGTGCTGCGTGGGGCGGACCACGCATCACTCAGCCTGGGGCGGACAGGGCGAATCACGAAGACTAGTAGCCGCGGGCTAGCGGTGTCCACTTGCTTCACCAGGAAACTCATGACCTTGAGCCAAGATGGCTACGGAGGGGCAGCAGGAGGACCACCGGGGGGGGGAGTGGAAAGAATGGAGGGTGGAAAGTAGCTTGGCGAGGAGGGGGGAGGACGGCACCAGGGAGGAGGGAGGGCCAGCGGAGGAGGAGGAGGAGGAGGAGGAGGAGGAGGAGGAGGAGGAGGAGGAGGAGGAGGAGGAGGAGGAGAGGAGGAGGAGGAGGGGGGAGGAGGAGGGAGGAGGGGAGAATGGAAGGAGGGAGGAGGAGAAGGAGGAGGAGGAGGAGGAGGGAAGAGGGGAGAATGGGAGGAGGGATAAGGGATAGAGGATGGAGAGGACGGAGAGACGAGGAAGGGGGGGGCCGGAGAGGGGGGGGGCACATGGGTTGCAAGTGACGCGCTTCGAGCGGGGGAGGGGAGCGGCGCTCGGCTGCGAGGCGCCCCCATCGGTGTCGCTACGATTCATAGGAGGAGCACTTTGCCGTGTTTCCCGAATTCCCGAACCTACCTCAACATTGGAGGCGGCTGGGGGGTCTGCGCTGGCTGGGCCCCAAGAAAGTCGGTCAAGAGCGTGGGGCGAGGGCAAATCCGCTCAAAAGCAGGCCCCCAGACCCCTCCCGGAGTCGAAACCGACCAACGCTTCGAGACGCGTCCAGCGGTGGCGACGAGGGGGCCCCATTCGTCCCCCCTGTCTGGCCAGAACCAATGCTGGGCCACCCCAGTACCCAAGCCGGCTCCAACCTCAGACTACTGTACGCGGCCGAGGGCATTCCCCTTCCGCCAAGCATTGGGCGAGATAGTGCCAGAATAATACTGCGGCAGGGCGTCGGCCCTGCGCAAATGATGCTGCTAATGGTGTCCTGCCCTAGGCAGGATGGTGGCAGAATAATACTGCTGCGAGATGATTACTTACCAGCAGAACCAACGTGGCCGCGCGCGGGAACTGGGGCTCGGGGACGCGTCGTTCATTTCTACTCGTGCTCATTTCTACTTGTGCTCGTTTCTAATTGTTCCTGGCCCCCAACTGGCCAGGATAAGGCCCAGGATAGAACACTTAGACATGAAAGGATCTTGCCCCCCCAAAAAACAAAGAACTTTCGAACAAGTAAAAATTCACAATGGGTACCTCCCCGAAAGGATCCTCCCTGCCGCTGCCCTGCTTAAAAGAAGGGTCCTAGAGGCGTTTTGTGCGTCCCTCGCCGTCGCTCGAGCGTCCCTTCCTTCTATTTTGTCGGTTTCGTGCGTTTTTTCTCGCACGAGGTTCCAAGATGCTCCTCCATGGCCCTCGCGAGAAACAAATCACATGTCCGAGCGATATTAAGCTTAGGTCGGACGTGTCCCCCTACAGGCGTATTTTCGACGGAAAATTGAAGATAGCCGAAACATGTTCAAACAAAAACAAAATATGTTTCCCAAAAACGTCCCCTGACTACCTTTGAACTATTTTTGAATGTTCCTCCTGTAGAGGGACACGCCCGACTTAATGCTAAGCGGGATCCTCCCTGCCGCTGCCATGCGCCGGAGGGGTCCTGGAGGGGACATGCATCATGGATGCCCGCGGGCTCCCCCGACCTGGCACTGCGTCCCGAGCCGATCGGCCCGAGCTGCCTCCTGACGACCCATCGGGGCGTTGGGAGGGGCCACGAGAGGCCCAAGAACGGCGAACCGCAGGATCCCTTGCACTGAGGATCTTTAGGCGGCGAGCGAGGGGGGGAAGTGAGAATGGCGGGCCTTCTCAGAAGGCTCAGAAGTCCTCAAGCCTTCTGAGAAATGTCCCAATCCTTCCCCGAAAAAAAAAACTTCTCAGAAGGCGCCGCCTTCTGAGAAGTCCCGCCGCCTTCTGAGAAGGCCTTCTCCTTCTCACGTCCCCCCCTCGCTCGCCGCTGAATCTTAGCTGCCCCGATACGCAACACGCAACCCGTAACGTGTTGACACAGAGCTCGGCACGCAAACTGAATACGTAGGCCTGGCGCGATACGTTCGCCAACACGGGTAGCCAACACGCAACGTGTCAACGCGGACGTCTTGAACGCGGTACGTGTTGCGTTTCAAGACGGGCGTATCAGGGCAGCTATAGGCTGAGGATCAGCACCACGATATCTACCCCCGCCACCACTGGGCCAGGGCATCGCCAGGGCTCCAGGCGGGAGTGGGATGCCACAGAACCTGGCAGAGTCGGCGGCGAGCGAGGGGGGAGAGAGTGAGAAGGAGAAGGCCATCTCAGGAGGCGGCGAGACTCATCAGAAGCCCTCGCGCCTTCTGAAAAGTTTTCGCTGTCTTCGGGGAAGGCCTAGAAACCTTCTCAGAAGGCCAGGGGACGTCCGAGCCCTCTGATAAGGCTTTCTCCTTCTCACTTCCCCACCTCGCCCGCTGCCGAGAAAGGGCATGTATCCACAACTCGAGGCTTGAAGGAGGGGGCGGAAGGCCGCTGAAGGCTTCTCTTGGAGGTGTGGAGATGCCCACAAATCCGACGCCGCGATTTGACTTAAAACGTGGGGACCTCCGGACCCGGAGGTCTGGACCTCTCCCCGAGGACTGGCTTTCATCGTATGCCGTCTTCTGGCCACCCTGGGGCCCGACAAGAGCTCCTGGAGGCAGAACCCGCCAAAAACTACCCGTCGTGAATCTGCCACGGCGCAAAGATGTCGGCTTTCGGACCCTAACTCGGGCCTCAGGCGGCCGTTTTGGGACGATTTCAACATCCCCGGACAGCTATAGGCGAGTCGCAGCTGCTAGAGAAGATCCCGAGGCGAGAAAAACTCCAAGAGGTAACGAAGATTGCTAAACACCTTCCTCCGTGATTTGCGCCACAACGCGAAGATATCTAAGTAGCCTTCAATACTGCACCGCAGAGGGTGCTACGGAAATACGGGGCACAACTGGATGCCAAGGTGGGTGGCATCTGGCCCAACGTGGCTTATAAGTGGGTTGCAAGTGCCCTAAGCGGCTCAGGGCGCAAGATCTGGGCAAAATGGGCGGAGCCGCCCTTAGCAGAGGCACCAAACCCCGTTAGGCCACTCAGGGCACTTGCAGCCCACTGACAAGCTAGTCCTGACCAGTTGCAACCAACCTTAGCATGCACTAATCGCCCTCCGTCCCCTTCGCATTCCCAACGGCGCTGAGAGGACCCCCTCGAGGAGAAACCCTAAGGTAAGTACCGATACCGCTACTCCACGGACCTCTCTCGGGGTGCGTTCCGACCAGGCCTTCGAAGCACAGTCAGCGGTGGCGACGAGGGCACCCCAGGAGGCCCCCCCCAAAAGCAAACATCGAGGCAGGGGTAGCGGTATCGGTACACCCTGCCAAATGCTTAAGAAATCATGGGTTAAGACATTCAGAGTCTCAGAACTTGACTGAAAACCCAACATTTCTATTAAAATCTTAAGATTTACATTGAAACGTTAAGAATAATCGAGACTCTGGCCGAAAACTTATTTTTTTAAGCATCGCCTAAAGTATACCTTTTCCTGTGCCCCCTGGTTCATCCGGAGGAGAGGACGGGGGCGAATAGCCCAGGGGCGTGCATGATACGCAGTCGCCAGGGAGCCTCGCCGAAGACACGATCCAGCGGCGCCCCTGGATACACGTACACGTCAGTCGGAAGAAGTAGATGAAAACAACAGATATTAAGTAGGAAGGTGCAACAACTAGATAACCTTAGGCCCTCCCAGAGAAGAGCCAAAACAAAGCACAAGCAGATCGATTCTTGAAGAGGGAAAGCGTGCCTGTAGTAGTTTTGGACCCAGGAATCCAGGAGCACCCACTTTCGACGACCGGCGTCCCTAGCTACATGCATTGCTCCCCCCGGCCTGTTTGCCCCTAGAGTCGACCCGTATCATGAGGACGCACGATAAGGACGCAAGGGCCTTGGAAGGCCGCCTCGAAGCTTCTCGAGCGGGTCGCGGCCAACGAAAGTGGCCAGGGATGGACCGAGGAGGCAAGGATGCAAGGGTACTCTGGGGTTCTTAATAAGCGTGGTGGGGTACCCCACCGACGGGGGTCAACCTCGCCTCGTCGTCGCGCCGCGACGGGGGTCGGAGCGCCTTTGGCCGCGCAGTGGCTGCCCGCGACGGGGGTCGATGTGGGGCTGTCGGCGGGGGTGACGCCCCCCCCGACGCTCATTAAGAAACTCGGGGTTGCTCATCCTTACTTTGCGGGTTGACTGCATCGTCGCACTGCACGGTTTCCCGCGGGGCCGTAGGCGACCCGAGGAGAGGGGCAGGAGGAGGATGGAGGAGGATGGAGGAGGAGGAGGAGGAGGAGGAGGAGGAGGAGGAGGAGGAGGAGGAGGAGGAGGAGGAGGAGGAGAGAGGAGGAGAGGAGGAGGAGAGGAGGAGGAGGAGGAGGAGGAGGAGGAGGAGGAGGAGGAGGAGGAGGAGGAGGAGGAGGAGGAGGAGGAGGAGGAGGAGAGAGGAGGGGGACGGATCGCCTAAGCCCCTCGGAGAAACCCTCCAGTTGCCCATCCTTTCCGGTTTGACTGCATCGTCGCCCCCGGCTCATGGCGACCGCCGCCGCCGCAGCCTGCCGCGTCCGGCGGGGGAGGGGCGCCCGCCCGCGCGCGCGTCGGCCTCCTGTCCTGGAGGGCGCCGGCCCGACGCCTGCGCTGGCCCAAGTAGGGGGCCACATGCGAACCCTACCCCTGCCCCCCCCACGAGTTCGGAGGGGGTAGGGGTACACCTTAGGCGATGCTTAAGAAAACCTAAGTTTTCGGCCAGAGTCTCGATTGTTCTTAACGTTTCAATGTAAATCCTAAGATTTCAATAGAAATTCTGGGCTTTTATTCAAATTCTGAGACTCTGAGTTTCTTAACCCATGATTTCTTAAACATTTCGCAGGGTGTAGGGTTCGCATGTGGCCCCCTGCCAAGGGCCGGGCCCGACCCGAGCCTGAGGATCGATGGGGCCGGACCTTCTCGACGGTTGGACGCTGCGTAACGGGGGGGTATCTGGTGGGTGGGTTCGGTGTAGGTGGGTCGTTTTGTTCCCCCTTGTTGTCATGAGAGTGCAGCGCTGCAGTGCATGCATAACGTGAGCAGACCGATTTGTCTCCGTCCGTATGCGTGCTTGGCTCAGGGTGTTGAGACGGAGACCCCTCGACTGAAGCACGCTCATCAACCAGGCTAGGTGCACCTTGAACACATCGAGAGTTGATATCGTACAGTTGAATATTTGATTGCGGGCGATGTGTTGGGGGGGCGAAGAAACGTGGTGAGCGTATTCCTATTCGGCGTCTCGACATTGAGGGGAAGGGGGGGCGCCTGGCTCTGGACCTCGGCCTCATTCGGCTGTTTGCACCAGTGCGTCCTGTGGAGGAGACTCCACCTGCTTGAAACAAGCACCAAAAACAGCCAAGATTCACTCCATAGGGGGGGGGGGGGGCGGGGCGAGGGCCCGCGCCGATCGGCAAAACAATGAATAAGAAAACGACCACGTGCACCGTCCGTGCCCCTTTTGGGGCCCAGGGGGCCCATTCAGGGCACGAGAGGTCCACCTGCGCTCCCTCCCCATTTATGCCCCCCCAGCACGCAACGCCCGACCAACGATATGGATTGCTCAATCAGGGTGTTTTCTGTGATTTCGGAATGTTCCCACCTGCCCTTCAGGCGTAGTTGGTTTAAGGAGTTATATATTCCGGCCTCCTGCTTCTCCTTGGCAAGAGTTTAACCTCTCCCGAAACGCCCTCTCCGTGGGTCTGGAGGGGGCGCTTCACGAGGGGGCCTAGAGCGTCCAAGATGGCGCAAGATTGCCCCACGAGGGCCCCAGATAGCCCAAGATGGTATCCAAGATTGCACCAGGTAACTCAAGATGACTCAAGATAGCTTATTGCATACCTCCAAGAGGCACCAAGACCGCCCCAAGACGGATCCAAGTGGCCACGGAGCCTCTCAAGGACACCCCCGAAAGGCCAAACTCTGTCCAAAAGCAATGGGGTAAAACATGGCTTTGTCGTCTCGCCTTTTCGTTTCCGACTGGCCTCTGAGGGCTCAACAGTGGTCCGAGATGGCTCAAGAGAGCCCCAGGAGGGGCCCAGGAGGGGCCCACGGCGGTCCCAAGAGCACCCAAAAGCGCCCACGAGCGCCCTAAAACCACCCCAAGAACGCCCGAGAGGCCCCCGAGAGGGCCCGGAGAGGACCCCTACAGGGCCCCTAAAAGAGCCGCTAAGGTCTCCGAAACGGCCCAAAGAGGGCCCCAAGAGTGCCCCAAATGAGGGCCCCGCGGTGGCCCGAGGCTGCCAGAGCGTGACTGCATGCTGCTGCACGTCCCTCCTCAGGGCATCTCGCCTGATCGGTGTTTTGGATGGGCCTCGGGGGGGACCCGCGAGCTGTCAAACCTTTCCTGCACGTCGGCCTCTGGAGCCTGTCGGGTTGGGACCACCCCTGGAGGAAGGAGTCGGGAACTTCGGGGGCCTGGGACATTCGGGCCGGGCGAAAGGGGGGGATAGCAAAGGGGGGGGTTGAGAATCAGCTCACGTAGCTGATTTTCCCGGCGCCTCCCGGCGCCGGAGGCGGCTGTGTATCGAGGAATGGGCCCCTCGGTGGGGCCGAAACAAGCTGCATGCAGCAAATTTCGTACCCCCCCTTTCCCAATCCCCCCCTTCGCCCGGCCCGGGACATACGCCCGCCCGGCGTGGCCGGGAGGGGACGCCCCGACACCCTCGCGCCGTGAGGGCACATCAGGGCGGAGCGTGCTGTTGGCAACCTCTGGCCTCCAGGGAGCCCCGGGGCTCGCGGCACACGGCTCGTGACGAGGAAGCGGCTCCCCTGGGAGAGGCCCAAACCAAGCCCGTGCGTGGGGAGAACAGTGATCGCGTTGGGAGGGGGGTGTTGGGAGGATGGAGGGTCTGAACAATAGCATTCGGATGCAATGCGCGATACCTTCGACCGCCTAGGGGTAGTGATACCCGAATTTCTCCCAACGCCACCCTCCCGACCCGCTGAATGATTCTATGACTTTGGGGGGGCAAGCGGCGAAAGAATAGGCACGACGCCGCGCTGTCTGGCGCACACCCGGCCCGAGGGCTGCCCTATCGGCATCAGCCTGTCCAGGATCCGGCGGGGGGGGCAACGACGTGCCGAGGCGCCGTTGTTTTCCCCGGCCTCTCCCGGGGCGGATCCTGCCCAGGGCCTCGGGGCGGGCCCAGCCGCGGCGGAAGGGGACGGGTCGTGGGATAGCGGCGCCTTCCTCGTTGCCTGCCCCGAGGATCCCTGGAGCTCTCCCTGGATGCGTGCTGGCCCCAGGGACTTCGAGGCGAATCCGGCCGCGGCGAGGAGCTTGGATAAAACGCGCGGGGGCTGCTGAGGGGAGGGGGGGAGTGCATAGATGCCACGGTGGGTTTTATCTGGCCCGACCCAACTTGCCAGTAGATCGCAAACGCCATGAGCGGCTCAAATGGGGAGATGAAGATCGGAGCTCGGTGGGCCCCGCCCACTTAGCTAAGCCACCCAAGGCAGCTAGGGTCCTTGCACTCAACTTCTAGAGCAGTTTAGGCCAGACACAACCTTCGGTGGCAACTCCTGGGGGCCTCCCATACCATCTGGCTGGCTCTTGCGAGTTGACGCTGGCCGATGCAAATCGACGCTAACCGACGCCAGATCGACGCTAATCGACGCTCAATCGGTGCGTCCTCGCGGACTACAAGGCAGTAGCACGCACCAGTGCGCCCTGCAGACGGAGTAGCGAGGGCGCGCAAGGCCCCCCATGATTTGCGACCGAAGTACGACCACTTTAGCCTCCAATTAGAACTCCACGCGCTGACCCGAGGGAAGCGATAAAGGGGCCCTGCGACACACAAACACATAGACACAACTCATAGGATTCCCAATAGTTGCCCATATTTTCTGGGTTGTTGTCTTCCCCCCCACTTCCCAGATGTTCCAATATTTTCTGGTGAATCGTCGATTCATTGTGTCTGGGTACAGTCCACGCGCTGCCACGAAGAACGCGGTATAATGAACGAAATGGCTTCCCTGACCACGGCGAGCCTCGGCCACGAACAGGATCCCCGACCCAGATCAGAGGAACGGCCAAAAACCCGAGCCCCCTCCTGAACCCCAAGAGGTCCTTACTTCAGCGCCTCGGCTTTATCTGCTGAGACTGATAGTAAAGATGAGCGATAAGGGTGCAAGGGCCTTGGGCGCCCATGCCGAAGCTCTCCGGGCGGGGCTGGCCGTCGAAAGTGGTTGAGGATGGGCCGAAGATGACCGAAGAGGCAAGGATGCAGGGGCGCCCTTGGGAAGTTAATCGTCCTTCCTATCCATGTTGACTGCATCTCCCCCGCCCTCCCCCTTCAGACGGGGCGGTGCAGGTGCGCAGCCTGGCGCCCGCCGGCCCTGGGAGGCCGTCCTCTCAGCGGCGGGAGCGGGAGCGGTTCCGCGAGTCGCCGCGGCGCCTCAGGGAAAAACCGAACACGACGTAAACGTGCGAGGGGGACCTGTTAAGTCAGCGGGGGGGAGCTTATAATTCAGCGGGCGCAAGCGAGCCGAATCAGGTGCAGGCGAAGGTCGGGCAACACGCGGGACACGCCGGGAGCGAATGGGGATACAACGGAACGCAGGAAGAGAGGAGGTGGGGAGGGGTCAAGAGCTGCTCAGCCAGGGGGGAACAACTGGGCTACACAAACAAGACTGGTTAACGCAAGATACCATAGCAAACTTGCGCGGCGGCTTACGCGGGCCGCCAGGCGTGACACGCCACCTTGGGAACGAAAACGCCGACGTACGCGCGACCTTACGCGGGCAACATGCGCGCGAATGTCGGCACAGGCGACCCTCTGTGGTGTTGGACCCTCGCTTTGAAGCGACAGCGCCCCGCGTTCTCCTGCCTCCTTCCTCACGCCTCCTCCCTCACTCCATCGCTGCCTCTGCTCTCCACATCTCGATTTCGGTACACCCTTCAATCGTATCGTGGCCCCATGCGGAGCTCCACCGAAGGTCCCAGGGACGCAGCCCCGCACCCTATTCGGCACGCGCCTCACACGCATCGTGGCTCCACAGGGAGCCCCACCGAAGGCCCCAGCGGTAGGGTCCGCATGGCGGCCTCGCGAGCGGATCGACACACGGTTCACACGCTTCGTGGCCCCATAGGGAGCTCCTCCGAAAGTGCCGGCGGCAGGATCCGCATGGCGGCCTCACACCCGATCGGCACGCCTCTCGCACGCGTAGTGGCCCCATACCTAGTTCCACCGAAGGCCCCAGCGGCAGGGTCTGCATGGTGGCCCCGCACCCGATTCGGCGATATCCCCTCAAGCAGCACTGGTAAACTAAAAACCTCTTGAGCCGAGTAGGCAGGGGCTCAAGAGGGGAGGAAGAGGGACGCACACGGCTCAGATGATGATGGCGACCCTTTTGCCAAAGGGGCCGTGCTGCTCCTCTGCGCTGGCGCCCGGCGCTCCACGCGCCGGCGCCGTCTTCGGCCACGCGCAGCGGGCCACGCCGCGCCGCCGAGGCACTATAGTGCCCGGCGACGCTGTAAAAGTCCAGAAAAAAGGCGGGTAGGGAGCCCTGCGGGGCTCCCAGGGTGGGCCAGCTTGGCCGTGGAAAGGCTTGAGCCGCGGAGCGGCGGTGAAGAGAGAGGGAGAGAGAAAGGGCAAGCAAAGAGGCAAGGGCAGGAGCATGGGAACCGCAAGTGGAAGCCCGCGCCAGTTCTGGAAGCGGGGAGATCCATCAGTTTTACCAAACATCCTAGATATCCCCTCAAGCAGCACTGGTAAACTAAAAACCTCTTGAGCCTAGTAGGCAGGGGCTCAAGAGGGGAGGAAGAGGGACGCACACGGCTCAGATGATGATGGCGGCCCTTTTGCCAAAGGGGCCGTGCTGCTCCTCTGCGCTGGCGCCCGGCGCTCCACGCGCCGGCGCCGTCTTCGGCCACGCGCAGCGGGCCGCGCCGCCACCTTCCCCCTGCGAGCGCGCTACCACGCCGAACTGGCTGTAGTGGGACGCGTAGTCGCCGACCTTGTCGGCGTAGAACAGTCCTGGCATCCGCGGCAGGCCGCCGCGTCTGCCCAGCAAGGTGGGTCCGCAGGCGCAGGGCGGCATGCCGCCGGCGCCCGCGGTGGTTCTTCGCGCGCCCTAGGCGGCAGCCCTGGCTGGGCTGGCTGCCGGCGCCCCACGTAGCCCGCCGCCCCCCATGACGGCGCTGCCGGTTGCCGGGCTGGCGCGGCGCTCTTGCCCTCAGGCGCCAGCTGCCGCCGCGTCGCGCCCAGCTGCTCGCAAGCGCAAAGTTGAGCGCGGGCGCCAGGCTGAGCTCAGCCGGCGCCGCGCTGCCGCTCGCACGGCGCACGCCGCCGGCGGTGGTTCCCACGCGTCCCGCGCGGCAGCCCTGGCTGGGCTAGCCGCCGGCGCTCCCTCGAAGCCGCCACTGCTGCCCCCTTGGCGGCACTGCCGGGTGCCAGGCTGGCGCGGCGCCTGCCCACGGGCAGCATGGCCGCGGCACGCGCCCGGCTCGTTCGCAAGTGCGAAGCTGATGCGAGCGCCAGGCTGAACTCAGCCGGCGCCGCGTGGCCGCTCGCACGGCGGTTGCCGGCGGCGGTCCACTGCTGCCCGCTCGGCCGCTGGCCGGCGGCAGCCCGCGCCCTAGTCACGGTGCGGCCTCTGCTCCCCTCCACGGGGCCATTCTGGCGACCCGCGGTGCCCCGATGGGGCCATCTCCCGCGTCACCTCGTTGGCCCGGCGGAAGCCCTGGGTCTCGTGCACGTACCTCGCACCATTGTAGTGCACTGGGCCCATCACCCCTGCGTCGCAAAACGTCCTCTGCGGCTGCTTGGGAGGCTTATGCGCCTTGGGTGTCTGCTGCGTGGCGGCCTGCTGCACGGTTGGCTCCTGCTTACCCTCGTTATCCTTGGCCGTCCCGCAGCAACAGCCACCAATCACCCCGATGCCTGCCGCAAGCAGCACTGCGATCGTGGCCACCACCTTAATCGCCGTCCCCACCGGGACAACGATCGCCACCGTGCCCATCTGCGGCTCCCAGCGAAGCATGGCCCCTTGGGCCTTGCCGTCAACTGTTGCCACTTCTCGGCTCTGTATCTCTCCGGCTGCCGTCGTGAGCGCCGTCACCACCAGCGCTGCACACAGCATGCCTGCGCAGGGGATGCGGGCTCTGCAGCTGCTGCTGCGCCTGCGGGCCGCTCCTCTGCGCCTTCGCTGCTGCTCGCGCCGCCATGCAGCGCTCAGCAGCATGGCTGCCAGTAGTACCCCCGCTGCCATCGCCCAAGCTCCCAAGCCGACCGGGAGCACGAGGATCAGCAGATTCTGGCTCTCCACCGGGTTGACCTTGAGCACGTAGCCGTCTGCGCTGCCAGCTGTGGCGGCGAGCGTCGCTCTGGGCCAAAGCGGGGTCGGGCTCCTGCCTGCACGGCGCGCGCCCTCGGCCGCATGGGCCGGCGGCGCCGTGAGCTCAGACACATCCGTCGCCATGTTGGTCGAGATGCCGCGCATGGGCTCGTGGCTCTCCCACAGGTACCCGTGGAAGCTGTCGGAGGCCCAGCGCCCGAAGCGCTTGACGCGCTGCAGGTCGTCCACGGCGTGGTGCATCGCTGTCGCGCCCCCGATGCGGAGGCTGTGCGAGCCGATCTCCTCCTTCCTCAGCCCGGCGGCAAGCCCTGCGATCGTCAGATAGTGCTGCACCTCCTCGCGACGAATAGGTGCTCCGCTCGCCCAGCGGAAGAGTGGGAGCTCCTCCTCGCTTCCTCGCAGCCTCTGCGGGTAGTGCCGCTCCAGCTGGCGGAGGGCTGCCACGGGGCACAGTGACGTGCCCGTCTCGTACTGATTCCTTACGCACCCCACGTTGTACTGGTCGGTCTTCGAGGAGGTGATGTGGAGCACCACCTCCACCGCGCCCTTGAAGGTGCAGGGCTGGTTGTCGCCATCGCGGCCCGTGACGTCCACTCCGCGCACAACGCGCTCTCGGCTCCATGTCTTCCCGGGCTGGATCAAGTACTCGGACGCCCTCGACATGCAGAAGAAGGCCACCGCCACGGCGGCCCACAAGACTGCGGTGTCCATCTCGGGGAGGTCCGTCTGGTCCTTCAAGAAGCCCTGGAGCCACAGGAGCATACGGGGCGTCACCGGCCGCTTCCTCCCGCTCGGCCCCTGGCTTCTCCGGAGGCCGGCGAGCGTGGACCAGAGGCGGCCCCGGTGGAGTAGAGGGTCCGGGTACCCGACCACGAGGTGGGCGAAGCGCACCGCGAACAACTTCTGCTTGACCGTACCCTCCGTGCGCTTCAGCACCTTAGCCAACACGACGACGAAGCCCAACAGTGCCTCCTCGTTAGCGTGTCGCTCCTCGCGGTCACGTCCCTCCAGCCAGGGCGACTCTCCTTGGGCTGCTCTGAAACTCTGCCACTGCTTCCAGCCGGTCTCGTAACCGGCGCGGGTTCCCTCGGACAGCCGCAGCATCAGCGCCTCGCGCTTCTGCTCCTCGATCCACCTGCCGTAGTCTTCCCCTCCCAGCATCGGGTGGTCCTGCAGGGCGATGGAGGCACGAGCGCGGCCCAGGGCGACCGGCTTGACCAAACCCTGGGTCTCCACCTTCTTGCCCCGGTTGGGGCTCCTCTTCCGTCGTTTCTTGGGAGTGTTGACGACTGCATTCAGGTCCACCTCCTCTGCGTCGGGGGGGGGCTCGGGGCCCCGCACGAGGTCCTCCTCGATGGCCTGGAAGCGGACGCCTTGACTCTTGCGCCTCGCCTTATGGACGTCGTCGCTCAGTACCCCAGCGTGTTGGTCGTCCTCGGGCCTGTCGGCCTTCACCCGGAGCTCGCTCCGTGCCCAGGCCCTGAGCCGCCGCCGGGTTGTCTCCCAGGCGGCCGACTCCGCGGGATCGTGACAGCCGCCTGCCCGCTGGGTGGTCTGCGACAGCGTGTCCGCGGCAGCGCCAAGTACAGCTCTCGCTGTCTCTGGTGGCAGGGACCTCGCTGCTTCCCGCATCAAGGTGGTCTCGGTGTCGCCTCGGGCTCGCCGCTGCACCCAAGTCGCCTCATCACCTCCTTGCACGATCCAAACCTCTTCCGGTGACAGCGCCCTGATGCGCCCGCCACTGCGTCCTGGGACGTGGATCAGGGTTCCTCCCGGTCCGCCCGGGCCCTCAGCGGGCCAGCGAACCGTGCCGATCGGGCCGTCGACTGAGCAGACCAGATGCCTGGTGCCGGCGAGCTTGATGTGGCCGATGCCCTTGGGCAGTGTAGGGTCGGAGCCCCCTCGAGCTGCTGGGTCCCAGGTGACGCTCCCCTCGTCGTCGAGCCAGTGGTGACGGCCTTCGCTGAGCTTATCCTTCAACGCGTGCTTCACCCCATGGGGACAGCGGCGCGCCGGCGGCATACGCATGCTCGCCAGGCTGGCGCCCGCTGGCCCTCGACCTGCCACGATCAGGCTCCGAGCTCGAGCTGTCATGTCGCCGTAGTGGGTGCAGACGACCTCCAGGTCGTACGTGCGGTACCCCAGCTTGCGCAGCACTTTGACAACGCGGGTCAGGTCGAGCTTGCCGGGGGCATCGACTACGACGACCTGCGGCCTCGCCCGAGTGATGGAGGATGCCAACTTCTCGACTTCAAAGCCCTTCGGGTCCAGGGACAGCGTGCACATGATCCAGTCCACCCCTGTGGGGTCGCCCGTGGCCAGTTCACCGCCGAGCTGCTCCCAGGCGCGCCCGTAGGTCCCCAGTGGGCTCCCCAGCTCGAGGCCCCGGCGCCCTGCGAGGGCGAGGCTGCGTGGCACTGCTGCTGGGGTCCTCAGCGCCCGATGCCGGAGTGCTGACTCCGCAATGGGCCCGTCCTCTCCAGGCAACCGCAAGAGGTGCTCCTTTGCCTCGGCCAGCATCTTCCCCCACTCCTCGGGCGGCTCGATGCGGGTCCACCCCTTGCGCAGGAGCTCAGAGTGGACCTTCTTGGCCTCTTCTCGCGACAGCCAGTCCGCGATGTCGTTGTGGTAGGTGCGGATGTACAGTGCGGTCGTGCTGAACCCATGGCAAGCCTCCAGGCGCTGAACGAGGCGAATGAGATGCCGTGCAAGCGGGTGCTTGGGCCGCCTCTTGGAAATCCACGACCGCACGTTCATGTTGTCGGTGACGTAGAAGACCAGCTCGCCTTGCCACTCGCTACCCCTCGCGGCAGCGAGGGCCACGAATGCAAGCAGCTCCACGATGGCTATCGCCCAGTCCTTCTCGGCCCCTGGGTGGCTCAGCACGTCCTCCAACTGGCGGAGGAGCGGGGCGGCGTCTACGGCCATGTAGTGGGGTGGCACCGCTTTACTGCCGGCCACTGCTCTCGCCCCCAGTCGATGCTGCCGATGGTCGTCGTGGTTGCGTCGCCTCCAGTCCATCTTGTCCGGGCGGCGGCTCCTGGGAGTGCCAGGCCCTCGCGCGGCCCTAGACAGGAAATGAAGCCCGCCTCGAAGGTGGACGCCCAGGCCTCGGGTGCGTCGAAAGAGCACCCGCAGCAGCTCGAGGGTCTGATCCCACTCGTCCCAGGCAAGGGCGATCTCCTCGGCGCTCCCTCGGGGTTCCGCCCATGCCGCTCCGAGCCCACCGCCGAGGAGGCGGTCGATGGCCGGCAGCTCGGGCTTGATAGCCGGCTGCGTGGCCACCCAGAACTGGGCCGACCCCCTCAGCTCCTGGACGACTTTAATGGGGACTCGGCGGCATCCGTAGCGAAGCTCGTCGATCGCCAGGAGGTGGGCGGCTTTCACGCACTTGGGCTCTGGGAGCCTCGAGCGCTGCTTGTCCACGTCCAGGTAGAGGCCCCAGACCAGCTGTTCTGCCTGGAAAGTGCCCTCTTCCGCCATCTTGTCGACGTTGATCGCGTCGCCGCCCCAGACGCGCCGCATGCTCGCGTCGCAGTCGGCCGCGCTGAGCCAGGGCCTGAGGCCGACCAGTGGCTCGACCAAGACGCCGTCGTCCATCAGCCACTTGGACGACCAGCGCACTGTGTCGTTGACCGCTGGGTCCGGTGGGCGGCGCCGCTCGTGGTCCCACTTGGCACTCCAGGCGAACGCCATGTACTCGCCCGGCGACCCCGACCACCCGAAGACCATCACGCAGTGGATCATGATCACGCGCGTGGTCAGGCCCACAGCGTCGCCCGGGAGGGATGTGCCGAACACGGCCACGTCCTCGTCGCGCACCCAGTGCCACTTGAAGGCCCGCGACACGTCCCGCTTGGCTATTACCTGTGGCACACCCGGGTGGCGCGCGGACCACCAGAGTGACAGGCGCACAAGGGCTTCGTGCTTGGGCTGGAGCGCCGGCGGATGCAGCTCCTTAAGCCCCCATTGGCAACCCGCATATCGCGTATGGGGCGCCCTTCGCTGCTCACCGTGCGGTCGGGCAACATCTTAGGCACTCGCCCCGACGGGCTCTCGATGAACTCTGAGGCGGACAAGGCGGCCTCGGCCTCCGGGGTGGCCCAGAGCACGGCGCCGTAGGACGTGTCCTTCCAGGCCTTGGCGTACATCTCCAGGGCATGGTCCCTCGCGGAAGCGTGGGGCTTGGCTATAGTACGACGCCTGGGCTGCTGCCTCCGAACGGGGGCGCCCCTGCTCGCCATCTCCTGGAGGTACCGCCGGTGGTCCTCCTCCAGAGCTTCGCCGAACTTGGGATCGAGTACTCCCCCGAGAGGATTCCCGAGGACGAGCTCCCGCTCCTCGCGGAGCCTCGCTGCGGCAGCCTCCACGCTCCCCGCGGCGAGGAGCAGGCGATTCCCCAGGCCCGTCACTTCCTTTACCAGCTCAGGGGCAAACTCAGCATGCTCCAGGCACCAGCGCAAGTACTCCTTGGCCTCCGGGGCTCCAGGATGAGGCGTTGCCGGCGGCGTTCGACGCTCGTCCTGGCGTGCCTCTACTCGGCTCCCGTGGTGCACGCCTTGGCTGGCATCCGCCGGCGGCATCTCGGGGCCTCCGCACCTGCGCCCTGGGTCCCTCGGGTCGGGGGCGGAGCTGCGCCCTCGGCTCTCATCTGGGGGCGACCTCGCTCGCAGCCGGCCTCGGGTGTCAGGGGCCATCGTCTCGGATGCAGATGACTCCGAGTCGCCGGGCGCGCCTCCGGAGGGCCTCGCTCCCCCAGAAGGGGCTGCTCCCCCACTTCTCCTGCGGCTGCGGCTGCGGGCGCTAGGAACGTCTCGACCCTCGTACTCCTCGATGTAAGTCCTCTCGGTCGCGACGCAGATGGGGTCCAGGACCCCACCCCCGGCCTGCTCGTCTCGCGGGATGCCGAGGCTCTTCATCTTGACCTTCAACGTCTCGTGCTCCTCCACGTAGCGAGCCAGGATCTCGCCAAGCTGGCGAGGCTCCGGCGGCAGGGACGGGTCCGTCGGGTCGGCCCCGGGGTATTCCTGCATCAGCACGTCGCTGATCTGCCCGATCCCGTTCAGGTACAGGATGTCCGCATGCTGAAGGTCGTAGCTCTTGCCACCCCTCCGCACGTCGTTGAAGTTCTTGACGAATCGCCGAGCGGCGTTGCACTTGTGGACCCCCCCGCGGCAGGCTACGCCCGGGTGTGCCTCGGCAACCCGGCGTCCCATCTCCTCTGAGGTGGTCTCTGGGTCTTCCTCCGCCTCAGGCGGAGGGGGGGCCTCCGGGGGCGCCTGCAGGCTGTGGGGCTCTGGGGGTGCGCTGGTGGCCCTCTGGTCCTCGCGCTCCCGCCGGCGCGCCTCGCGCTCGAGCCGGGCAGCGCGGCGGGCCTGGACCTCGTTGCGCCTGATCTCCAGCTGCCCTACTACGCGCGCAGCGCTCAGCTCCTGGTCGCCGCCCTCGCTCGCTGCTCGAGCATGCTGCCCTTGAGCTTCGGCGAGCTGTTCCTCCACTCGCATTAGGGCACCTGAGCTCCTCGAGGTACCCCCGCTGGACGGAGGGACTGAGCTTGCTCGGATGCCACCCGCTGCTGCAGCCACCTCGCTGAACGTTGGGGCTGGTTGGCGGCCACTGCTGGCTGCTGAGCTCGCTGCGGCCCCGCTCGGCCCCGCTGCTGCTGCTGCTGCGGCTGCCCTGTCGGCGATCCTGGCCGTGACTCTCCGCTGACCCTCCTGGGCTGCAGCACCAGGTGCTGGTTGTTGGTCTCGGTTCCACCGGGGGCTCCAACTGGTCCATTCCTTCGGCGGCTTCAGCGTGGCCCACAGCAGCAACTTCTCGCCGGGGCGCACCGCCTCCTCGTCGTCGAGGGGTGGCCCATGTGCTCCTGCAGTATCGTCATCCTCTGTGTACTCGAAGAGGTACAGCTGGTCTGCGTCGAAGAAGCCCCTGGATAGTGTCTCAGAGACCCTCAGCCTTGCCTTGACCTCTCCAGCTTCGAACGGGCCCCCCTTGAGCAGCACCCACTGGTCTCCCTGCTGCGGGACGAAAACCCGCACCGGGCTGGCCCGCGACGCCTCGTCCTCGGCCTCCCTCGCCTTCTTCTGGCGGCGGTTCTCCTCCTCTTCCTCCTCGGGGCTCTCGTCCCCGTCGCCATCGTCGTCACCACCTCCGCCAGATCCGCCCCCTCCGCGAGCAGCAGCTTCGCGTGCTTCACGCTTGCGCGCCATGTTGCGCTTCCAGCCTCCTCGCTTGCCACCTCGCTTGCCACCCCGCTTCTCGTCGCCACCCCATATGATTATGGTCGGCTCGCCGTCGGTCTCCACCTCCGCCTCCTCCTCACCTCGGCCTTCGCCCTTTGAGCTCCTGCCGTCCTCCTCCGCCGCGTTCCTCTCCAGGTAGTCGTCCTTTGAACGACCACCTCTCCGGTGGCCCTTTGAGCCCTCGTCAAATTCGACCTCCATTGAGCTTCTCCATATCGAGTGGGGCAGGCAGCAGGTGTTGGCGCTCTGCTTTAGGCTGCCGCACTTCACGCTGTGCTCGTTGATGGCCCCATTTTCGGCACTGCCGCCCTCTCCCGCACAGGCTGGAGGCTGAAAAGAGGGGGGGGGTTCTTGTTCCAGGGCGTCAGAACGCCCGGCCCGCGCCACCTTGCTCTCCAACTTCTCTTCCAAAGCCCGCGCCTCGGCGTCCATCGCGGCGATCTGTTGTTCCAGCTTCTCTGGGGCGGTGCCGGCAGCCGCTGCCTTAAGCGCGGCTGCCCAGGCAGCGCACAGCCGCGGTGCATACTGCCCCGCGTGCTGAGTCCTCCGCATGCCCCGTAGTCCCAGTCCGAAGCCTGCGCTTCCCAACTCCCCTTTCACCGCAGCGCTGAGCTGGGGAGTACCGCTGGGAACGCGTCCTCCACCTTCCAGGTTGGGCGGAGCTTGCTTGCCGAGGGTGAAGCGGAGCTCGCCCTCGGGGGTCTTCCCGAAGTAGAGGGCCCACTGGTTCTCAGGCAAAGCGGAGTAGTGCTGCTTGGTGCGGAAATCGATCCTCGCCCAGTGGAAATTGTCTGGGGCGGCCCGCGCGATGAGCTGGTTCACGCGGATCAGCTTGTCGTCCGGGGGCAGCGCGACGGTGACCCCGTCGCTGTCGAGGCCGTAGCACCCGCCGGCCTCGCCCAGCTTGGTGCCGAGGTTGAACAATTCGCTGGCCTCGGCCTTGCTGAGCCGCGGGCGCGCGTCGAGGTTGTAGGCTTCCACCTGGGCGTCCGTCAGATCGTGCGGTAGGCCGCCCTCCAACGTGCGATGCGTGTGCTGGCCTGTGCACCTCCTGGCCAAGATCAAGGCATAGGGGTAGAGCCCGAGTGATGCCAACCACCAGGTCCGCTTCTGATACCGATGCTGTGGCTCATCCGGTGGTGCGAGTCCCCACTCACACATGTCTATGGCGAGAACTCGGGCTCCAGTCGTGCGCATCAGGGCTCGCATGCAGGGGCGGTCCCACAGCTTGGGGTACCGCCCATCCGGTGCTGACGACTCGATGAGGAACTCTCGTCCCGCCTCGTAGCCCCGCTTCGCCCCTATGCACGCGAACTCCCCGAATACGTTGCCGTCGATCTCGATTTGCCGCTCCCCGGTTCCATCTGGGCACTCGAAAGTCCTCGTCCCTCCTGCTGCCAGCTGCCAGGGGCAGTGGCTCACGCAGGGCGGGGCGAACTGCAGCACGTTGGCTTCGTCGGGACCGGGAGGCGCGCTGAACTCTTGGTACAGGCGCTCCCGTACCAGCGGGTCGCGTATGTCGAACTGCGGCCTGGGGTCCTTGCCGAGCAACGGCTGCCCGAAGTACTCGACAGACTCGCTGGTGGCGATGCCCGCATCCCTCATGGCCTGCGTCCAACGCCCTGTACCGGCGAAAATCTCCCGCGTCCTGAGCCCCCACGCGAACGCGGGCCTCAATCGCAGAGGCTCCAAATCCCCGAAGTCTGGACACTCTACCTCGGTGGGGAGCTCGACCGCGGCGGTTGCCCCGCCGGCGGCTCTCCCACGCTGCTGCTGCTGTGCTGCAAGGGCTCTGCAGTGCTGGCACGGGGGAGGCTTACTGGCCACCACCGGACTGCCATCCTCCTCCGAGGCGAGGTACGTCTCCCAGCCCATGGTGGGGAGCTCCTTGAGGTCCTTTCCGCTCGTGGCCCAGGTGCGGATGAGCTCGTCTGCTACTCGCCGGCCGTCGGCTCCAGGCGGAGGGTGGAGGACACGCATATGCCCGCGATGGATAATCACGTGGCACTCCTGCTTGGGCTCCCCCACGGGGAGGACTGTATCGATATCCAGGTGACCCCAGTGATCCGCTCGCCATACTCTGAGTACCACCTCCTCCAATGCTTCGCACGGGAAGAGGGCGACGCACCGGAAATCTTTGTCGTGGTCGCGATGCACTGCGTCATGAATGTGCATCCGGACCTCGGCCTCCCTGGGGGATATCCAGGGCGGAGCATCGGCGAGGCCCGCGGCCGCGTCGGTAGCCTTCTCCAGGAGGTCCCGGCGGATCTCAAGGGCCAGGTCCTTAACCTGCTAAACGTCGGGTGGAGTCTCCAGCTGCACCCAAAGCTTGGCGGCCGCCAGGTGGAGTGGGAGGCACTGCCGTTCCTCCGAAACACCGGCGGCCACCTGTAGTCGCTTCGCGACGCACTCGTCCAAGGGCAGCTGGTCCTGGTAGTCGAGGTAGCGCCAAGTATGGCCTTGCACTGTGACCGAGCCTTGACCCACCGACTTCTCAGCGTCCCACCGCACTGGTGTTATGATGACGTCAGGGTCAGCTCCCAGGTTGCCAGCCTTCGCCCCGAGGCGGTCCAGAAGTTCGCTAGCCTCGGCGGCCAGAGTGGGCCCGCCTTGGCGCGTCGCTTCGAGGAGCACCTGTTCAACTGAGAGCTCCTCCGCGCGCCCGCGGGCGCAGGCAAGACGTGCCAGGACATGTGACCGCATGTAGTCACTGGCATGGCTCACGGGGTCGAGTGCCCCGCTCTCCTGGACGGCCTCGAGCAGCTTCCGCTGGGCCAGGGCTCCTTCGTCTGCGCAGACACTTGTCCCAACCAGGGACGGGCTGTCGGCGCGCGGGTCCTCGAGCCAGGTCGCATCGGGCCCTTGAGCGGCTTCCCGAAGCTCCGACTCCAGCTCGGTGCACTGGACCTCGGCGTACTCGTCGGGCGGTGCCCAACCTGTCTTAGTGGGTTGGCTCTCCGCTGCGCCAGCACCTGCGGCCCGTTTGCTATCCGCCTCGGTCTTCGCCTGGGCCCTCAGCTGTGCGATCCTTCCGTTGACCGAAGCTGGGTCGATCTTGGCGGCGTTGCGGAGCCCACCTCGCCTGAGGAGCTGGCACTGCACGGTCCAGTGCACGTCCTTCAGGCCTTTGATGAGCTCGTGCGAGTGTGAGCACCCTTGGGCCCCCTTCTTGCAGCCTATCCAGGTCGAATTGTCCCAGCAGAGCGGCTTGCCCTGCTTGTCGCAGGGCGCGTGCCGGACGGACAGCTTGATCTCCTGGGCGTTCAGTCGCTTGCCCGCAGGGTACGCGGCCCGTGCGGAGCTGGCTTTCGGCTGGGCCTTGGCCTTAGGCGTCTTCTTGGGGGTGGCTCCAGCTCGTTGTTCTTGAGGCTCCGTGGCTGGCTCATCTCCTTCTCCTCTGACCTCCCCAGCCTTGCCCGGGGCGCCACGCACCCCGTGCATCGAGTCGTTGAGGACGGTCTGGAGGTAGCGCTGCTGCCGCGGGCGCACGACCTCCTGGCAGTAGCCTGTGGGGGACTCGAGGTCGAAGACGTTGGGAAAGACGAACGCTGGGCGTCCGTCCGACCGGGGAGCAAAAGCCACCATCTTGAGATCCTCCTTCCGAGGGTTGTCCGTCTGCAGCACACGCAGGAGGCCTCGCTTCTTTTCTCGGAGTCGCTCGCACCAGGTCGCCCACAGCTCCTCCCACAACTCGTAGACGAACTTGGGCGGGAAAGCGCGGTCATCTTTCTCGCACTCCCGCGCGAGAGTCTCCAGGCAATCCAGACGCTCCTTAACATGCTCTCGTCCGAAGACGAGCCCGAAGAACCTGGTCATGTTCTGGGCCTGCCGCTTCCACTGGTCGAAGACCACGGGGGCCCTGGGCCTAGGTTCCAGTTTTGTGTCATGCGGCGCACTGTACTTGTCGAATGCGACCGTCTTGCAGGTCGGGAAGCCCGCCACAGAGGCCGACCACGGGGCCAGGTTGTCCAGGCTGCTGCCGCCGAAGCTGAGCGAGGCGCACGCCATCGCGATCCGATTGGACACCGTCGTGGGCGTCTCGACGGCGAGCATCAAAGCCTTGTTCTGCTCACAGGTCCGGCGCAGAGCGTAGAACAGCTCGCGTCCGAGGACCTCGTCGCAGACCTCCACGGTCAGTTGGCCGCAGCCGCGCGCCAGGTAGACGTCCAACTCCTCGGCCCTGCCCAGTGCCGCCACTGTCCCTCGCTGGGCTGCCTTGTCGCCCTGCCGGGCACTAGCGACCCCTTCCAAGGCGTGGAGCATCCTCGCGGTGTTCGCGTCTAGCGTTGCCCCGGGCTGCACGAGGCCGACGCCCCCACTGTCCTCTCGGGCCCCAGCGGCGTAGCGTGCTGGCGCTGTGGTCAAACCTGGGGGCAGGCCCAAGTCACTGACGTGCTGGTCGTAGCAGAACAGGGACCCGATGTTTGGAGCCTGTGGGCGGACGACCGGGCCCAACCCAGCTGTGGTAGCCGGGAGGCCGGCGTCCCGCTGTCCGACAGTGAAAGCTGGCGGGGCGACCGCTGGCGAGAGGGGCGGACGCGCTTCGAACAGGGGCACGCTGTCGGCCGGGGAGGCCGGCGGCCCCTGCGAGCGGTGGCGCTCGGGAGGGAGCTTGAGGAGCCCTTGGAGGCTGCTAGGCGCTGCCTCTGGGGTCTGCGGTCGCGAAGGCACTTGCTGGAGCACCTCCCAACTGCCAATGTGCCCATCAAGTCGTGCAAGTTCTTCGGGCTCGTTCGTCTGCTGCTTGAGGTATTGAGCGTAGCGGATGAGGCCGGCGAGCACCTGCTGGGCTTCTTCATCGAAGCCGGCAGCCACACTCTGCACCGCTGCTGCGTCGCTCGACCCACGGGCCTTCTCCTCCAAGTAGCAGGCCATCATGTCCCCGCCCTCGTCTCCTTGATGACTCTCTCCCGATGCTGGTGCCTCGGAGCTAGCTGCCCGCCCGCCCTCGGCTGACGGCGAACGAGAGCCCCGTCGTGTTGACCCTGAGGGCGGCCTGGGTGAGCTGCTGCGATCGAGCCGCTGCCAGTGGCTGCGCAACTTGGCGTCCGCCTCGGTGGCCTGCGCTTCGAAGCTCGGGCTGGGCGCCACACCCCCCTCGGGGTGCCACTTGACTAGGTTGACCACCTTCTCCTTGAGCAGCCGCCAGCGAGCCTCGCTGAGTGGCCCAGCTCGCCCGCCTACGGGTAGACCATGCCACGCTGCCAACTTGTGCCAGACTTTCTCGGGTACGTTGGTCGCCGAGACGCTGATGCCAAGCTCCTCGCATCCCACTGGCGCGTGGTGGAGCATCTCCTCGATGAACCCTGCGGGCAGGCGCCCGGATGGCCCCGTGGACGGTGCACGGATGACGCCGTCAGGTTTCACGAGAAAGCGGATGGTGATGCCGGACGGGTCTGCCACTTCGAGCGCCAACGCACCGTCGAAGTAATCGGCCACTGTGCTGGCCGCAGCGGCGTCGACTGCCTTTCCTCTGAAAATCATCCACTGCGCTCCTTCTGGCCAATGTACTCTCGCCCGTATGATGAAGTGCTGCCCGAGAGGCATGGGTGGCGGAGTAGGCGGCTTGGGGAAATCTGGAACCGCGCTTCGAAGCGCGCGCTCGGTGGCACAGCCGGCGCCGGGACGGGGTCGCCAGGGCTGGAGGGCGCCTCTAGAGCAGAGGTCGTTGGGGCGGAGCGCTCTGGAGTGCGACTCCGGGCCGGGGTGGCAGCCGCCCGCTCCGGTGCGCGACTCCGCGGTGCTGGGCTCCGCCGAGCTCGGCGCCGCAGTCCTGCGAAGAACCCGACTCCTGCCGGGTTGTCGTGGATCGCACGGGCTGCATCGCCCCCAAGGTGCTGCAGGCAGAGCGGGACCCCTGAGGCCATGCCCACCGCTTCCCGGAAGCACGTCACCTGAGAGCACTTCTCGCCATAGCGCAGGACCATGTAGATATGCCGATGATGCTCGCAGAGGCAAGCCGTTGCGCTCCCTTCGCTTGGGAGTGGGAGGTCCGAAGCCCGTCCATCCTCCACCAACAGCACAGTAGGGTCCCCGCGCGCAGCGCCCCGACAGCCCTCGGGTGCTAGTGGACGCATCTTGCCCTTGATCATGAGCCCCACCTTCGCCGCCTCGCAGGGGTTGTCCTCGGCGTCCACCTCGGACTCGGACTCCTGATCAAGTAGTCTTGCCACTGACCTCTGCACGCCAGGCTCCGCGTCGCCAATCCTGCGACGGCGGCGGCGCCGGCGGCAGAGGCATACACCGCAGCATGAGAGCCACGAGAGGATGTACAGCAGCAACTTGTAGACAAGGCCCGTCCCCCTCCAGAGCCAGACGAAAATTCGGCATGGCGTGAACTTCGAGTAGTCGCCGAGGCCCACAATAGCTTCATTGTCGAGAGCGGCGTACTCCTTGCAGTGCAGCTCGTTCTCGCGCCCCTTGCGCCCGGTACAGCCGGAAGAACGGCACAGGTGAAGCCAGCGAGGATCCCGCTGCTCCAACTCGCGCCGGAAACTCTTGTCGCTGGCACCCTTCACAGAGTCATGCTCTACCCACAATCCTTGGCGATTGATGCGTTCTGGCGACTTCGTGTTGAGCTTGAGCCGGGCGACCCGGTAGTCCACCCTGATCATGAGGTCGTTCTGGCCGCGCTTGGAGCCCCGGCCTTCCTTGATGCTCTTGCGGTACCAGTCGGTCGTCGGGTCAGCGCCCGTACCCAGGAGGTCGGCGTTGGTTAAGTTGGCGGCGCCGGACTAAGTTAAGCGCGCCGGACTAATGCGAACGTCGCCGGACTATTTTAAGCGACCGCGTGTCATGTAGATGTTCAAGAGTTTGTACTACAACTCGCAGTTCATACATTTTTACATCCCATATGTATACATTGCATACATCACACGTGTATTTATGGCCTTTTCAGTATAGGTGGCATACGTGTAATACGATCTACAATGCACGATATAACCATGTATACATATATATATATATATATATATATATATATATGTTACACTATAAAAATATATGTACATGTGTAGACAGAACACGTTGATCTCACACGTACCATATAGATTTCGCATGCATGTATGTACACCCACGTTTTATGTGATTGCATGTATACGCCATATATGAAACGCACATACTGTTAATACTTAGAGAAACAGTTGGTATATTCCACGCGCTGTTCAAATTTCGGCACGCACCGCACGCGTTTCGAGGCACCGCACCGCATGTTCAAAGTTCGGCATCGCAGAGGCACGATTGTTCGCGTTTGCCATGCGCGGCGCGTTATTTCCAAACGGCCACAGCGAAGCAGTAACATTGTATTAAGAAATTGAAGGCTGATAGGGAAGGATTAAATTGTTGGCGTGTTGGTCGGTTGATGTGTTGATTGCTTGACTGACTTGCGAGCTGCGTTCCTTTTCTTGCGGTTGGTTGGTCGGGTGATCGGTTGGATGTCCGCGGCGCTGAGGCGAGAACGCCATTCCAAGTAGCTAATGCCTTCGATCCGTGTAAACGTTGCAAGCATCCAGATCTCGAAACAGACATTCAAGGAAGTATCGAGCGAACAGGGGTTTGCCGACGCATCGCCGACAGCTCTAGAATGATTGATCCAGGAGACGGGCCTTCTTCCTCATTCCTTCTGCTCGCCTGATCCTCCTCCTCCTGATCCTTATCCTCGCCTGATCCCCCCCCTCCTCATCCTCCTCCTCTCTATCCTCATCCTTCTCCTCGCCTATACCCTTCTCCTCGCCTGGCCCCTTCCTCCTCCTCCCTCGTGCGTGTCCCCTTCCCTCTCCTCCGCCGTCCCCTCATCCTTCGACTATTTCATCTCATCCTTATCCTTCTTCATCCTCCCCCCTGCCGCTTGCGACGTCTCGGCGACGCATTGATTGGCGATGCCCTGCGCGCGGGCGCGCACCCCGACGACCCACCCCGAGCAGCGCTGCAAATAATATCAGGCCCGCACGAAGGAGGAAAGATAATGAGGTCGAGGAGGAGTGGGGAGAATGCCTGCGCCCGAGCGGGCTCGTCGGATTGCTAACAATTGCGCTCTTTCGCGTCGCCGCCGTGCCTCCCAGGGTTCTCATCCGCTCCCGCATCAGCATCATCATCATCAGCATCATCATCAGCATCATCATCATCGTCAGTATCATCAGTCTCATCAGTATCATCAGCATCATCATCATAATCACCATCTTCACCATCATCATCACCATCATCATCAGCATCATCATCATCGTCATCATCATCATCATCATCATCATCAACAGCATCATCAGCATCATCACCATCAGACTGGATTCTAAATCGGGGTTGCGTTTCACCTCGTGTTCCTCTTGGAGGTGGCGCGATGGGAGGGTGGAGGGGAGGGGAAGGGGGGGGGGGATCGAGGAGGAGGTAGAGGAGGAGGTGGAGGAGGAGGAGGAGGGACAGAGAGAGGATATGGAGGGAGAAGGATCAGAGGTGGATCAGAGTGCATTTGGAAAAAGCCCCGTCGGGTCCAGGAGTCTGCGAAAAGCTTCTCTGAGGGGGAATGGTTTGGCGATGGACGCCAGGACGGCCCCCTATTGGTAATCGTGTCAAGCATTAGTTTTCCAAGTCATGACCTGGGCGGCGTTAGGGAAGCTGCTCGAGCCCTGGTGCTGGCTCATGCCGAAAAGTACAGTCACCGACTGGCGCAGCTGATGTGAAACGGCACTGAATCCACTGAGGATCGAGTGGAGGGAGGAAGGACAGACGCACGGACGCTAGGGCACTGCGGCTGAAACGAGCGTTGCTGGAGATGGAACACTCGCGTCGGCGCCGTCGGCGATGCGTCGGCGAAGCAGCAGCGGCGTTCAGCGATGCGTCAGCGATGCGTCAGCGATGAATCAGCGATGCATCAGCGATGCGGCATCGGTGCATCGGTCCGGAAGCGCCGATGGGCAGCGGGCGCGAGTCACGTAGCGTTGTCGATGCATCGGGAGGAGGAGGAGGAAGGATAAGAACGCACGGATTCGAGGGGGAGGAGGATCGAGGAGGAGAAGGGGGATGAGGAGGGTCGAGGCGAGGAGGAGAAGGAGGAGGAGTGAGGAGGTGGACGAGGAGGAAGAGGATCGAGGAGGAAGAAAAAAAGGTAGCGTTGCCTCGATCACTTGCTCCTGGATCTCGTTAGCGGTCTCGACCGCTCTCGGCCTCAAGCGCCCATGGTGCCCCACCGGCGCGGGGAGAGCGGAAAAACACATATCGGCCTCAGCCTGACGGTGCCAGGGGTGCATGCATACGTCGTGACTATCGCGCGGTGTCGTCCTCACCTCTTCCCCTAGCTCCTCAGACCCCTCCTCGACTATCCCGTGGTATCGTCCCTATGGCTCCCCTCAGCGTTGCACCCGTTGAAAAAATCAGGCGCCGCCAGAAAACACCTCTTGAAACAAATTGGCAAAACACGTGCCAAACTGAGGCGGATACACGCCAGTGGCCTCGAGGCCAGCTTGCCCTTCAAACGGCCCGTTCTCGGAGCGCCTCCACGCCGCGCCGCGGGCACTTGCAACGTCCCAAAGATGGGGCGGCCTGGGGCGTTTGAGATGCCTCTTAGCTACATCCACGGGGAACGTCGTGGTCAAGTGAACAGCTGCGGGCCTACACACGGCCTTGGCCCGAGAGAAAGCGCCGAGCCACGTGCAGAACCGATGGTGCTTCGTCACTCTTGCCAGAATCTCCATGCGAGGGTGTTCGTCTAGAACGGATGTCACGGGATTCTCGTATATGTAGTGGACTCCCCTGCTCATCGGGAGAACGCCGATCCAACTCATGAAAAAAACACATCATGTTACCCGCAACGACAAATTCAAGAGAATCATTACCGCATCTATCGATTGAGCGCCCGCTAGTCTCCCTCGAGAACCAACAGAAACTCGTGCATTCGATGCCCGCCATCACCGCGCCACGGCGCATAACGCGCATGCACAACACCGTGGCCCATAGCACACCAGCGATTGTGGTGGTGTCTTCCGAACGATCATGCGCCTTGTCAAACGACGAGCACCTGTATCCTTTCCGAGCCAATGCAGTGCCAGGAGCATCCTTCCCAGCGAAGATGTGCGTAAAATGTAAGTCCCTTCGGTAGGTGCCTGGGCTCGGGCCACCCTCCTCTATCATCCTCGTCCTCATTCCTCCTCATCGCTCCTCCTCCTGGATCCTCCTCGACCTCTTCCTCATCCTCATCTCCTCCTCCTCCCCCTTCTTGCTCCTATGGTCTGACCTCTCATTCTCTCCTCTACCTCCTCCTCCCCCTCCTCTTCCTCCTCTTCCTCCTCTTCCTCCTCCTCTGCCGTCCTCCTCGGATCCTCCTCCTCATCCTCCTCATCCAACTCCTCCTCCTCCTCCTCCTCCTCGATCCTCCTCCTCCTCCTCCTCCTTGATCCTCATCCTTCTCCTTGTCCTCCCACCAATGATGCCACTAAGGGCAGCAGAATTGCACGTGCGCCCATGGGACTCCTCTTCCTCCTCCTCATGCTGCTGTTGCTGCTCCTCCCCCTCCGATCCTGCTCCTCCTCCTTCTTCTCCCCATCGCCCTCCTGGTTTCATCAACCGCCCCGTCGGCCCCTGGACCCTCGGACCTCTGGGCCCCTCATCCCCAGGGTCCATCAACCACTGGGCGCCATCTATATAGATAGGTTAATCCCCTCCTCCTCCCACAGCCTTGCTGCAACAAACGTTCGGCCGTTCGGAGAGCGAACGCCGCGACCTCAAGGCTGGAAGGCTCGGGGTGTGCCTGCGAGAACGAGTCAGCCAATCTGGCGACGCGCAGGGGGGCGACCGCCGTGCCCAGCAACGAGTTCACGCCGCTGAAATACAAAATGGTGAGCACCAGCGCCCTCGCCATGATGAGGGGCGTAGCTGCTCGAACAAAGGCGCACAACGGGTCAGTGGAATCCCGAGCCAAAGCACCGTCACCGTTTCGACGACCTCGATGTCCCCAAGCCCAACTGTTTCTGGATATCGATTCTGTCCCAAACCCCCTCGTCGAAATCGCCGAACGACGACTGCTCGGCGATCCGAGAGAGCATCGAGTTGAGACTCTCGTTCCCCCAGGTAGCGTAGGTTCTAGGATGCCCCACGTCATAGATCCTGAGTTTGAAGGGGGAGGGGGGAGGGCGAAAACGACCACTTTGAGTTTTTGGTAACCGCGGAGGGCCCACCGCCCCACAACCTTCGAGAGGGGGTCAACCTCGCCCGTCGGCGCAAGCGCCTTCGGCGCCACGTGGCCGCCCACCACGGGGTTCAGTTCGGACCGTCCCTCCACAGAAACTCAGAGTACCCCCCATGAAAACGTTCCCACCTCAAGGGCAGGAGCACTCCATGAACTCACGGTGGCTGGCTTTCTGATCGAAACATGGCAACGAAAAACAATATAGACATCCTCCCCCTCCTCGCCTCCTCATTCCTCTCTACTCGTCATCATCCAACTATATACGCGTTTCCAATGTGTCGATGGGGGCCCCGCGGGCAACCTCGTCCCCACGGCGGTCCAAGCCTCGAAATCACGACCCAGGAACTCGAATGTCGTCTGCGCCCGCGCCACCCGCGGCCGCTGGAGGCACACCGCCGACCCCCCGGACGTCAACGCTCGAGATGGAGCAGGCCACCCGCCAGCTTGTCGCAAGTAGAGGGCTCTGTCTGAGGAAGGGGTCGATGAAGGCGGGAGAGGAAGAGGGGGCGGATCGAGGGGGCGGGACGTGGAGGGGGAGAAGGAAAAGCAGTGGAGGAGGAGGACGAGGGAGAGGAAGTAAGGGTGGGTCCGTTCGGTCATGTGGAGGAACAAGTGGTGTTTCGGCTTGCGTGCAACGTCTGCTGCCTCTAAGCTAACGAGGTGCATGAGGCTCAACTCCTGGAGCGAAGCGCATGCACCCTCATCTAGCACGTCAGGTTGGCGATCTAAAAACGTGTCCCACTGAGACAAATAGGATGCTGTCGTCAGGAGTTCTCGGCCCTTGCGCAGATGCACGGCATGACGGGGCAAAAACTCGTCCACGAAAAACTTGAACAACCATTTGTTTTCATGGGCCTTTGTTTTTACTGCGGGCTTCGCCTGGGATCCAAACATCTGATATTGCAGATTGCCAACCTCGCTCGGGCGATGGCCGAGCTTCTTCTGCGCCCCGTACCACCGCGCAAGCTGCGCTGAGATCCACCCAGCTGCCTGACGGCGATGGTCGCAGCAAAAGGACAGGCGCCCGGACGCAATCGCGGCACCGACGATCATTTGTTCCCGCTGACCCGCATCCCGCCGCAGTTTACACTGGGCGGTTGGAGAATGCGGGCCTGCGGGGGCAACATGAACGCCTGGGCGCCGCGATGGTTTCCGTGCGCTCTTTTTGATCGAACTAGGGCGCCTGGACTTGGCGCGCGAGTAAATCTCCCAGGCCGCCAATGTGCACTGACCCCACACAGCGCCAGAAACATTCTAAGACGATAAACCCCATGACGCCAAGGCAGACCGCGTGTAAGTAATCGATCGAATACTGCCCCACCAGCGTTAATCCGATTTCCAACCCAAACAGCGGATTTCGATATTTCATCAGTGATTCACAAGAAGTTCTCCAGAAACGGATCCGAGTGGGCAACTTCAGAGAAGCGCATTGGGCAGTTTGGGGCAAAGTGGGTTGGGGATGCAATCTGTCGCCAGCACACAGGTTGCAAGACTCACAGTTCAGACATGGTACCTTTTGGGTGATGCGCAACCCTCCTCCCGTATTCTTTGTCGTGCTCTTCTTCCGTTTGTCGAACATGAATTTGCCGTGTTCGATCAGTTTGTCAAGCTCCTCTTGTGTGTTGAGTGCAACCCATTTCTCTGCTCTCACGCACGCCTTTTCGTGTGCATCCCCAGGGTGAAGTTCCCAAGGGCGCGTGCTGGTGGCGATGTTTCACGACCCTTCGATGGGAATCGGTCGGTCGGCGGAGTGGAGGAGGACCAAGGGCGGCGGAAGAGGATGGGGAGGGGGAGGAGGAGGAGGCGGAGGAGGAGGAGGAGGAGGAGGATCGAGAGGAGGAGGATGAGGAGGAGGTGAAGATCGGTGGGTCCAGGAACGGGGGGATCTCGAGCAGGAGAGAGGGCCCTGGTCGAGGAGGGAGGACGGGGGCCGCGACAGTCGAGACGCAATTATCGCAGCACCCCCTGCCCACCTACATCTCGATCGCTGCTCGATCACGCTAGCGCGTCTAACTCGGCCAGAGAAAGCCAAGGTGAAAATCGAAAGAAACAAAAGCGCGCACCTGTACTGATGCATCGATGCTGATGCCGTCGTGCACAATGGGCATGGATACTGATTGCTCTGCCACGTCGGCACGCCCATGTACTGGCAGACCCCCTCCCAATCGGACAGGATGTTGACAACTGCCCCAAGGAACCCGAGAGGTTCTCCAGGTTTCGTCGTTTGCCCCCCCCGGACGCCCGAGTACCGTCGGGGCCAAAGACCATTCGCAAGGGCATCGAGGGACCACCGAACGTAGGATAACAATGCGTACATGCTGCACCACCCTCCACACCCACATCGACAGGACACTTGCTTTCGCATCACTGCGATAACGTGCCTGCGACCAGTGATGATGTTGCAACAAGACAGCACAACGAACGAGCGTAACCTGCCTTGCAGGGCCCGACCTAACCGCGCTCTGCGTTTTGGTGGTAGGTGTTTATCGTCGGTCCCCGCGGCCCCAACGAAACAGAACACGTGTGAACGAACAGCCCGCGAAACCGCCCAAACGCTGTTTAGGTCGCGCCCTGATGCCTGCAGATGCTGTCCCCCCGTATGACGCAGCATCGATGAACAGAGCTAGGGGGTCCACTACTTCCCCAGAAGCCTCGCCAGCTCGTTCAATAGGGTGCCGCTTCCACGAGGGCGCGAACTCTCGCTTGCTCAACTGAGCGCGGTACTCCTCGAGAGGGAATTCCACGTACCCCAATCCCCCTCATTCCTCCCATCCTCCTCATGCGTCCTTTACTCATATCCTCTTCCCTCCTGTTCCCTCCACTCTCACAGTCGCGAGGGCTCAAGCGACTCTATGAGAATTTGTGGCCCGCAAATCCTCGAAGGACGAGGTCGTAGCGAAAAGCTCAGACGACAACGATTCATGCGGTGGTCGCGCGCGAAGGGCCACGAGCTCGTGGCGCTTGCTTTTTGAATTATACCCAGGAAGCATCAACGTACTCGGCTCAACTCTGTCGGCGGCTGCCAACTCTCGGATGTTTGATCGCATTTTCTTCGAACCAATACCAGACGGAGAATCTGAGGGGGCAACGCCCCAGTGTCTAAGATCACCTTTCGCACCAGCCTCTGACGCCAAATAACAAATAGTGGTCATAGCGGCCCCGGACATCGGCTTCCCTTCGCAGTGCATACCCAAGAAGAAATCGAGGAGACGAGCGCCATTCTCTTGTTGGTGTTCTATGCTGGCGTCAGCGCCTTCTAGAGTACGGTGTGTTCTGCGGCGTTTAAAGGGTGGCATACTCGCGCTCTTGAGCCGAGCAGCTGCAACTGCGTTGACAGGTTGCGATTATGATTAGGTTAGGCTTGGTGGCGATCGGCGTTCAATGAATGTGATGCCATTGTGCAGGCGCCCAGCATGAAATATGAGTCTCCCCCCGACAGAATGGGCACCCTTCGACTCACAGAAATTGCAAGAGGTACCGATCGCTAAGCGCGACAGGCAGATGCAACAGATCGGCTCAAAAAATCTCGCAAGTGCACGGCATGCACTCGCGCGTGGCCGACTCTATAAGAATGCATGCCCCTCCACGGTCCGCGTGCTGCATTCTGCAGCAAGAAGAAAGTATTGTGATGCAAACTGCACTCGGCGGCCGACCGCACGTGAAGCACGGGCGCCTGCAGCCTCCAGCCGCTCGCACGGGCAAACTCAGCGGAAGTCAGCGATAGATCAGCGATGCATCAGCGATGGGTCAGCGCACGAAACCCTGTAAAAAATCAGGGTCCGAGGGGGGGGGTCAGCGATGTTCAGCGATAGATCAGCGATACGTCAGCGATGGATCTCCGATGCATTTCCGGCCAGAAACGACCGTGAATCAAGATTTCCGCTGAGTTTGGCTGCGATCTGTCAACCGTGCTAGGCCATTGCTGGATTGTTCCCTGTCATCCTTCCCTTCACCCCTTCCGTGCCGAAGTTTAAATTCACACTCGATGCGCAAGCATCCCTGGGCCTGCGTGCATCGGTCCCCGTGCTCTCGGCATCAAGATCAGAGCGACCATAGCACGTCGATCGCACGTCGAGCAGGTCAATGGATCACTTCGCTTTGGGCTTCTTGGTCTTGGCGGCCTTGCCACCACCTGATGCCTTGGTGAGGCTCGTGTGGCTCGCCAGGGTGTTCGTCAGGGCATCGCACAGAGTGTTGACGTCAGCCTCGGGCGGTGGGGATATGTGCGAGGACCGACATCATCGAACGTTATCCTAACAAAAACCTAACTTCTCATTCCTCGAAGCCCTCTCGACCCAGCTTTCAGACAGGAGGAGGACCCGGCACAGGATACAGGCAGGGGCAGGGGCAGGAACAGAAGCAGGAGCTGGAGCAGGATCAGTGGAGGAGCAGGTCGAGGAGAGGGGCGGCAGCTGCAGCAGATGCCGCGCCTTGCAGCCAGTGTCGATCAAGGAAGCCTGCTGGATGATCGCGTCGTCGGAGGCGATAGTCTTCACGATCTTGGGGCGGGATGGGGGGATGGTCGGGCCGCTCATCCTCCTCCTCCTCCTCCTCCTCCTCCTCCTCCTCTTCCATCCTCAGCTTCCTCCTCCTCCTCAGCCTCCTCGAATCCTCCTCCTCCTCCTCATCCTCCTCCTCCTCCCTCCTCGATCCTCCTCCTCCTCCCTCCTCCTCCTCTCCTCCTCCTCTCGCCTCCTCCTCCTCCTCCTCCTGTCATCTCCTCATCCCCTCCCTCCTCCTCCCCGGACGGCGGCCTCGGCCGTCTTCGCGCCGTTCATCAGCGCCTTGCCCAAACTGGTGCTCTTCGCCTGGCATTCCAAGCCCTCCTTGAGCTGACTGATGCGCCCGCGCACCTCGTTTGTCCTGGCCCACGCCCACTCTGGCTCGCTGTCGATCGTGGCCAGGAGCGAAACTGCCTGCGAGCAGCCAGACTGAAGGGCAGCAATTGTGCGCCGTGCTTCGGCCAGCTTGGTCTGGGCAAGCGAGCGCCCCTTGGGCTTCTTCTGCTCCGCAGGCGTACTCGGCTGGGTCGCAGGCGGACTCGGCGCGGGCGCAGCGGGCGGCTCCGTGGGCTCAGGCACAGCGGAGCGCTTCCTGCGCTTCGAAGGCACCTGCTCCGCCTCGGTCTGCTCGGGCCGCGCCGCCGAGCTCGCCGTCGCCGCGCCCAGCTGCAGCGGCGCGCCTCTGACCACTGCGTCCTGCACCAGGCTGATCTTCGACTGGGTGTCCTGCTCGGCGGTGGCGTTCTGCTTCTGGAATTCCTCGTCAGGAGCAGGAGGTCGGAGGAGGAAGGTCGGAGGGAGGAGGAGGCTGAGGACGAGAGGAGGGGGGAGGAGGAGGAGAAGAGGGGGCGGAGGAGGAGGAGGGGGGGCCGCAGGATCGGAGGAGGAGAAGGAGCAGGATCGGAGGAGGAGGGAGGATGATGCAGTGGAGGAGGAGGACAAGGCCAGAAGGGGGGGACGAGGTGAGGAAGAGAGGAGGAGGAGGAGGAGGAAAAGGAGAAGGTCGGAAAGGGAGGGTGAGGTCGCGAGAGGAGGGAGGAGGAGGAGAAAGAGTCGAGAAGAAAGCGAGTAGGAGCAGAGGAGGATGATGATTGAGGATGGTGGAGGAGGAGGATGTAGGAGCTGGGAGTCCTGCCAGCGCTTCGCAAAGCGCTCGTTGTACTCGATCTCGAAGTGCATGAATTTGATCCCGCCGTGGATCGGGTCGCGCTGCAGGAACGGAAACCCGAGCTCCACGCAGCGCATGCAGTGGATGCTCATGTTGCGCAGGGTCTCTGGATCGCGATGCCCTGCCGGGCCTCCCTCGCGCTCGCAGAGCTTCAAGAACGAGCACAACTTGCCGCTCTTCAGCCACTCGTCGGTGTGCGACGTGCAGCGCGTCCTGCATCGGGCCACGGCGCCCTTGTGCATCTTCTTCGCCCACTCCGCCTGCCGAACCAATGTTCACAGTGTTATGTTAAAATTCCAATCTTCCTGTTCCTCCTGATCCTGACCTTCCTCATTAAATGAGGAAGGTCTCCTGCTCCTCCTCCCTCCTCCCTCCTCCTCCTCCCTCCTCCAAAGCCTTGACCGTGTCGGGATCTGCGGCGCGTGCCAGATCACGTTGAAGTTTCTTGTCCTTCTTGAGGGCGCGGGAAAACCTCCAGCCGACCATGCTCCTGGCGTGGAAGAGCCCGTTGATGTTCTCCACTGCGTCGATCAGCTCCTTGTCGCCAGACGAGTTCCTGCGGGCCTGCTTGCCCTCCGCCGCCTTGACGCCCTTGCCGCTCTCGACCCCGGACGCGACGGCTGGCTTGAAGCCGTGCTCCGCGGGCAGTTGACTGAGCCGATCCTTCGCAGTCTGCATCGTCAAGTCAGCGATGGTCTTGGGCGGCGTGACAGCAGCGCTCGAAGCAGGCCTCGCCACAGGCGTGCAAGCTGCGCTCGATGTAGCTCCGCCATCAGCCGTTCCCTCTGGCGTCGGGTGGCTACCAAACTCACCCCCTTCCTCATCAGCGGTCACTGTACGCGGGGTAGTCGTGGCCTTAGAGCGGTGCTTGCGCTGGCGCTTGGACTTCTTGGCTGGCTCTTCAAGCTCTCCAGTGGCGCCGTCTGCCTCGGGCTCGTCCTCGCCGTGCCACTCGGTCTCGTCTTCCCAAGCGTCATGCCAGACCTGATCACCGTCCCAGTTCTCGTTCCAGACTCCATCCTCGCCCCGCTCCTCCTCATCCTTGGCAGCCTTGGCCGCGTTGGCCGCCTTGGCCACTTTGGCGGCCTTGCCCCTCCTCTTCCGTTTCTTCTTCTGGACTGGCGCGTCGTCGGTTGGCAGACCTCCATCGCCAGCGGCGGCTGGCTGCTCTTCCACGAGATCTCCTGGTGCCTTTCTGCCCCTCGTCCTGCGTTTCTTCTTCCTGGCTGACGCCTCGGGCTGCTCCACTGCGAGCTCTCCTGTCGTCTCCTCCTTCGCCGCGGTGCTGCCCGCCTCCTCTGCCTCCTCTGCCTCCTTTGCCTCCTTCCGCGGCACTCCTGCTGCGTCAGCCTGCGCTGGAACTCCACCTGCTGCGCCCTCGGAGCCGCCAGCAAGCTCTGCTGGGGATCCGTCAGCGACCCCTGCGAGCACGTGCTTCTCTGGGACCTCTGCGCCTGCCTGCTGCTCTGGAGCGACCCCCGCGCTCACCTGCTGCTCTGGAACGACCTCCGAGTCCACCTGCTGCTCTGGAACGACCTCCGAGTCCACCTGCTGCTCTGGATCCCCCACCGAGTCCAACTGCCGCTCTGTATCATCAATCGCCGTCGATCGCGGCGTCCGCGAACGCGACCGCGACTGCTCTCTGCCGCCATGCTTCGAGCCGTTCTCGGTGCTCTGAACAGCGAACATGGCGTCGACGTCGGGGTGTGCCGCGCCAAGGAGGGCGTTGCTTCCCTGGGACTCGTCGTCGATCAAATCCACGACGGGGATCTCGGCGCCTCGACCCTGCAGCGCATCGAGCAAGGAGTTGGGCGGCGGCTCGAGCGCCTGGGAGCCGTCTCCACCTGCGGGCGCCAAAACTCGTCTCACCTCTCCTCCTCTCCTCCTCCTCCTCCTCCTCCTCCTCCTCCTCCTCCTCCTCCTCCTCCTCCTCCTCCTCCCTCGTCCTCCTCCTCCTCCTCCTCCTCCTCCTCCTCCTCCTCCTCCTCCTCCCCCCCCTCCTCTCTCGATCCTCCCAATCCTTATCCTCTTCTATCCCCGCATCCAATTCCATTATCTTCCTCTTCCTCCTGCTGCTTTTCCTCCTCCTCAATCCCCCTCCGATCCCCTCCCCCTCGAGATCTCGACTTCGTCTTCATGACATCCCTGATCTTTCCTTGAGGAGAGGAAGAGCGTCGATTATGCTCCCCCGACCGCCAGGCGATCCAAAGTGAGGAAGTTGCGCACACGTTTCGAACGAGTCGCACCCCATGGGGCTTCCAGGACTGCTGCTGCGGCCGCGGCGGGGAGGGGTCGGCGTCCGGAAGATCGGCTCCCGCTCGTTCTCACGAGCGACTGGCATCGCCCAACCTCCACGCACCCAGAGGTTGAGGGCTGACCTCGAAAGCGGCTCGTAACTCATTGACCTGGAAGAAGCTTCGGGCCAAATCGGCGTCGATATGCGGGCGAGGGTTAGGGGCGGGGGGTCCTCTTGTCATGAATATCTGGGTTTGGGGCGGGGTGGCCTCTTGTCATGCAGGGTCTCATCAATGCCGCGGGGTCTCAGACTGAAATTTACTCAAGGGTGCGAGGCGCGAGGATGAGAAGGGCCCGACTGGGTCCAGACTTGCGCGTTTGAATGGGAATATCTTTGAGAGCTGCAGGCGCCCTCACGAGGCACCGATATAATCGAGGTTCGAGGAGGAGATTGGTCCGAGTGGGCCTGAGGTGAGAGGAGGGGGCGGGGGGGAGGAGGTGGGTACCACGGGAGCCTGACGTGTGTTTTGGAAAGCACAGCTGAGGCACTGACTACTGAAGTTTGGCCCAGCCACTGAAGCCGAAACAAAGTTACAATCAAAACGCGGCACCAAGGTTAATGAGATGGTCGTGAGTCGACCTTGCTCGTTTATACATCACAAGCCTACTGGAGCAAACGAACTGCCTGGTCCAAGAGCGACTCTCCTGGCGGCTCGATTGTCTCGATCACCTCGACCGCAGCGGGTGGCGCTGCGCCAGTGGCCTGCACGACGGTCTCCGACTCGCGCGGCTGCTCAGCCTTGGAGGACGCATAATCACGGCATTCGTCGACGCATTGCCGATGCATCGGTCAACCCCGCCAATGCAAGGCCGACGCATCAACCGGAGACGCCAGATGCATCGCTGGATGCATCGCCGACGCATCGCTGCCGCATCGCCGATGCCAGACCAACGCATCACCGATGTTGATGCATCGCTAATCGTTGTCGATGCAAGGCCGATGCAACAACCGTCGGCGCAAAGGCAATGCATCGCCGACGCGCCTGGCACATTGCCGACCCGAGATCGTCGACGCATCGCCGACGCAAGGCTGACGCATCACCGATGCTACCTCCTCCCCCTATTCAACTAGCGATGCCTGGACGTTCGAGCGCTTCGGCATCGGGGCCTCCGCAGCGGCGCCAGCAGCTGACCTCTTCCTCGCCGCGCCTGCGCCCTCCTCTTCTTGTTCCTGCGCCTCTGCCTCGTCCTCCTCTTCCTCGTCCTCCTCCTCCTCTTCCTGCGCCTCTGCCTCGTCCTCCGCTTCCTCTGTGTTTGCCGCGGCATCCTCTTCCTCCCCCTCTTCCTCATCCTCTGTCTGGTTCTCAGCCTCCAGTGTCTCTTTCACTGCCGCAGGCTTCTTCATCGCTGGTCTCTTCTGGACTGCTGCGGGCCTCCTCATTGCTGGCCGCTTTCGCACGGGCAGTGCATCCTCTTCTTCGTCGCTCGCCTCCTCTTCCTCTTCTTCGTCGTGTTTCTTTTCTTCTTCCTCTGCCTCTTCCTCGTCGATCTCTGCCTCGTCCTCGTCTTCATCCTCTTGGTCCTCGCTGTCCTCTCCTTTTTCGTCGCCTGTCGCGCTGGCAGCGGGCCTCCTGAGCACGCGATCCTCCTCATCGTCTTCCTCCTCTTGATCCTCGCCGACCTTTCCTGCAGCAGCGGGCCTCTTGATCAGCGAACCATCCGATGCTGCTGGTTTTTTTGTGACAGCCGTGCGAGCGCTGTCGATATCCTTCTTGGCCCGTTTGATGTCCTCGATCGTCTGCTCCCCCATCGCATACGACTCGGCCTGCTTAATCAACCGCGGGATGGCCTGGACTGGAGGAGGCGGCAGGAGGACAAGGGATCGAAGAGAGGGGAGGTAGACAAACGATGGGGCGCATCAAGGATCAACGAAAGAAAAACGCGCCTCGCACTCAGGCATGTGTTTGAAGGCCATCTGGATGCGTTGGCTGCCGTTGCATTTCATGACAACTCCTCGGTTGCCTGGGTCCAGGTCCTTTACCTCGACTCGGATAACGTCGTGCCCGTCTCTGATGCATGTGAACTTGATATTGCTCGCCTTGCCGTCGCCGCCGCTGCTCCTGCTGTCGCTGCCGCCACCCTCCCCCGCGTTGCTCGTGCGGCCCTCGCCGCTGGACGCGGCGCTCTTGCGGCCCTTGCCACCCGAGGACCCGTCATCGGCACGTCGGCGACCCCCCCTATAATGAATGCAATCGCAGGCCCGCAACCCCCGTCAGGTGACTCGGGGAGTAGAGTGGAGTGGAGCGCGGGAGCGGAGTGGAGTTGGGAAGAGTGGAGGGGAGTGAGCGAGGCGAGCAGGGGGGAGAGGAGTGAGTCATGAGGCGAGGGGGGTGGAGCGGGCGATGGGTGGCGGGCATGCGTTGCAACCCTGGCCTGTTATCAAACTCAGACTTCGTCAAGTTCCGCATGATGTGCACGCTGCCGTCGCTGCTGAAGCGTGCCCGCATGAGGCTCATTGGGGCCCCGTCGGAAGAGTCGAAGATGTCACTGGAGGTTTCTGGGATGCGCTCGCCAGGTTTCGTCCTCGATGGATCGCGTAAAATTTCGAGCAGTGCCCCGATGCAACGGCGATGCAGCGGCGATGCAGCGGCGATGCTTCAGCTGGGAACCAGTGATGCATCGGCGACGCATCAGCGATGGGTAAGGGAACAACTGATCGAAGGCTCTGCCCATCTAGAGTCATCTGGGCCGTGCCGCTCACGGGGTCGAATGTCACGATCTGTTGTGCCTCCCTGAATTTCTGCATCCACTCCGAAGCCTCACCCTGTTTCTCTCGCCGAATCGGGTCGTACATGTGCCTGAACGGGGCTGGACGATCGATCGCGCGTCGACCTGCAGAACCGATGTGCGATGCTCAAACACACGACGATCGGAACGCGAGAGATCGATCTCAGCGACCTAGGGCCTTGGGATCCGAGGCGCGACGACCATGGGCTTGACCATCGGAACAGGATCGCGATCGCGACGACCGACGATCGGCCAGAGCGCGATTCGAGCTTCGACGATCGGATTTCCGACGATCGGGGCGCGACGATCGATGTGCGACTTCCGATCAGCCGATTGAGATCGCGATCAGAGCTCGCGAATCGGATCGAGATCGAATTGACCTCCCACAGCCTCAGCATCGAAAGTAACATCTTCGCACGGTCGTCGGCCCACGAGGTTGCGCACTCTGGCGTGAATCCCCACTCGACGGCCTTGGACTTCACAAGCGCTCTGAAAGCATCCCTGGCGGTAGTCTCTCGCAGCGACATATTCGGCGTGGCCAATTCAATATCACGTAGAAACGATGCTCTCGAAATAAGAAATCCAATCGCACTCGAAGTAAGCTTGTCTTCATTCGGCCTTGTCCCGTAAGTAATGAAGGTAGGAGAAACAACATGCTCACGCAATATCGCCTCGAGTTTTGTAGCATCTGCGAAGTGAACCCGACGGCCGCTGTTGTCGGGCATGGTGTCCAAGCTTCGACACCGTCGCAAGAAGACTTGGGCCAGAACATATGCGATGGACAAGGAAAGGGCACCTGGTGGCCACGGCCGTTGGACCCCTAGGGTTCTCGAAATAAGTGGCGGCCCCACGAGGTCCCAAAGAAGGTCCCGTCGTCTATGCTAATACGCGGCCACTGTATAGCATATCAATGCATGCCATAACTTAACATTGCCTCATATCGTACATATCACAGCGTAAACCAACATGTGGTAACACACCACCATAACATACCATATCAAATCATAAAAGTATAACATGCTTATATAACATGTATAAGCAACTAAACATATATAAGAACACGCATAATATCATAAACTCATGTCATAATGATATGAATAGCATGCCATCCATGTCACAACATCATTTAACATATTATAATATCATGCCGCATCACGACATCATAATCGTAGAATAGTAGCATAACGCCAGCAACCACAGCTCATATCGCATATCGTAGCACAGCACAACATAGCATAACCACCGCCCACGGACTATTTTAAGCGACGGCGGTTATTTGCACGTCCGCCGGACTATCTTAAGCGATCGCGGTTATCTTAGCAAACCGCGACCGCCTGGGTAGTCGGCCCGTGCCACACCACATCGGTGAGTGGTGGCGCTGCCGGCGGGACCAGCTTGTCGAGCTTAGCCTCGCCAGGCGCCCGGCGCCTCGGGCAGGGGCAGCGCGCCAGCACCAGGCCGCAGGTCCAAGCTGCCCAGCTGCAGGGTGCGAAGAGCGTCCTCAGGCTGTGGGCCAGGAGCGCGACCACCCCGGCGCCGGCGAAGACAGCCACGAGCCCGGCGATCAGCGGCCACGCGGAGCCGAACAGGGAGAGGCCCATCTGGTCTGCCATGTACAGCACTCAGCCACCATCTGAGCTCAGCCAGCCTCCTGCCTCGCGGGTCGAGAAGGCCGACCTGAAACTCCCCACAGCCCGGAAGGTACCCCCACCCATCCCCTCGGCAAACCAGTGTGTGCGATTGCCGATGTCCTTCCAGCTGATGCCGAAAAGACCCCAACCTCTGATCCAGGACGATGGATCCCCATCGGGGGGGTCGGGGGGTGCGCGGGTCGGGCCCTGGGGGGGTGGGCCAGCCGGCGGCGCAGAGCGCTCGCGCGGCGGGCCCCCTCCACTGCTCCCTGCTGGAGCAGCGCGCCCGCCGATGGAGTGGACCCCGACCGGCAGCGCGCCCACGTGCACGGAGGAGTCCATGGGCCCGTCGAGCCAAAACTCCTTCATGTCCACGCTCACCCCGTCGTCGTAGTAGACCTCGGCGTTGGGGGCCTGCCCGTGCGCGAGCTCGGCGCTGACCACTCCCACCACCTCCAGGAAAACGACGAACCAGACGGGCCCCAGCGCGCATGCACGCTTCGCCGCCCTTGTCTGGGCCGGAGCGGGAGCCGGCGCTGACGCGCGCCCGGCCCCCTGCTCGGCGGCGGCGAGCTGCGCCCACGCCACGTGCGCTGCCCCGCCGCCCCCAGGTTCTCCGCGGCTAGCGCGAGCCAGTGCCGCTCGGCACCCGGGCTCACCACCGCCGCGCAGCTGCGCGACTCGGCCGCGCGGCGCCAGGCGCAGCTCCATGGCTGCGGGCGCCCCCTTCGTGCCCGGACTCGGGCGAAGGTCTTCCGGCCCCGTCCCCGGGGCCTGGCCTTAGGCCACCTGAGGCCGACCCCCAGCTTGGCCTTGGAAAGGCTCGAGCCGCGGGGCGGCGGTGAAGAGAGAGGGAGAGAGAAAGGGCAAGCAAAGAGGCAAGGGCAGGAGCAAGGGAACCGCAAGTGGAAGCCCGCGCCAGTTCTGGAAGCGGGGAGATCCATCAGTTTTACCAAACATCCTAAAACCTCTCTCACGCTCCGTGGCTCCAGTGGGAGGCCCACTGAAGGCCCCAGCGACAGGGTCCGCATGGTGGCCCCGCACCCGATGCAGCACACTCCTCGCACGCTTCGCAACCCCACACGGAGCTCCAACGAAGGCTCCACCGGCAAGGTCCGCACGGCGGCCCCGCACCCGAGTCGGCACGCCCCTTGCACATTCCGTGGCAGCTCACGGGGCTCCACGGAAGGTTCCAGCGGCAGGGCCCGCATGGCGGCCCCGCACTCGATTCGGCACACTCCTCACATGCCTCGTGGCACATAGGAAGTCCCACATATGACCCCAGCGGCAGGATCCGCGTGGCGGCCCCGCGCCCGATTCGGCGCACTCCATTTCACGTGTCGTGGCCCCGCAGGAAGCTCCACCGAAGCCTCCAACGGCAAGGTCCGCATGGCGGCCCCGCGCCCGGTCCGGCACACCCCTCGCAAGTTCCATGGCGCCACGCGGAACTTTAACGAAGGCTCCACGGGCAAGGTCAGCATTGCGGCCCCGCACCCACTTCGGCACACCACTCAGACGTTGCGTGGCCCCATAAGGAGCTCCACCAAAGACAGTAGCTACAGATGATGTGCTCACACCTGCTGATAGTTGGGTTCTTCGCCAGGATGATTACTTGCATCGCTCAGGTGGAGAAGGGAGAGGAGGATGAGGAGGAGGACGAGGAGGAGGAGGAGGAGGACGAGGAGGCGGAGGAGGAGTGGGCGAAACCGAGACGACGCAGCCGAAGGAGTCTAGATAAAGAGGAGGAGAAAGAGGAGGAGGAGGAGGAGGAGGAGGAGGAGGACGGTGAGGAGGAGGGGGTGGAGGGGGGAGGAGTAAGAGGAGGAGGACCGATCCCTAAACGACCCTGCGACTGCATTGGATGTTTGTATAAGGGGCAACGTGAGGGGGGGGGCCCAGAGGGGGGAAACATCCGGGAGGGGGAACGTGTGTGTGTGCGTGTGTGTGTGTTGTGCGTTGTGTGTTGTGTTGTTTGTGTTGTGTGTTGTGTGTGTTGTGTTGTGTTGCATTGTGTTGTAGTGTATTGTGCTGTGCTGTGCTGTGATGTGCTGTGTTGTGTTGTGTTGCGTTGTGTCGTGTTGCGTTATGCTGTGTTGTGTTGTGTTTCGCTGTGTTGTGTTGTTTTGTGGTGCGTGTGTTGTTGCGTTGCGTGGGGCGCGTGTGGGTAGATGGGCCGGCGGGGGGGCCGGGGGCAAGCCGCGACAACCAACTCCCCGTCCCCGCTGAAGGGCAAGGGTCCCAAACCCCCTCGCGTCGGGGAAAAAAAACACGACGGGCGCCTTGTCAATGCCTTCCCCACCTAGGGGGGCCTTGCTGGGCCTCGCGACCGTCAAGAAACGACTCAAGATGACCAGCGGGCCCGTGGCACGAGAACAGTCGCGACGCGGGGGATCTGGGGGGGACCAGCTCGGGGGGGGAGGGCTCGACCTGGAACCGGCGACTAGTCATTTTTTTATATCTATCTATCTCTATATATATATATATATATATATATATATATATATATATAGAGAGGCCAACGACAGGCCCCCGAGCTCGAAGGCGCACGCTCCGGGGCGGCGGCGGGCCACTGGGCCCCCGTCGGAAATGGGCGGGCGACTGGTAGTCGACGCGATCCCCCCGTGAGCCTCGCGCCGTGGCCGCGCGGCGCCCGTGGAGTCGGGGGTCGGCGCCGGGGCGCGCCGGGCGGCGGCGGCGGCCTCGTTCTGCGGAGCGCAGGAGGCTGGCAGGTGCCCCTCCTCGTCGGAGTGGCACGTTCTCGTGGCAGCTCCCAACTTGCCACGCAGAGCTGCGGGCGCCGTCCTCGCCCGTGAACTCGGCGGGCAGCGGCGGGGGGGCGATGCGCACCAGCAGCTCGGAGCCCCACTGGCCGCAGGGAAGGCTCAGCTGGCATCGCAGACGTGGGCGCGCCACGCAGTGCTCGAGGTCGTCGCCAGCGTCGTACCTGAGGTGGCATCTTCTTTCGCAGTGCAGAACGTGCGCGCGGGTCGAGGTGGCCCAGCCTCCAAACGACATCTCCAGCGCTGCCCAGACCCGAGCTGGAGGGGGCGCGGTCAGGCAGGTGCGCATACGGAGCCAGCGTTCGGGAATGCTTTCGAAGATGCTTTGCGTGTTCAGAAAGTTCTGTGACCCGTCGTCCTCCTCAAAAGCGGCGGCATCGCGATGTCGGGCTGAGGTGGCGACTCTGGCGCATCCCTCCGATAGCTCTTGACCCATCGTCGTCGAGGCCGTCGTTGTGCGCCTGTCCATTTCTTTTCCGCGCAGCGCCCGCGGTTCGCCATCCGAACAGAGCGAGGCCCATGCTCCCTGGCAGGAGCAGCTCCGGCAGCGGACGCCCTGATGACTTCTCAAGTGGCTGCTTCTGGGGGGGGCATTTACTACAAACCTCCCCCCTCCAGCCCTCGCCCCAGCCCCCCCCCCGCCGCCAGGTGCGCTCACCTCTCACCTCTCCCCCCTCGGGGAAGGGCCTTTCTCTACCCCCCTGCGGCACAGAACCACTCGCCCTCCCTCCCTGCCTCCCTCCCTCCCTCCGTCCCCCCCCTCCCGCCCTCCCCTTCCCCCCTCCCTCCCTCCCTCCCTCCCTCCCTCCCCTCCCCCCTCCCCCCCCCCCTTCCTCCCTTCCTCCCTCCCCCCCCTCCCCCTCCCTCCTCCCCTCCTCTCCCCCCCCCCCCCCTTCCCTCCCGCCCCCCCCCCTCTCGCGCGGAAGTGTTTTTGCCCAGTGCGGCCTGGGCGCCTGGTTTCGATCGCCCCCCGCCCCCATTGAGTTGCGGTTCCTGGGGGGAGGGGGTCGAAGGGCGTTATTTTCCACGTGCGAGGGGGGGTCTGGCAGGAAGGGAAGGGGGGCTGGGGGCAAAGGCGGCGACCGCAAATCAATGGGGGCAAGGTGCCATTGGAACCAGGCGGGGGGGGCGCGCGTGGCGCAGCGCCGCAATCGGGCGCCGCCGCGGTCAGCGCGCTGGCTCAGGAGCTACGCTCCCAGCCACCGCGCCCTGATGGGAGGAATGAGGGATAGGGAGATGGGGGGAACTGGAGGACAGAGGAAGCCGAGGAAGGATTAGGCATAGGGGACTGGATGGGGAGGGGAGGATGCGAGAAAAGCTACGGGTAGACGGAGGAAGCAGGGGGAGAGAGGAGGGAAAGTGGAGGAAAGGAGAGGACGGGGGGGGAACGCCAGGGAAGGACGCAGCGGGAGCGCAGAGAGAGGGTGCGAGGGTGGGAAAGAAGGGGCAAACAATGGTAGCTTTTTCGGCTCTCTGCCCCGCGGCGCCCCCGAGGAGCCGAGCCCCCTCGGCCGCTCCTCCTATGCCTCCTCCCTCCTTTGCCTCATCCCTCCTCTCCTCCCCTCCATTCCCCTATGCCTCATCCCTCCATTCTCCATTACCCTATGCCTCATCCCCCCCTCGATTCCCGAACCCAGGAGGAGAGGGATGCCTGCCAGGAGGAATCCCGTCCTGCCGATCGCGGCGTCGCCGGAGTCAGGGGGGGAGGGGCAGGGGGCCGCGATGGCGCCGGCCCCGGCCGTCGTTCAGATGGCTCGCCGCGCCCCTGGGTTCAGGACCTCCCCTCCCCGACGTGGAGGATGAAGAGAAGGAGTCGAGGGCGCAGTGGAGGAGGGGGGCAATCGGGGGGAGGAGGAGGGGGAAGAGGATGAGGAAGGGGCGGGGGAGGGCGATGATGAGGAGGATGAGGTATCTTCTCTGTTGTGACACCTCTGGTAGTTTGATCTATTAGCCCAGTGTAGTCTACTTTGTTGTATAGTCTCCCTCTTCCCTTCTTTTTTCTACTCTACCTGCTCTGCCCTACTCTTGACTCTTCTCTACTCTTACCTTACTCTGCTCTTTACCTGCTTCACCCTACTTTTCTCTACTCTTACTCTACTTTTCTGCTTGCTCTCTCCTTTCTCTCTACCTGCTCTACCCCAGTCTTCTCCTACTTTCTACTCCTGATCGATCAACCCTGGGCGATTATCCGCGGAGGGTTGGGGCGAGTAGTTATGGCGAGAGCGCAGGCGAGTTGGGGCGAGAGTCCAGGCGACGAAGAGGAGGGTGAGAGCGCGCGGTGAGAGTTCAGGGGTTCAGGCGACGAAGAGGGGGAGGCAGGAGGAGGGGCGAGGAAGGGGACTTCCCCATCACCCCCTTCCCCCCCTCCTTCCCCATCCGCGGCGCAGGAGGGGGGAGGGGGGGGGGGGGGGGGGGGGGGTGCGAGGGCGGGGCCCAGGTGCCAGGTGAGCAGCGGGGGAGGCAGGACGAGGAGGAGAAGGGCGACGATGAGGAGGAGGAGGAGGAGGAGGGAGGAGGAGGAGGAGGAGGATGGGGAGGAGGAGGAGGAGTAGGAGGAGGAGAAGGGGAAGGAGGAGGAGGAGGAGGGGAAGGGGAAGGAGGAGGAGGAGGAGGAGGCAGGGGAAGGATCTTACTTATCAGATCAGGGTGGAGCGGCGAGTCGAGGGAGTTGACTGAGTTGACGGGCCCTCTCAGGAGCACCTCGTGCGACATGTGCAAGGTCTCGAAGGAGGAGAAGGAGGCCCGCAGGTGCAAGTGCGCCAACGCCGTCGCTCGCGACGGTCGCGTGGCGAACCCGTACCCTCCCACGATCTCCTTCAAGGCCGCTGGTGGGGATTGGGTGCCGCTGGAGAGAGGGGGAAGGGAGGGCGGAGGGCATGATGGTGATGATGATGAGGATGATGCGGATGATAACGATGATGCTGACGACGATGATGATGATTATGATGATGATGATGATGATGATGGTAATGATGATGATGATGATAATGATGATGATGATGATGATGATGATGGTAGGGGTGATGATGCGGATGATGGTGATGGTGATGATGATGATGGTGGTTCTGGTCATGATGATGGTGACGATGATAGTAGTGGTGATGTTGATGGCGACGACGAATGCGACGATGACGACCACGGCACCACGATTACGAATATGACAATGTCAATGGCAATGATGACGATGATGAGGAGGAGGAGGAGGAGGAGGAGGAGGAGGGGGGAGGGGGTGGAGGAGGAGGAGGAGGCGGCGGAGGAGGAGGAGGAGGAGGGGGGCAGACTCGATTCGATCTCGCCTCCCTCAGCGCTGGATGTCTGGCCATTCCCTTCGCCCCTCATACCCCCCCTTGCATTCTCCTGTAGGTCTTCTTCCGATCCCTCCTCCACCCCCATCCTCATCCTCAGCCTACTCCCTCCCCTCTTCCCCTTCCCCCTTCCCCCTCCTCCTCCTCCGCCTTCTCCTCCCCCTCCTCCTCCCGCTGGCCCCGTTGCGCCCTGCTTTGACGACCGCTTTCCAATTGCCGCCGCGCGCCCTCCCCATGCCACGCTGTCAGGCTGAGGATTCCGAGGATTCCGGCCATGTGCGCGTGGAGTTCTACTGCGGCTGGGCCAATGGGGACATGCAGCGGGTGCGTCGCATCCTCGGGCGACTCGGGCGCCTGCCTAGAAATCGGAGAGGGAACGCGCGGGGGAGGGGTTCGACGAGGGTTGAGGAAGATGGGAGTCGGATGGGGGCATGGGCCAAGGATAGGGGGGCGGGGGAACATTGGGGGCACCTCTGGGGATCGCGGCATCTCGATCATCCTCCACCTCTTCCCCCCCTCGTCCCCAACGTCATCATCGCCGTCGTCGTCGCCGTCGTCGCATCGTCAGCGCGTTATTCGGGGTGTTCTTAGTTCTTCGTCACCATGATCGTCGCAGCCGCCTCCCTCCTCGCGCCCTCTCCGCCTCTCCGCCCCCGCGGGCCAGACGAGAGCAGGGGGCAGAGGGGTTGTTCCTAGGGGTTTCACGCTGGAGGAGGAGGGGGGGAGGAGGGGGAGGGGGAGGAGGACTCCTCCTCCTCCTGAGGAGGAGGGGGGGGGAGGAGGAGGGGGAGGAGGAGGGGGGAGTTCCTGAATCCACGTCAGGTCAGGATCTCGGGGCTCGGATTGCGCTCTGGGGGGGGGGGGGGGGGGGGGGGGGGGGGGGTTTGAAAGGGGGGGGGGGGGGGGGGGGGGAGAGAGACAGGGGGTATCTGCGGAGAAGGGGGGGCCTGGCGTGGCGCCGCCGCGCCGCCATGGGACGCTGGGTTAGAACGATGGGCAGGGGGTCGGTAGCAGAGGCAGGGGGGGAGGAGGTGGGGGGCGTCGCGGGAAAGACTAGGGCGATAATGCCTCTAGGGACACGGTCGAGCTGGCCCTCAAGAACGGCGGCTTCGACGACAAGCGCGTGCGCCCCCAGCACCAAGGCTGATGCGCTGGGAGGGCGGGCGGGCGGGGTTGGGCGCAGACTTCACCCCTGAAGTTTGGGCTGGTAGGGACTTGCACTTGGGGGCCGCTGGGGTCCGTGACATGCTGCTTGGTCCACTGCGTGGTCCTCCGCTTCCTCCTCCACTTCTGTCACTTCTGTCTCATACCTGCGCTCATCCTTCCTTTTCCCCTTCTCCTCGCCCGCCCTCCCTCCTCCCCCCGCTCCCTCCTCGGACATCCTCGTCCTCCTCCTCCTTCTCCTCCTCCTCCTCTTCCCTGCTTTATCTTATCCCTCTCATCTCCGTTGCGCCTGTCCCACTTCTCTCTCCGACAATCGCGGCCCATCCATCCTCGCCTGCTCGTGCTCGCCCATCCGCGCCCCCGCCCGCCCCCTTCCAGGCAGCATCGTCGGCGTGGGCAAGAACAGGTTCGGGAACCTCTACAAGCACACTGAGGCGCCTGGGGGCGGGGCGCGGAACAGACGTCGAGGGGGGGGGGCGGGCGGGGAGGTGCAGGGGCAGAAGTCATGGAGTCATGGAGGGGACGGGGAGGTCGGATGAAGCCGCTGTGGGCGGGATGCCGAGAGGGGGGGTGATTGGGTGGCCGGATGAGCGGAGAGACCGCGAGAGGCTTCTGGATGACTCATCCAGTGGATGAGAGATGGGACCAGGGATGAGGATTGGGGGATGAGAGGGGTAAGGGGGCGCCGACGGGGGGCGGGGAATGTGGGGCGGGATGGGCAATTGGGCGGGCCTCTGCTCCCTCGTGCGGCGCGCCCCCCGAGATCCTTGCCCCGTGGGCCAACTCGATCCTGGGCCACGCCCGGATTGGCGAGCTCTGGAAGATGTACGACCGCCACCCCAAGGAGTTCGACGACGACGGCTGCGTCGTGAAGTCGGGCCCCAAGGTGTGCGTTTCTTTCTGTTCCCCCATTGCTGGCCCACCCCCGCCCCCGCCCCGCCTCGACTCTCCGCCCCCAGCCCCCCCCGCCCAGCCATGCTCTCGCCAGAGTTGGGCGGGGGCGCAGGGGCGCAGAGGGGGGGGATAGGATAGGGAGGGGGGGATCTACATCTACACGCATATACATATCTGGACACATGTGTATACATGTGTGTGGACATAGGACATATATATATATATATATGGCTAGTGTGTATATATATATATATACACACGCACGTGGTGGCGCGTGAGTGCATGCGCATATTCAGGCAGATAGGTGCGAGGGGGTCACATGCACAACCATATATAGTGAGCAATGGAGGGAACAATGTATACTCGCATACGTACATGTGTGTATGCATATGTGTGCGCATGTGTAGCGTGGCTGCACACGCGCGCGCAGCGCGGCAGACGGTCGAGTCGAGGGAGGGGAATCGATGCAGATATTCACTATTGTGTGTATACATAATATCTACACACACACACACATATATATATATATATATATATATGAAAAACACGTGGCGATGTCCGATGGCGGAGAGAGGGCGAGAGCGGAGTGCGCGTCCATGTGCGAAGGGTGAATGAGAGGAAGGTGGGAGCTACCCGCGGATGTATTTGCACTGATATCGGACTGGGGTGAGAAGGGGCTGAGGGAGTGACGGTGCCCCCGACCTGGCAGGCCCTTCCCAATGGACATGTTCCAGATCCCGCCCTGCCCGAGTTCGCGTGCAGGTTCTTCGGCCCAGATGCCTGCTCCGATCGGCATGTGACCGATCGACCGATCGAGGGGGCAGGCAGCGAATGGGGGCGGCGAGGGGGATGCGGGGAAGCGGGGGGCAGTGCCGTGCCCAGCGGCGGCGAACGGGGCGACAAAGCCCCCCCATCCTCCCACCTCGCTCACTCCGATCACTCCCCCCCCGCGCTTCGCCCCCCCGCCCTCGTCACTTCGTCCTCTCGCGCGCCCTCCCCTTCCCGACGTTTCGACGTCTCTCCCTGCCCTCTCCCCCTCCTCCTTGCGTTCTTCCGCTTTCCTTTATCTCCCCGCGGCGTCTGATTTCCGCCCGAGCCACTCCTCCCTTGCGCGTCTCCTTTCCGAGGAGGGCAGGCGCCCCAGGGGCCCGAGGATGAGGTAGGAGCTGTCAGGGAGGAGGCGGGGTCGGTCCGAGGCCGGTCATCTGCTTCGCGGGCGTCGACTACACGTCCGCAGCCCCGTGGCCGGAGGAGAAGGGGGGGCAGCGCCCGCCTCCGCCAGCCGTCGCCCGCGAGCTGCACGCGCCGTCCTGCGCGATCCTGTGCGAGGGCCCCACGGGCGGCGGGGCGACGGAGGATAGGCGGATGAGGCTGTCGCGGCTGTCGCGGGAGACGGGGATGGACGGGGCTTCTTGACATCGAACGCGGGGAGAGGCTGGGAGGGCACTGGACTTGGAGTTGTAATGGACAGGGTCAGGGGGAGAGAGGAATAATCGGGGGGGATGGCGAGGGGTGGGAAGGACACGGACGACGGCAACATGGCACGGAAGGAGGAGCATGCAATATGTTGGAGGAGAGGGGTGCGATCAGTAAGGGATGTTGTTGGGAACGGGGTGTTGTGGAATAGCAATTGGACGGACTTGATCAGGACTGTAAGACCATCGGCTGCGTCAAGTGCGAGTACTGCGTGCTGCACAAGGCGGGCCATGGGGGGATGGGTGGCACGGCATGGAGCGATTGCATAATGGATGCGTGACTAAGCGGGGTCGTTGAGAGCAGCGGCGGCGTAGCCCGCGGAGGGAGCTCTGGGCGTTAGGGCGTGTGTCAGCATCGCAGGTAAATCCTGAGGGTTTGCCTTGTCCCCCTGTCCCTCCTCCTCCTGCGTGTTCCTCCTCCTCCTCCACCTTCTCCTCCTACTGCTCCTCCCCCTCATATTCCTCGCCTTCTCCTGGCAGGCTGGCCTGGGGGGGGGGGTCGCATGTCCCCATCCTCCTCCCTTCTCCTCTTCCTCCGCCCCCTCCTCGCCCTCCTCCTTCCCCCCTCCTCTTCCACCGCCCCCTGGAGGGTGAGCAGGCAACGAGGGCGGATATGATGAGGGTGAGGAGGGTGAAGAATGAGGGGCGAGAAGGAGGATGAGGATGAGGGGGGTAAAGGAGGAGGGCGAGACGGAGGATGGGGAGGGCGAGCACGAGGAGGAGTAGGATGGGGGTGCAGGAGGGCGGGGGGCGGGCGAGGAGGACGGGTGGGCAAGGGGCTCAGGCGACATAGGGAAGGAGGGCGCAGAGGGAAACGGGGGAGGACGAGACCGACATGTCGCTCACGCACCTGACGTTCAACGGTGGGCCCGCGCGCATGTCGAAGAGGGACTGCGGGTGGTTCTGCATTGCAGACCACGCGTACCCGCTTCGCGGGATGAAGGAGTTTGTGTTCGACGGCGCGGCCACGGAGCACGGCGCGTACATCCCGCTTGAGCCGAGGCGTCGGCCGTCTCCGCCCCCGCCCACCATAGGAGTGGCCTTCGTGGATAAGCAGGTGGCCACTGGGGCCAGCGGGGGCGGGGGCAGCGGCGCGAGCGCTGGCGGCCAGCGCCGCAGCAAGCGCCGCGCGACGGCTGCGTAGGTTTGCGCTGCTGGAGCGTGAATGCAAGGTGGGAGACAGTTGGAGGTGGCGGAGGGGGGGCTTCAGGTATCGGGGCGCAGGCGCAGGAGGCAGGAAGGCGGATGGAGATAGGGAGAAAGGGGAGAAAGGGAATGATATGGAGACAGGATGCGCGCGTCTGTCTCATGCGGTGAGTCACCCGGTGAGGCGGCGAGGTCACGAGTCACCAGCGGCGCGCGCATAGTCGCGCAGGACGCGAGCTCGCGCAAGGCACCTGCCCACGCGAGCGATCTGCGCCCTCTAATCGTCGCATCCCCAGGGGGGGGGGGTGCCGACGGGCAGCGGTGGTGGGGGAGCGTTCTCTTCTCGCGTGGCCTCATCTTGGCGTTCGAGCATTGTGGCAGATATCGCATGCGTGTGTGTAGTTTCGCCGCGTCGTGGCATGTCACCCCGTTCCGTTCCCGTGCGCGTGATTTCGCTTTGGTGCGTTTGTGTCCTCCGTTGCATTCCTCGTCGCGCGCTGTCGCGGGTGCCGACTGCCTGTCCATGGCGCGCGTTCCCTCTCCTTCTCCCATCTGCGCGTCTCGTTCGCGGGGGGAGGAGGGGCCGCCCCCGCGCTGCAGTTTCAGGTTTGCCCATTGGGGCGAGCGCAATTTTAAGGGCGCGTGCGGCGCCCCGTCGCCGCCGCTGCTGCTCCAGCAGCTGTCCTGATATATCGAGTGGCTCTTTCATGCCTGCGTTCAGAAAAGCCGCCGCGGTAGGAGAAGAGGAGTGGGGCCCTGCCCCTCCCGCCGCCCACCGGCCACTAGCTGGCTTCCCGCCTCCTCCTCCCCCTGCCATCGCCCCTGCGCTACCTCCCGCCCAGCTCCTTGCGGCCCTCCCGCCTTCGCCTCTTCCCCAGTCCAAGGTCTCCCCCTCTTCGTGCCCCTCCCGACGCCTTGACTGCTTATCATGATGGCGCCAAGTTAGAAGAGGCCTCGAAGCCGGGCGGTTTTGGCGCGGGTTTCCCCAGCCTTCTGTGAGGGCCGTGACATCTGCGACTGGGAGGGGCGCAACGATTCCTATCCGTATCGGGCGCTGGTGGGAGTGATGAGCAGATCGAGATACAGTGACATATCAATAATGAGATCGATTGATCAATAGCGAGGCCGACAGGCACTAAGTTAAGTAAGGATTGTGCGATTGATGGAGACGGTGTCTTACTGCCCTATCCGGTAGTGTCTTCAATTATCATCCAATGCAAACCTCCTTATCCGCCATGGGTCTGATGGCTGCCATGTGTCTCGTACATCTCATTGAGTGTCATACTTGTCATGATGTTTGCACTGGTACGATACGCGCAAAGTTCTGCTCGAACTTCACATCGAGGAGAGTGCCCATAGGTTCGAGAATCAAAGCTAGCGAAACGAAGGGTAGTGGGTGCCAAGGGAACGTCGGTGCCGCCCCCAACTCCAGACTCGGCCCTTTTGTTGGTTAGTTAACTATTGGCCCCCCTCCTACTCTTTCCCTTGAGGCAAGATTGCTACGGGCCCTTTAATCGTGCAAATGGTTGGTCCTCCGCCTCCCTCCTCTCTCTCTTTGTTTTTTTCCTCTCTCTCTCTCTCTCTCTCTCTTTCTTTTCTCTCTCTCTATCTCTTTCTCCCCCCCCTCTCTCTCTCTCTCTCCCCGCTGTCATGAGCGTTTCATCATCATCATCATCATCATCAGCAGCATCATCATCATCATAATCATTACCATCATCGTCATGAGCATCATCACCATCATCATCATCAGCATCATCATCACCATCATCATGACCACCACCATCATCATTATCATCATCATCACCACCATCATCATCAGCATTTCATCATCATCATCACCATCACCATCATCCTCGTCATCATCATCGTCATCCTTGCCATCGTCATCGTCATCGTCGTGCTCATTATCATTATCATCATCATCCTCATCATCATAATCACCATCGTCGTCAACAACAACATCATCATAATCATAATCATACTCAGCTCTCTCTATATATATATAAATATATGTATATGCATATATATACATATATGTGTTTCCCTTTCCCTCTTCATCTCCCTCCGAGTGCCGGTGTTATCCTCCGCAGCTGTGTGATGCTACCTCTAATCCTCGTCGTCGTCACCCTCTGCCCCTTGCCCACCTTCCCCGAGGCCCCCCTCCTCCACTCCCGTTTCTGAGTCTCCGTCGATGCCCCGAAGGCCCTCGCCACCCCAGCTCCATCCTAGCCCCCTAGCCCGTTGCCCTCTGTCTTGCGCCGCGAGCATCCCGCCAGGAGAAGGCCAGCGACCCGTCGCCGCCGCTGCTGGAGCGGCTTTCCTGATATATTGGGCGGCGCGCTCTGCTACCCGTCGCCGCCGCTGCTGGAGCGGCTTTCCTGATATATTGAGTGGTGCGCTCGGGCTGGGGGGCCCCGCCCTGACGGGTGGGGGGAGAAGGGGATGGGGGGCGGGCCGGGCGGGCGGCGGCGGGCAGGGTCGCGGGGCGGGCGGGTTCGGGGCGGGCGGCGGGAGCAGGTTGGCGCGGGGGCAAGCGCCGCTGAGGTCGTCACCGCACTGCCAATCCAAGCGTTCTGCTCCTCGTCCTTGTCTCCTTGTCTCTGCTGCGCACGCGGCCAATGGGCCAATTGATTGGCGACTAGTGCGTGGCAGCATCTCTTGATTCGCCTTCGACCTACGTTGACCTTTCGGGCCGCCCTTCCTTCCATTGGCTCTGGCGGCGAGGGGAGGTCCTGCAGCTGTAGGGCTGCGTCTTCATCTTGGTCGAGGAGTCCTCGGGCCCCGAGGCGATCCGAGGCTGCCTCCGAGGGCCGCGTTGGCAGGGCCCCCCCCGTTTCTTCCTTTGCCTACCCCCCTTTCCCTCCGCCGCTCCACCGCCAGGCCCGGCGCCCCGCCTCTGGCCGCCTCCACCGCCCCCACCTCCTTGAGGCCATTTCTTTCCCCTTGCCATTTCTTCCTACCTTGCCCATCCTCTTCCTTTTACCCCATCGTGCCCACCTCCGCTCTAACCCCCGCCTGCTGGCCCGCCCCCGCGGCCCCTCGCGGGGGCGAGGGGGGGAGAGGGAAAGGGGGGATGGCGGGGGTGAGAGGGCGGGCGAGGGGCAGAGGAGAGGGAGGAGGGGGAGGCGGAGGAGGAGGAGGCGGAGGAGGAGGAGGCGGAGGAGGATGAGGAGGGATGATGAAGCGAGAGCCAAGGATAACTGAAGGAAGGGTATCGATTCGACTGTGCGGATGCAGTTTGCCATAGAACATGTCACAGTATTGAGTTGTGTGCATTGCGCCGTATACGAAATTGCGGCATTCGGCATGCGTAAAGGTCAGTACGCACCGCACTGAAAACATGCAATGCCCAGGTTATGTCGCTGGACGCCAGGAAGTCTCTCATTGCTGAGTTCCTGGTCGATAATCGCATGGTTGCTGATGTGTACAATGGGCACGTTAAGACCATGAAAATTGTAGACCTTGTCCTGAAGCTCATCAACTACCAGCCCGACGAACGTGGACCGCTGTCGCGCCATGGGCTGCGAGACAATATCAAACGATACTTGACCGCAGTGGTGCGGGAGAGATCGGACGCCGCCAACCTGCGCATGAGCGACGCCTCCTTCGACGTCGACTTGCTACCGATGGTGTTGCAGCAGTTCACTGGTACCGCATACTCTAGTCGAGACATGGATTCCATATATGGCATGATGGGCCCTGCACCACAAGTGCCACAGCGCAGACAGTACACAGGCAGGGAGCGTCTGCCGATGGTTCCGATTATTGCTGGAGTGGGCGCCGCGGGCGCCAGTGATGGCAGCATCGTGCCTGCGGTGCGTGCCAGAAGGGGCGCGGATGCGCTGGTCCAGGTTGCGCCCGACTATGCGCAGTTGGACAAACACGACTTGGTAGCCCTGCTAGAGAAGCGAGACGCGACAATCGTCGAACTGAAGGACGGCCAGAGACGATTACGTCGCAGTCGTGCCAAGCACATGGGGCGCCTGGCGAAGCTCGAGGAGGACAATGCGGCATTGCGTAAGGACTACGCCGCCCTTGTGGCCAGGAGCTGCTTCCGCCATGGGAGGAACGTGCCTGTGCTCGCAGGGTACACTTTAGCCGCGAGGAGGAACACTGCGCACGCAGGGGCCCTGACAACCGCGCAGATGATCACGGGTGTCGGCGAGCCTGGCTCGATCAAGTCATGCCACCCTGTCCTTCAATTCGAACGCAGATTGTCCGCAGCGAAAGCCCTGCGTGCGCGGGAGTTCCACGGCCGCAGCAGTGGCGCATCCGACCCGACCAACGCCTTCGACTGCTACCTGATCAAGTGCGACGCAACGAACCAGGAGGCCATCGGGAAAGCCAAGGTCCACGTCGCCGTGGTCCACAGCGCCAAATGTTATACAGAACGTGTGCTCGCCCCGCAGTCCCTGCCTATCAGGCCAGAGACTGCTGCCCCGTCCGTTGAAGTCCTGTCCACGGTCGCAGACTTGGCCAGGTGCGTGGAGAACAGCGGCGCGGAGACGTACAACCACTGCCTGCACCATTTCATGTCGCTCGGGTGCCCGACGTGGCTGGACGCGACAGCACGTCCGAGAGAGGAGAGGCCACGCCTTGCGCTCTACACGTTTGGCGTCGACGCGGGCCCTGATAACGTTGGCATGCTGAAGCGCATCTTGGGCGACGTCCACGGGGTGTCCGATGTCGCGGTGATGGCCGTGTTCTGCCTGCACCACCAAGTCCACCTTATCGTGAAGGACCTGCTGTGCGTCATGGAAGCGTGGTCCTGGGGGGGCGCGCTCGATGGCGGGCGAAAGAGGTACTGGCCGTCGGTCGCCACCGTAGCGAATGTCTGGCGTTCGACTGGGATGCCAGCGCGCCTGCGCCAAGCGGCTCTCGAGGAGTACGACCCAGACCCAGCGCCCGCCAGGCTGTTCAGAGAACTCCCTGGCCGCCCCCTGCGTGGCCGATGGGGTTCAATCGCAGCCGTGGAGGAGAAGCTCGTCGCTGCAGCGGATTGCATCGGCAGCGTGTTCAGCAGGGCGCTCGGCATCTTCCTCGCAGGTCGCGACAGCGACGACGAGGATGCGCCGCCTCCGAAGCGCCGCAGGCGCGCTAAGCCTGGAGACGACGAGGACAAGGAGTTCCAGAAGAAACAGAATAATTACATGGGGACTTCTGTGGAGTGCACGAACGATCGCTTCTGGCGCGCGGCTGTCGAGATCTCCTTCATCGCCAAGAAGCCGCTGACAAAGTATTTCTTCTGGGCGCAGAAGCGGAAGAAGGAGCGCGACCAGCTCGCCGCCAATGCTGCGCCAGATGCATACCTCGGCCCAGCACCGCTGTCGCTTCTCGTCTGCAGGAAGAGCGGCGAGGTCTCCAGGGAGCTCGAGCAGCTACTTGGGCACGGAGCGGACCTGGGCGCATGGGCGAACATCTGGCACGTCATCCCCGTGCCCGCCTTCCCTTCGGCGAGGCTCCTGATCGTGAGCCTCGTGCTGCGCGCTATGGCTGGCTGGGATGCGCGGGTGTTGCGGCGGACGGAGGCTTACCCGCTGTCTCTCCTGAATGTCATCGAGGCCCCGCAAGACGACGTGGCCGCGGAGACGCTCGGCTTTCGACGGGCGTTCGCCCAGAACCTCTTGGGCGCCGATGAGGGGGACTTGGTGACCGCCAGCAGCGACGTCGCCCTCAAAGTGAGGGAGCACTTCAGGGGCGCTTGGCGCCATATGGCGGCTGACGGCACTTGCGACCCTGCGCTGTACTTGTGGCTGTTGATGTGGAGGTTGCAGCTGCCCCACGACACCCAGGACATCGAAGGCGCGAACTCCATCATCCAACGCATGGCCAGCGCCGCCCCGAACATGCACATCCCGCTGTGCTCGGACAGGCTGCGCATCAAGCTCGGCACGCCCATTGCGCCCGAGGAGTGCGTCGCGATTCACGCCGCCGTCCTGGACTTCACGAAGTCGCCAGGGTACCAGGACAGGTTCGATGCCGAGGCGCTGGCGGACGCAGATGTGACAGAGGTGACAGAGGTGGCTGAGGTGGCCGCCGCGCCGCCGCTGGCGGGCGCCCCCCCAGGGCCCCCGCCTCCGCCGATGCCCCTGTCGGCTGCCGAGGCTGCTGCCGCGCGGGCCGCGCGGGCCAGGCGGCGGCGCCGCATTGCCCTGCAGGTGGTGGGCATGTACGCGGCCCCAATTGCAGACATGAAGCCCGAGTTCATGGACGTGTTGTTCACTCTT
>CAUYUJ010013247.1:143565-193565 GCA_963575745.1 Prorocentrum cordatum
GGGGGGAGGGGAAAGGGGGAGGGGGGGAGGGAGATGGGGTCATCCCTCTCCAGTATATTGCAAATTGCCCCCTGCAGAACCATTGGTTGAGAAGTCATCACGGACGCCCCAAATACCCATCATGCCATGCCTGCGCGCGCACGCGTATCCTGCGCTACGTAGCGCTGCTGCGGCGAGAGGTGCAGTAGCTGGAGGTCGCCGCGGTGCAGCGCCACGTCAAGGCATTCTCGGCGCACCAGCTCGTTCGGTCGCGCCCGCGGTCGGCGTCGCGATCGCACGCCGGCGCGTCGGGGATCCAGCGGGCCGCGCAACAAACTGGCGAGCGGGATTTGGCGGTTGACGGGTGAGCTGGCGGTTCGGGCCCAGGGCAGGCAACCGGGCCAGCAGGCGTCTGCGGATCGCCTGCGGCATCGCGTCGTGGCAGAGGCGCTCCTGCATGGCAAGCGGGTGGGCTTGGTGCGGGCTGCGTCGCACCCTCGACTGGTTGAACTCGTTCTCGTGACAGCTCATGATGGAAATTTCTCCTGCGCGAACAGCGCGCTTCTGAACTGCCTGAAGCGCGGCGCGGTGATGCGCAGCAAGGAGTCGGCAACGCCTGCCAGACGCTGCGCGATAGTGGCTGGGCCCATTCAGGAATTGGCGCACGAACGGCCGGCAGCGGCATCGGCAATGCCGAGTTCCTCGTGTGCCGCGACGCATAAGAGACGGGGCGCGGAACTCCATTCCGTGGCGGCAGCGGCGGATGTGCGCCGCATGGAGGCAGCCATCAACGTCTCGATGCAGCGTGGGACCTCGGTGTGGGCCCATAAGGTCATCGGCAAGGATCGCGCGCGACGGCTCCTGCAGCTTGTCGACACAAGATAGGCCTGTGACGGCGACCATGTCGCAAAGCTTGATACGGTGCTGTAGAGGACAATGATAGAGGGCCAGCCTGTCGACGCGATTCCACCACTTCGCCGACGCGCCTCTCCACTGGTTCTCGAAAGCAGCTCAAGACGCCGAGGTACTGGGCCTTGTCTTCGATTTTGAAGGCGCGCCATGGTGGGCTTGCGGCAACCGGCGTCGCGCGCGCCGCCTCGATCAGCGCTAAGTTCGGCAGCGCCCACGTTGGGACAATTACGATGCACTTTGTGGCCTGGAGCTCGGGGCCAGCCAGCGCGTCGGCCGCGATCGCGCGGGTCGGTGGGGGCTGGGGCGAGCTTCGCGATGTCGCAAGGCCTCGCTATGATGATAGCCAAGTCATCGGCGCATGCATGGATGAGCCCTTTGCGGAGCTCGGTAAGCTTGCGGCTGATGGCGCGCACGAGCGGGTCGAAAATGATTGCCCAGATGGCACCGCAAAGCGGGCTTCCCTGGGCCACCCCTGACGCAGCGCAGAACAAGGGCCGTCTCTCACGCCCCAGCTCTGAGGAGGCTAGCGACATGAAACAGTAGGCATGAAGAAGAGTTCACACTGTTGCCTGTGATGCCCCGTCTACTGAGGACCGCCCACATCCACTGGTGCACGAGGCTGCGAAAGGCAGCTGCGATGTTCATGCTGTTAAAGACGGGCATGTTGCGAGTTGCGGGAGGCTGAGCCGCCGTGCCTCCGCATCGACGGTCGCAGCGTTCTTGAAGAATTGGCGGCCGCTGGCGAACCCCTGCTGCTCGGGCGCGGTCTCGGCAGCCACCTTGTGGAGTGAGCTGGTCGCTAGAGATGCTACGAGCTTGATGTCGGCATTTTTCACCAAGAGGGGCCGGAAGCAATCGGGGGCCCGTGCGCTCGTCACCCTTCGGGAGCATGGGTCGCACAGGATGGTAGATGACTAGATTATGTCGTCGCAGAGCTCGGCAAGCACCTCGAAGACGTGGGGTGTGCGGAGCTGGGCACGGTATGGACGCCCGTCAGGTCCAGGAACAAAGTTTCCTGAAAGGCGTGCCGATTTCGCGAGAATCAGGCATCATGGACCTCTGTGGAAAGACCCGGTCCAGGTAGGAGGGAGGTGATGGCCGAGTCACCGGAACATTTGGCAGCGAAGGTCGGCCGCGAATGGCTCATGATGCCGACGTGCATCGCAACACAGGGACCGTGTTGTTGGAGCTGCTGCAAGGAATTTTGATGCCAGCCAGCACTTGCCTATTCGAGAAGGGCGTCCAGAGTTCTCCTTTGCGACCTTCACGCCATGATCGGTGACGCCATCGGCATCCCAGCTGGGTGTTGTTCTGGACGGAGGCAACTCGAGAGCGGGCGGCAGACTTGGATTTGCGCTCGTCGCAGAGGCTCGCATAAGTTGTTGTGTCCGTCTCCATCTTGGATGCAGTGAAATCGATCAGCTCCACCCGGCCTTCAGAGACACGTAGATGCTGAGGTTCAGCTGCCGTGTGCTTGATCAGCGTGGTCGCTAATGGGTGGATGTCTGGGTGCCAAACAGTTTTTGCGATGCTGCGGAGCGTCGTCCCGCGGGTCTCTGAGCGGTTTGAATATTTGACAGTGTCTGTCGAGCACGTCTGGCAACATCGTCATGATAGTCTTCATCGTGCGCCGCTCGGCAGTAGCACCCGTAACAATGGAGTCAGAAGGGGTGCGAGATGTAGTGCTGGTTGTGGTGCGTGTCGAAGATGAAAGCCTGCACTCCTCACTCTTGCTGAGGGCCTAGGCGGGCAAGACAGATTCGCAAATGTATGAGCTTGTGGTCGCTGTCCGTGCCATTTGGGCTTTCAATCGGGGCGTTTTTCGCGGTCAACGCTGTCTCCATCGGCATCACGGCGTACGATGGCAGCAAGACGAAGCACCTGTCGATCGTGGATTCGGTCTTGCTGGCGACGCGCCTGCAGGTAGTAGACAGGAGGAAGAAGACGAGGAGGAGGACCAGGAGTAGGACTGGGTAGAGGACTACAAAGAGGACGGGAAGGAGGAGGAGGACCAGGAGGAGAAGTACCTACCTGGAAAGGGAAAAGAAGAACCTAGAACAATTCTCATTATTCGCGATAACGTCCGTGACCAACCCTGCTGCTCCCCCCCTGGTTACGTCACGCCCGTGATCGTCAGGGGGTAAAACAACTTTTCAGGAATGGGGGGGAAAGAGGAAAGGGAGGAAGAAAAGCATCAGGAAAAGGAGGAGGAGGAGGCAGAGGACGAACCATTTTCGAACCCTCGCCTTTTCCTGCCCCCCCTGGCAGGGTCCGACCGTCCCAGCATTCCTACAGGCGTACCACGACATTTTCTGATAACAAACGATGTTCGAACAAAAACATCGAATTCTCGACCATGAAGCCCGCGTATCAAAACAACACGGCCTCAGCCAGAACTGTTCTAAGGACACTCCGTGCACACCAAGACGCTTCGCCACTGCTCAACTTTGGCCCAACCCGAGCCTCGGGGAGGGCGAGCGCCGGCGCGGCGGCGGGCTCCTGGAGTCCTTGCGCCGCGACGGGGAGCGGCCGCGGCTATCGGAGCGTCCGCGGCCGCCGCCGCCGTCGTCCCGCAGCTTCTCCTGGGTCGGGGGGCTGGCCAGGGGGGGGGGGGGACATCGACCTGGAATCGGCGATACGTCGTCGACGCATCGGCGTTGGGCCCCCGATGTCCAATCCGAAGGGTCCTTGGCGGGGTGGGCTATCGGGCCCCCATTGGCGATCCATGGGCGACTGGGGGTCGATGCGTCTCCCCCTGAGCCTGTCCCCCCCTACGTTGCCCCCGGCCGGGGTGCGCCGAAGGAGCTAGCTGTTCGCCAAAATATTCAAATCATGGGTTCTACCCAAGCCCCTCTCGGGTCATGCAAAAATGACGGCGGGAGGTTCTCGGCAATATTGCACCTCCGGGGGCCCTCCACGGACCGCGGGACCGTCAACAGAGCGACTCAAGATGAGAAACCTGTCCCGGGGAATGGGTCGAGACCTCACGTCATGAAAAGATCATGAAGCCGGGGGTCTGGACACAGAGGTAAACCAATCACGTATAACATCACAGGCGAGTCCCGCAGGGGGGACGGGGAGCCCAAGACCGTCCGATCTGTCCCGAGACTGCCTCGCCATTGATTCAGGGGTCGTGCTCTCGCCTCAAGATTGGCTCCGCTGGTGGGTCCAGGCGGTCACGAGCCCTGGGACTGGACCGGGGCGAAACCACGGCACGTGGCCGCTCTTTCACCCCCTGTCCCTGCTGCACCTTCTCTTTCTCAGAGCAGTCACCTTTGCTGCCATTGGCGTGCTTTGCTGGGGTAATTCGGTCCTCTGGCGAGATAACAGCCGTTGCCAGAGGAGGGAATCAGGCTGGTTCTCGACCAAGGAACGACTAACGCCGATGCTGAATTCACCTCCACAGAAGCTGCATCCTGACCGAAAAGCCCGGACCTCCGCGCGTTTCGTCGTTCGAGGTCTTCGGACGTGTTCGTCGGTTCCTGGTGTTTGTCCAGCATTGGGATGCGCTCCAGCAGCTGCGCCTCGCCGAGAGCGTTCCAGGCGTGCTGGGATTGTCCCACGCGGCCGCCTAAGGCCCAAGTCTAAGAGATGGCCCAGAAGCTGACCTGCTCGCGGCGTGACAAAAAACACGGCGGGACATGTCTGCCAAATTTGGATCTCTGGGCATCCTCATTGGGCCCTGGGACCGTCAGAGACGGCCCGGGATAAACCACGCTGTGACCAAAAAATGTCGTCGGAAATCAGGGTGAGCGCATCATGGCCCGAGATATCCCGGACGACAGGCGCGAGGGGGCGTATTGAGAGAAGAGGAGGGGGAGGGGAGCATGAGATCTGGAAGATAAATGATGGCCACGGCAATTTCCCTCCCTAGATCTCTCTCCTCAATTGGACGCCCTTGACTCCTGGATGAGCTCGTTGACGAGGCGCTCTGCTGCCATGCGCCCCGTGCTTCCGGTCTTGGTGCCAGGGTCGTGGCAGAAGATGATGAGCCTTGTCTTAGGTCGGGCATGTCCCCCTACAGGCCGATGTTCGAAAAACGTGCTAAAAATACCCAAACAGATATTCAAACATGGTGAACAATACTCGAAGAAGCGTCCCCATACTATTTTTGACTATTCTTGAATGCTCCTCTTGTAGAGGGACGCGCCCGACTTCTGCCCTGTCGCAGGCCCAAAGGCCGGCCACACGCAGCAGTGCCCCCGAGACCCGGGCGGGACGCAGGAAGACATGACTGCACTACGGGACTCCCCAGGAAATCCATGGGATTCCTGGGGACATCCAGTGGAACCATGCAGAAATCCATAGGATTCCGGAGGACATCCATGGGATCCCTTCGGAAATCCAAAAAGGATCCCTGGGGAAATCGTTGGATTTCTCAGGACATCCATAGGATTCCTTTGGAAATCCATCGGGTTCCTAGGGATTCCTGGGGAAACCCATAGGATTCGGTAGGTTCGCGTCGTGTCGACCAGCGGCGACCCCTCCAGCGGCGTTCAACGTTGAACGCCGCGGGCGACCTAGAATCGTTCGATGTGGAACGATTTGGACGTTTCGGAAACGCCCAATCGTTCAAGGTCGAACAATCCCCGCGGTGTCAGAAACCAACGCCAGGGTCGACACGACACGAACCTGCCGTACGTGCTTATGCGGGATGCACGCGTCCGACCCGAGCACGCAGAAATAAGCGGTATGACAAGAGCCGCAAGAGGTCCGAGCGCTAACGTCGGCCCTACGGGGCCGACGCACACATCGTAGAAGTATGCTTGGGGTACACCCCCGCACGGTGGCACACTTCGCTTCAACGGTATCCTCGTTCTTGCTCTTTCCGCTAGCGCATACGACTCCTGCCTCGCCGCCGACGTAAAACAAATGTGGGCGATGCCGAACCCCAGGCAAGGGTTACCTCTGGCGCGCGCTCCCCCCCCGCCCCCCCTGGCGACCCCCCCTTTCGGGTAAACGTCAGGGGGTCGGGGGGGGACACATCAAGATGGAACCGGCTGGCGATACATCGACGGCGGCAGGCCCTCGGGACCCCATCGGCGATGAATGGGCGGCTCGGGGGTCGATGCGTCTCCCCCATTGGCCTTATCACCCCCCCATATTGCCCCTGACTCCCGAGAGCAGCGAACCTAGGGACCTCTCTGGCGAGAACAAACACTCTCGCGTGCAGTCGACCAAAGGGACGGTCCCAGCGGGAGTCGTGTCCCACTGGATGTCCCCTGGGCTTCCTCCGAGCCAACCTTTTAGTCCTGAGCCGTTCTTGGGGGGGGCCGTACAGGGGCCAGAGAGCGAGTTGCGAAGCGATTGCCCACATTCGTCCAGAGCGTTTTTGTCAGCTGAAGCCCACACCCTCTCGGGGCCCGGGGAGGGCCCAGGGAAGGCGCGAGGGTGGCCTGAGGCCCGACATGTGGCCCGAAAACCGACATGCTCGCGTCGTGAACAGCAGCGCGACGAGAGACTTCTGGCAGTCTTCGTTCTCCGGGCACAATCACCGGCCCCGGGACCGTCGATCAAAAACGCTCTGGGGAGAGAAGCCTGTCCCCAGCGAAGGGGTCTAGACTTCCTGGGGAAGCAAGCTGTGCAAAACCACTGCGTCGGAGATCTTGGTCAGCGCATCGTGACCAAGAGAGGCCCAAAGGAGGGCGGGTGGTTTCCAACATGTGGCTCTCGCCTTAGCGCCGCGCACATTCGCTTTGAAAATTCGCAAGAGTTTCACATATTGAGGGCGGATGGTGTTCAACATGTGGCTCTCGCCTTAGCGCCGCACACATTCGCTTTGAAAATTCGCACATGAGTTTGACAAATTGAGGGCGGATGGTTTTCAATCGGCTGCGCGTCCAGGCGCTCAGCAGTGAGGCGCCATCAACCATAGAGAGAAAAATGAGACAAAGTAAGTGCAGAGATGTGCACACGCATGCTTGAGAGGGTTCGGGGGGGCGGGGGACCAGAGAAGCTATGTGATACAAGAAAGAGCGCAGCCAAAGGGGCGACATATTGAAAACCCCCTCTTGACTTCCTTCACGTGCAAGCACAAACTAGGACGTCCCGAGATCTTCTCAAGGCGGGGACACGGATGAACGATCGGCTGCGCGTCCAGGCGCTCAGCAGTGAGGCACCATCAACCCAAGCCGTCCCCAAGAATGTTTACTGGGTGGGCGGGCATGGGCGATTATACAAAGACGCGCGCCAATCGCTCAAGAGGACTTTGGCTAGCTTCCTATTGAGGGCTGGCGGATAAGCAGCGGCGATAGCCGTCCATTTCGCACCATTCGGGGCGTTGCCCTCAAGCACGATGTGGTGACGGCCAGACTTGGAGCAAATTCCGTTAATCTGACAACACCAACGGTCGAGACAACTGCTGTCCAGAACATCAACGTTGAGACACAGGAATCTGGCTCGCTTCCGCCAACGGGCCCCCTCTTGACACTGGCCGAGACATCTCACAATGGCCCCCCGATCTATAACCCCCTGAACCTCTCTCGTGAAAAACACGCGTGAATTCACAGGGTGCTCGAGTATACAAGGGACCCCAAACTTTTCACAACATCTGATGATGGCCAACGCGGCCCGCATGGTCTTGTTCCCAGACGCCAGGCGGGCCAGCTGCTTTTCACTCAGAAGATGCCGTGGGAGCCCCCAAGGCTGCGAGGCGGAACGGATGGCACCCGCTCGGTCGGCCGCGGTGGTCCAGGGCCCGCACGGCGGGGCAAGCATTGCGGCCAAGACGCGGCTCGCAGCGATGTCCGAGCACAGGCCTCTCAAGACTGACCGCGTGGTGAGGTCGCCGTTTGGCCCGCGCAGCGTGTCCCAGAACCTGACCGGCACTCCCATCGCCATCGCGGCGCGCCCGACGCCCCCCTTGCCGCTGGAGCAGTCCGCCAGGTAGCGGCCGGTCAGGCGGGGCCGAGCTCCCGCAAGTCGACCTGCGAGGCGCGACCCAAAATGATGTCCGCGAGCTGAGCCTCGCAGACCAGGAACACGCTTTGCGGGGCGCCGCTCAGCGTCGCCCGTGTGGTCGCCAGCCGGGCATGGTTCTCGTAAGAGGGCGACGCTGCGGGTGGTCTTCCACTGGCCGCGCGTCTGCCCGTCGGCCAACCGCCGCCGCCCCCTCGCCATGTCCAGTGAGGCCCCCGAGTGGCGCATCTGATGCGGCACCACCCTGGCCTTCACTTGCAGCCCCTGCAGGCGCAGGCTGAACATCTGCCAGTACTCGGGGTACATGAAGTTCCACAGGCATTCGGGGTGCCTTTCCTTTTCCAGCTGGTGCAGCACGGGGTCCAAGAAGCGAATCCAGGGCGAGTCTAACTCCAGCGACGCGTCGCCCAGGCCCGTCTTGTCCCGCAGGTCCTCCTCCTCCGGGAAGAGTCTCAAAGTCCAGAACTCGCACGCGCCCACAGCCGCCGGCACCAGATAGGCCGGCTTCAGGAGCAGGAGGCTGCTGGGGCGGGCGCGCACGCTCACCGTCATCAAGGTGAACACCGCCCTCTAGAGGCTGCCCCAGGCCTTCATGCGCCACGCCATCGCGCACCTCAGCGCCAGCGCCCACGGTCGCCTCGTCCGCGGCGGCCCCAGGCGCCGCCAGGCCCGGAGGCGTCTCCAGGCCGGGGGGAGGCGCCGCGCGCCATAGCCTGAGAAGTCCGGGTTGAAGTGCAGCTCGCCCGCCATCAACTTCTCGGCCCAGGAGAGGTGCGCCCCGGCCTGGTACAAGCCGTTCAGGTAGGCCACCAGCGCCAGGTCCACCACGGGGTCGTCCCAGCCCTTCATGACCCTCGACGTCCACCGAGGGCCAGCTTCGACGGGCAACGTCCCGCCAGCCGTCCCAGGCCCGCTGGTGCTCGCACTGCGTCGGGGCCCGCGCCGCCTCCCGCTCCAGGAGGGAGGAACCCTCCTCGCTGGCCGGCATACCGTAGTGGCGGGCTCGGCGCCGTTGTGACTGCGCGAGCCTGCGCTGCCGCGCGGCGCCGCTCACGACCTCGGGCTCGGAGCCCCCGCTGTCGGAGGAGCCGACGCTCTCTGGCACTCCCCGCGCGGGCTCCGCCGGCACAGGCAGCTTCGCCAGGTCCTCCATCCTCTGCCCCAGGCTCCGTGGCAGGGGACGGCCCAAAACGGCCGCCCTCAAGCGCCTCGACTCGCCCAGCTGACGCTCCCGCCGAGCCACCAGCAACGGCGGAGGCTCTATCGGCGGAGCAGGGATTAGCTGCCGGCCGCGCCGCGCCCCCTGGCTGCCCGCCGGCGCCTGCGGGCCGGGCTCCGGCCGAGGCGGCGCCAGCTGGCGGGAGCGCCGGCGAGGGCTCCGAGAGCGGCCACGCACGCCCGGTGCTCGGGGGCGCGCGGGCGGCATCGCGGGCTGCGGCGCTCCCGGGCGCGCGCTCGGGCGCGGGCCAAGCGGGGCCCCGCCCTGGGCCCACTCGTGAAAGCTCGAGCTCCAACAACTCAGCCAGAAGAGTGGACTTTGCGCCGTCGGGGTCAAACAGCCGTGAGGGGAGGTCGGCACAGTTGAGCTCGCTGGGTATCCATCGAATCAAACAGCGGATAATACGGCTCAGACAGACTGCGTGAAATCGACGAATCTGGATCAACAGGTTGAAACACGAACATCTGCCTCGATTGAAGCTTAGCACGACCGACATATTGTCGCATAGCAGGAGCTGTCGTATGTGGGGCCCGAAGACCGTGGTGGCGATACGATGGATGCTGCTGACCAGGGCCCGGGCCTCCAGGGTGAGGATGACTTCGGGGTGCTGCCAGGCTCTAGCGAAACAGGGCTCCCACAAGCTTGCGCGGAGCCCCTGGGCGGGCACTTCTGGAAAGTCCCCCAGAACGTCCCACTGGCTCAGCTCCTCCTCATCCTCGGGGAGGCCCTTGAGTTCCCACTTTCCACTCTCGCTCGTACCGAAGCCGGCGGCACAGAGCGCGGCCTCCCGAGCGCTGTGCGCGCAGCGCCAGCGAAGGCGGGCCCGCTCAGGCACGCGCCCGACCGACTCCACCAGCTCCCGCGGCCAGAAGGCCCTTGCCAGTCCGTAGCCGTGGAGGCTGGCATCCGACTGCTGCACCGTCGGGTTCCAAGGCAGCCACCAGTCTGACTCCAAAAAGTACATCAGGGAGCTGAAGGCGGCCAGCTCTCGCCGGGCCTCGGCCCATAGCACGGCCGCGTCGTCGTAGTGCGCCCGCACGAAGCCATGCACTGAATTGAGAGCCGACAGGGCGCCGCGCGAGCAGAGGCCGCAGAAGGTCAGATGGCCCAGCGCGGCTTCTACAGCCCAGCCCTTGACTCGGCGGCGGGCAAGAAGGCCCCGCACGGCCTGGCGGCAGCGCCAGAACCGATCACCGGTCATCACCCGGGTGCGCAGCCGCCCGCCGTCGATCGGTACCGAGCGCCACCGCCATGCCCGACGCCAGCTCGTCCTTGTGCAACAGCAGGTTCAGCTCGGTGAACTCGCCGGTCAGCTGGTCCATCACGCCGCTCACGAGCTGGGAGAAGAGCGAGAACACCCCCAGGTTGACGACGTAGACGTAGTGCCTGATCTCCTGGGGCGCCCTGTCAGGCACGAACACGAGCGGCGGCCCATGGTCCGAGAGACCAGGCTCCCTCAGGAGCGGGCTGCCGCGGCGGCTGACCTCCTCGTTGGCCCGCTGGGCAAAATAGAGCGACCAGCTGATGCCCATGGGCAGCACCTGCCAGCACGGGTAGATCGCCGTCGACGCCTGCACCTTGGCCCCCTCGACCTCGGATACGCCGAAGGCCCCCGCCTTGACAGGAGGCAGGCAGAAGTACCGCGAGAGAGCTGCGTCGATCCGCACTCGGCGAAAACAGTCCTTCACGTCCGCCATGCCGATGTACACCTGCTGCGCCTCCAGCGCGGCGCGGAGGTCTTCGTAGCTCGAGAGCCCCTCCTCAGGCAGGTGCACCTCGATCCTGGCAAGGCCCTCGCTGCTTAAAAGCTCCACCCCATGGGGGGTCCCTGAAGTGGGCGCTCGCACGGCGGGCGTCGACTATGAGGCGAAGTCGCCGTCGCCAATCCTTCCACACAAAAAAACATCCCGATTCTCTCCTTCGGTGATAGAGTCCACCCCAGCATGCCAGCCGACAGCAGCCGGCGCACCAGGCCGCGGTACTCTTAGTGGTTGAACTTGAGGACCGAGTCGAAATACGGCTCGACGTCGGTCGGCAAAGGTGCTGGTCGTAGCATGCGCTCTTGGCGCTCCTGCAGGAAGGCAAGGGCCTCGCCAGGCAGCAGATCCCCGAGACGTGGGCAGTCCCTCACGGCCGTCGGCATGCTGACAAGCCCTGCACTGTAGGAGGCGACCGTCGTCGGGCCGCTGCGCCCGTCATAGGGCGAGCGGCCCCGCAGCAGCTCCCGGAGGGCCGCCTGCGGCTCGTGCAACTTGGCGTCCGGCTGCCGGCCCCGAACGAGGCCCTCGAAGCGCGCAAGTACATCGCGCTGCATGCCATTGGCCGGGCCTGGCTGCGACTTGTTCCCCGACATCCAGTTGATGGCGTCGACGATCCCGTTAACCTCACTCACGATCCGAGCCTCCCGCCCGAAATGCCTGGCCCGGCAAGACCTGCCGCGAATTCGGCGGCCTGTGTCACCCAACAGCGGGAGCGGCAGGAAACTGCGGGCTCCGCGCGAGGGCGGCAGGCGGCCACCGTCGTGCCCCGGCAAAAAGGGCCCGGGGGAGGGGCTGGAGCCCCCGGGCCCGGGGGCCGTCATGGCCCCGCGGAGGCGACGCCCCTGGCCCGGCCGCGTCCGCGGCCGCCTCGGCCGCCACCACGCCCCGCGCCAGCCGCGTCACCTCCAGCTCCTTCTGCTCCCTCGACTGCCCCAGGAGGCGCCCCGCGCGGCGTCCGCGCCCGGCTCTGCGCCTGCCCCATCTCGTGCTGCTCCTTCGCCCGCCGGTGGACGTAGCCCCTGAGCTTGGGCCCCGAGACGTCCTCCTCCGAGCTCACGCCCTCGAAGAAACGCGCAATCGTCCCGCTCGGCTCGGACGGGTCCGCGCAGGCGTCCACCGCCGCCACCGCGCGGCGTGTCAGCCCCTACCATCATCAGGCCGCCCATGTTCAGCTGGTCGTAGACCCCGCATTGACACAGGGCCTCCACGATGGTCCCGCGATCTCCTTGGACGAGCCTCTTCATGCGGACGAAGACGTCGAGCCAGAGCCGAGGGTCGTCTCCACGCCTCTCCACGTGCTTGCTCATGTGGAGAGCCCCGGGCGGCCCGTCCACCTTCGCGTCGGGGTAGCCCACCTGACACGACTCGCCCACGACGACTGACCACCGCTTGAACCATTCTCCCTGCTCGTCGTAGTCGACCCAGAGAGTTCGAGCGTCATTCAGAACGCCGAACGGCACGACCCCGTCCTCGAAGCTCACGACGTATGCATTCGCCACGTCCACCTCCGTCCCGATCGCGATGCCCGGCCCACCGTTTAGGGCGATCCAGGCCTGGCCTGCCCTTGGGGCCTCCAGCCGCCGCCCGCCCATCTGGGCCATGGCCGAGCCAAGGCGCAGCGAGCGGGCACGCTCCCCGGCCGACAGCCTGCCGGCGGCCTCCTGCCAGGTGACCTGTTGGCCGTCAGCGGCCAAGGCATCCCACGGCTCGGGCAGGGTGGCGTCCCGCTCGAGCGCCGTCTCACGACCGCGCCGCGGCGCGTCGGCCAGCTCGTCGGGTCACAGTCGCTCCCGGAAGCGGTACAGCCTCCTCTTCCTGCGAGTCCGCAGCGTCAAGGGGAGGGCCCGCGAGGGCCTGCTCTCTGGGTCGCGGCAGCTCAGGTCCTCAGCGTAGATGTCCACGTCCGGGGTCAGGATAAACCACTGTCCGCTTCCCAGGTAGTGCGTCAGCACCAGCTCGTGGTCAACGTCCTCGTCGGCGAAGCGGCAGTCCACGCGCTCGCCTGGGAGCGCGTCGCCGCGGAGCCACGCCACGAGTGCCGCCATGCCGGCGGCCGACGATCTTCGCCACCAGCCAGTGCACCAGGCCGCCAGGCAGCGCCCCCACCAGCCTCTCCACAGCCTTCTCCCCGGCCGTCGGCTCAGGGCACGCCCGAGCCTCGCAGGCCGGGCAGGCCGCGCACGGCGGCGGCTCGCACGCCGGGCACGCCGCGCACGGCGGCGGCTCGCAGGCTGGGCAGGCGGCGCAGACCGCCGGCTCCGGGCAGGCCGCGCACGCCGCCGCCTCCGGGCACGCCGGGCAGGCAGGGCACGAGAGGTCTGGGCAGCTCGGCTGCCCCCGGCCCCAGCCCGGCGCAAAGAACGCCGCGGCCTCCAGAGCCAGCACTGCCCAGGCCGGCAACGCGGCCGCCCCGCCAGGGATGGCGACCGCGGCCATCAGCCTCGGGACCAGAGAAGCTATGTGATGCAAGAAAGAGCGGAGCCAAAGGGGCGACAGCTTGAAAACCCCCTGTTGACTTCCTTCACGTGCAAGCACAAACCAGGCTCTCGCCTTAAGAGTTTCAAGGGTTCCCAAGGTCAACGTACCAGAAATGGTGTTTTGGAAGGATTCAGGATTGACAGCTATGTTTTGGCATGCGTCAGGGTCTTCAAACGGTTGTCTTCCAACGAGGCAATTCCCTCATTGGAAATGAACCGTTGTAGGGACCTATGAAGAGGGAGCTTGGAGGGAGGGTTTAATCCAACAGCGTTGATAACTATTGGGCTTACACTGGTCCTCCTCCGCCTCCTCCTCCTCCACCTTCTTCTCTCCTCTCCTCTCCTCTCCTCCTCCTCCTCCTCCTCCTCCTCCTCCTCCTCCTCCTCCTCCTCCTCTTCCTCCTCCTCCTGATCTTCCTGGCCATCCTCCCCCAAGTGTTCCCCGAAAGTTTTCCACAACGGTTGGGGAAACATATGGTCCGATAGCTTGGCAGAGCTCTTGCCACAGCGCTCGGCCACATAGGCGCTTCCAAAAAGGCAGGGGGCGGCGGTGATTCGCCGTAGGCGTCTTCGATAGCATCTGAAACTTCCTCCTAGCTTGAACCCGTTTTACGGCGGCTGCAAGCTGCATTCCCTTAACCCATCCGGCACATCGAGTTGCTTGGGCGAAGAGGAACGAAGCGGAGAACGAGGATGAGAGAGAAAAAAAACGCCGGCTGTTCAGCCAGCCGCCAGCTGGCCTGCCCAAGATGGATGGGTCTTTCGCCCACACAATCTTGGACTTGGACATACTGCCGACGCATATCCGGCGCAGGACTGGTTCGCTCCAGCGGAAGAACCTTACACTGGCAAACGGACGCAGACACCAACGCTGCACAATGAGACACGTGGCCGGCACGACACGACAAAGAAACCTTCCCCGCATTCTGTAGGCGAACAAACAGTGGCATAAACATAACAACTCGGAGGTCCGCGCGGATTTCTCGGATCGGCGCACGGCACGGCACGCGGGCGCACGGCACGCGGGCGCACGCCTCCTTCGCGCTCCGAGAAGCGACGGCACGGCACGGCAGGACGCGGCACACGGGGCACGGCACGCCGCGGCACAGCACGCGGGCCGCAACTCTTCCGCGGCCCCGATCCGCCGCTGTGCCTCCGGACATGCAGTGGCCGCGTCGTCGGGTCCTTTGCCTAAGTAATTCTCTAGGCCTCAATCCTCGCCCCTGAGGGGTACTCTGAGGGGCCCGCACCCGAAATCCCACCAGCCCTCTGGGCGTCGGTGGTTTAGGGCGTTTCCTCTTCCACCCCTCCCTCTTCCCCTTCGGGGAGGGGTTTACCCCTCCCCCTACCCCCTCCCCACTGACCTGGACAGGAGGGGCGGGGAGCGGTCAGAGCGTCCAAAACGGCCTCGGCGAGGAAGCCAAAATCATTGATCGTACTATGGTTTTGGCCCCCATTTTGGCCTTATGAGGGGGCAGCGCTAATTAGAGCTCCCCTCTTCTTTCATCGATTTCCTCCACGATGGCCGCAAGAGGCCCCCAGGATGCCCCAAGAGGCCCCGAGATGGCCCCAAGATGGCCCCATGTGGCCCCAAGAAGCTCCCAAGAGGCCCCCAGGATGCCCCCAAGAGGCTCCCAAGAGACCCCCACGAGGCCCCAAGAGACCCCCCAGAGGCACCCAAGACGCTCCAAGAGGCCTCGGCGAGAATGCCCAAATCATTGATTTTACTAAGGTTTTGGCCACATTTGGGCCTCCTGGGGGGGGTGGCACTGCTTCAGATGACTCCAAGAGCGCCTGGGAGAGCCCAAGATGACCTCCAAGATGGCTCAAGATATCCCAAGATGCCTCAAGATGGCTCCCACGATGCTCCAAGAGGCCCCAAGACCGCTTCAGGACGGCTCCAAGTGGCCAAAGAGCTCCCCCAGGAGGCCCCGAAGAGGCCAAAATCCTTCCAAAACCTTCGGAAAATCAACATTTTGGGCTTTCTCGCCTTTTCGCTTCCGATGGCCATCCGAGGCTTCAAGATGACTCCAAGATGGCCCAAGAGGGCTCCAAGAGCGCTCTGAAGGCTCCCAAGAGCGCTTCAAGAGGGCCCCACGAGGCGCCCATGAGGCCCCAGGAGGCCCCAACAAGCGCCCCAGAGGCCTCCAAGAGGCCCCCAAGAGACCCCCAAGAGGCCCCAAGAAGCTCTCCAAAGCACCCAAGACGCTCTACGAGGCGTCCGGGACCGCCAAGAGGCCCCTAAGACGCTCCAACCGGCCTCCACTGGGGTACCCTTCCTTTGTGTGCTGCCCACTTCCCTGATCGAGGCACTTCCTCTGGGCATCGTTTCTGGATGGGCTGGTGGGGTTACGCGAAGCGTCTAGAATTCTCAGGTCTCCCGGAGCCTCCCGCGTGCCCCTTGGGGGCTGCCCGCGTGCCCCCCTGGGATTCGCCAAGTGGTGTCGCGTGACTTCTGCGAGCCATGAGTTGGAGGCCCGGAAATGGGCACCAATACCAAGACAGGGGGGTTGCCTCCACATGGGAAAGATGATGCTAGATTTCGGTGTTGGTGGTAATATTTCGGTCACCTTGGAAGCCAGAATATTACCACCATCATCGAGATCGGGATCTTCTTCCCTCAGTGGAGGCACACCGCCGACATTGGTGTTGGTGTCAACCTCTAGGCCTGCGAATGAGGGCCCCAAGAGGCCCCGCAGGCGGTCCAAGAAGGCCCCGTGTCGCCGAGCGACCGCTCGAAGACGGCCAAAATGGCCTCCACATTGCCCCAGAGGTCTCCAAGACGCCCCAAGAGGCCTCCAAGAGGTCTCCCAAGAGGGCCCCCAGAGGCCAAAAAATCACTGATTCCCCAAAACTTTTGAAGGAGTTTGGCGTTCTCGCCGTTTCAGCTTCCCGACGCTCCCAGACGGCCCTAAAGCCCCCCAAGAACGCCCCAAGCAATCCAAGAGGCCTCCAAGAGAACCCCAATACGGCCCAAGAGGGCCCCAAGACAGCACAAGAGGTGCCCCAAACGGCCCAAGAGGGCCCCAAGACGGACCCAAAAGAGGCCCAAGAGAGGGAACACGAACCGAAAATCCTAGCCTTCCGCCGCAAGCGGCCCCCAGGAGGCCAAAGGGGCCCCCAGGAGGCCCCACGAGGCCCCAAAGAGGCCCAAAAGAGGCCCCAAGAGGCCCCAAAACGCCCGCCAAGAGGCGTCCAAACTGCCTCCAAGGGGCCCCCGAGAGGCCTCCCACGAGATCCCAACGAACATTCAATCGGCTTCACGCCCACAACCCAGGCACGGTGGCGGGATGTGCCGAAAGCCATCCGCCGCCCCCTGTCGATTCATCGCAGGGGTGCCTGGCGTGCTAGATGATTTCGGTTCTGGTTTGGTTTCTTTTTCCAAAAGAACTCCCCCGGGGGCTCCAGCGCGTCCCGCCGGGGTCCCGGGAGGAGGTGGTTGCCAACGGTTTTCCTGCCCCAGACGGCCCCAAGATGGCCCAAGATGGCTTCCAAGACGGCAAAGACGGTCCCAATATGCCTCCAAGACGGCCCAATATGCACCCAAGACGGCCAAAGCTAGCCTCAAGATGGCCTAAGACGGCGTAAGAAGCCCCGAAGAGGCTTCCCAGACGCTCCGAGGGCCCAAAGAGGCCAAAATCATTGATGTTCCGAATGTTACCTAACAGCTTTTGCTGATAGGTTTCTAGTGGGCTCAAAAGAGAACAGCATCTTGACGCCCCAAGGGGGGTCTGGGCGGGATCCGGACAGATCCGGACAAGGAACCGGACAAATCCAGGAATCTTTCAGATCCTTTTTGAATGCCCGGAGCCAACTGTAGGCCACTTCGTGTTCTTCGTGTTCCCAAAACACAATTCTCAGGCCTCATTTTGAATGCCCGGAGCCAGCTGTAGGCCACTTCGTGTCCTTCGTCTTCCCAAAACACCATTCCCAGGCCACATTTTGAATGCCCGGAGCCAACTGTAGGCCACTTCGTGTTCTTCGTGTTCCCAGAACACAATTCCCAGGCCACATTTTGAATGCCCGGAGCCAACTGTAATGTAGGCCACTTCGTGTTCTTCGTGCTGCCAGAACACCACTCCCAGGCAACATTTTGATTGCCCGGAGCCAACTGTAAGCAACTTCGTGTTCTTCGTGTTCCCAGAACACAATTCCCAGAACATATCTTGAATGCCCGAGCTGAAGCAGGCTGAGGCCGAGGCAGGCTGAGGCCGAGGCAGGCTGAGGCTGAGGCTGAGGCACGCCGAGGCAAGCTGAGGTTGAGGCCGAGGCAGGCTGAGGCTGAGACAGGCTGAGGCTGAGGCTGACGCAGGCTGGGGCCGAGGCAGGCTGAGGCTGATGCTGAGGCAGGCTGAGGCTGAGGCAGGCTGAGACTGAGGCTGAGGCAGGCTGAGGCTGAGGCTGAGGCTGATGCAGGCTGAGGCTGAGAGGCTGACGCTGAGGCTGAGGCAGGCTGAGGCTGAGGCTGAGGCCGAGGCAGGCTGAGGCTGAGGCTGAGGCAAGCCGAGGCAGGCTGAGGCTGAGGCTGAAGCTGCAGGCAGGCTGAGGCCGAGGCTGTGGCTGAGATGAGGCAAGCTGCGGCTGAGGCAGGCTGAGGCTGAGGCTGATGCAGGCTGAGGCTGAGGCTGAGGCAGGCTGAGGCTGAGGCTGAGGCTGAGGCTGAGGCTGAGGCCGAGGCAGGCTGAGGCTGAGGCCGAGGCAAGCCGAGGCAGGCTGAGGCTGAGGCTGAGGCAAGCCGAGGCAGGCTGAGGCTGAGACAGCCTGAGGCTGCGGCTGAGGCAGGCTGAGGCTGAGGCAGGCTGAGGCTGAGGCCAAGGCAGGCACAGGCCGAGACAGGCTGAGGCTGAGACTGAGACTGAGGCTGAGGCTGAGGCCGAGGCAGGCCGAGGCTGAGACAAGGTGAAGCTGAATGCGGGGGGGGGGAAGGGGGAAGGGGGGGGGGAGGGGAGGCTGAGGCAGGCTGAGGCCGAGGCAGGCTGAGGCCGAGGCAGGCTGAGGCTGAGGCTGAGGCCGAGGCAGGCTAAGGCTGAGGCTGAGGCAAGCCGAGGCAGGCTGGGGCTGATGCTGAGGCTCTCACCTGAATCGTAAGGGGAATGCTTCCAGATATGCTTATACACATCGCTGTTAGGCTGCTTTGCTGGGATATGTTTTACCTAGCAGCTTTTGCTGATAGGCTTCTAGTGGGATCAAAAGACAGCATCTTGACGCCCCAGGGGGGTCTGGGCGGGATCCGGACGGATCCGCACAAGGAACCGGGCAAAAGTGCAGCCCCAGGAATCCTTATAAATCCTTAGGAATTCTTAGGAATCCATTCCCAGAACACCATTCCCAGGCCACATTTTGAATGCCCAGAACCAACTGTAGGCCACTTCGTGTTCTTCGTGTTCCCAGAACACCATTCCCAGGCAACATTTTGAATGCCCGGAGCCAACTGTCGGCCACTTCGTGTCCTTCGTCTTCCCAGAACACCATTCCCAGCCCACATCTTGAATGCCCGGAGGCAACTGTAGGCCATTTCGTGTCCTTCGTCTTCCCAGAACGCAATTCCCAGGCTACATTTTGAATGCCAGGCCACATTTTGAATGCCCGGGGCCAACTGTAGGCCACTTCGTGTTCTTCGTGTTTCCGGAACACCAATTCTGTGCCATACTTTGAATGCCCGAGCTGAGGCAGGCTGAGGCCGAGGCTGAGGCTGAGGCCGAGGCAGGCTGAGGCTGAGGCTGTGGCACGCCGAGGCAGGCGGAGGCTGAGGCTGAGGCAGGCTGAGGCTGAGGCAGGCTGCGGCTGAGGCTGACGCAGGCTGAGGCCGAGGCAGGCTGAAGCTCAGGCTGAGGCAGGCTGAGGCTGAGGCAGGCTGAGACTGAGGCTGAGGCAGGCTGAGGCTGAGGCTGAAGCTGATGCAGGCTGAGGCTGAGAGGCTGACGCTGAGGCTGAGACAGGCTGAGGCTGAGGCTGAGGCCGAGGCAGGCTGAGGCTGAGGCTGAGGCAAGGCGAGGCAGGCTGAGGCTGAAGCTGAAGCTGAGGCAGGCTGAGGCTGAGGCTGTGGCTGTGGCTGAGGCTGAGGCAAGCTGCGGCTGAGGCAGGCTGAGGCTGAGGCTGATGCAGACTGAGGTTGAGGCAGGCTGAGGCTGAGGCTGAGGCAGGCTGAGGCTGAGGCCGAGGCCGACGCAGGCTGAGGCTGAGACCGAGGCAAGCCGAGGCAGGCTGGGACTGAGGCTGAGGCTGATGCTGAGGCAGGGTGAGGCTGAGACAGGCTGAGGCTGAGGCTGAGGCAGGCTAAGGCTGAGGCGGGCTGAGGCCGAGGCCGAGGCAGGCCCAGGAGGCTGAGGCAGGCTGAGGCTGAGGCAGGCTGAGACTGAGGCCGAGGCAGGCTGAGGCTGAGGTTGAGGCTGATGCAGGCTGAGGCTGAGAGGCTGACGCTGAGGCTGAGGCAGGCTGAGGCTGAGGCTGCGGCCGAGGCAGGCTATGGCTGAGGCTGAGGCAAGCCGAGGCAGGCTGAGGCTGAGGCTGAAGCTAAGGCAGGCTGAGGCTGAGGCTGAGGCAGTGGGTGAGGCTGTGGCAAGCTGCGGCTGAGGCAGGCTGAGGCTGAGGCTGATGCAGGCTGAGGCTGAGGCAGGCTGAGGCTGAGGCTGAGGCAGGCTGAGGCTGAGGCAGGCTGAGGCTGAGATAGGCTGAGGCTGAGGTTGAGGCAGGCTGAGGCCGAGGCAGGCTGAGGCTGAGGCCGAGGCAGGCGAATCCTTCGGAATCCTTAGGAGTCCTAAGGTTTCCTAAGGATTCCTATGGATTCCTAAGGATGCCTAAGGATGCCTTAGGAATCCCTAGGAATCCTTAGGATTCCATTGGATCCTAAGGCCGTTGCCACTGCGACTGTCATTGCGAATGCGACTGCGACTGCGAGAACAGCAGAATTCTACAACTGGATTCTCACCTGAATCTTAATGGGAATGTTTGCAGATATGCTTATACACATCGCTGTTCGGTTGCTTTGCCGGGGTAAGTTTAAGGATTTTGGCATGTGCGTCTTGTCGGCACTCCGACTGCTCAAGACGGCCCAAGAGGGCCCCAAGATCGCCCACGAGGCCTCCAAGAGGGCCCCATGACGGCCCAAAAGGCATCCAAGACGGCCCCAAGAGGGCCCCAAGACGGCCCAAGAGACCTCCAAGACGCCCAAGATGGCCTCCAAGACGGCCCTGGAGCACCCCAAGAGGGCCCCAAGTCGGCCCAGAGAGGCCCCCCAAACGGCTCCCGACGGCGTCAGACGTGCCAGGAACCCACCAAGATGGCCGAAGTTGGCTCGAAGCTGGCCCAAGACGACCCAAGAGACCTCCAAGAGGGCCCCCAGGAAAGCCAGAAAAGACCCAAACACTGATTTTCCTTAGGTTAGCTCCTGCTCCTATTCCTCCTCCTACGCGTTCTTTTCTTCATTGGCCAAGTCGCGCACACGAGGACACACCCCGGCGCAGCGGCGCCGGACGGAAAAAGAGGGTGGGAGGGCGGGACAAGCGGTCCCCCCTGTGACCCAAAAGGTTGCGGAGAAGACAAGGGGGCAGAGGGGGAAGTGAGACGGATGCAAGCAAGTGCGGAGGGAGGGTGCAGAGAGACTAACTACGCTTCACATTTGTGAATCCGCGTTAGCTCCTGCTCCTATTCCTCCTCCTACGCGTTCTTTTCTTCATTGGCCAAGTCGCGCACACGAGGACACACCCCGGCCCCAATGCCAATGGAACGGAAAATGGGGGTGGCCACGGTGCAGCGGGCAAGCGCGCCCACGCGGCCGCGCTCAATTCTCGGGGCCCGAACATCGATGACCCCTTGCGCGAGCAGGCCAGCTGCAACTTCGTCGCCCGACACGTACGGTCGCGCGGACGTGACAGAGCGCCAGCCACCACGGGAAAGCATGGCTTCGACTCCGGAGGCCGCAAATCACGTCGCTCGCAGCTCCGCGCCGGACATCGTGCCCAAACCACACCTCGGGGTTGGCGACCCCGACGGCTTGCAAGTGGCGCCGGAATTCGGCCGTCCACGTCGCAGGCGTATACCCGCCAAACGGAGGGCCCCCAGCTGCGATCGCATGGTCCCGCGCAGGAAGCCAAGTGTGCAAACAAATGCCCTCGTCCGTGCCGCACAAACAAAAGGCATGAAGGGTGCACAGATCCACCCGATGCTTTCGCCGGATGGGGCCATAGATCAAACGCCCCCCAGCGACCTGTACAAGATCACGCTTGCACTGCGCGAACAACTCAGAGGGCATCCGCAACAGAAAGTTGTATGCCAAGACGGCGATGATGCACCACCACTGTCGCTGGTGCGCCAACGCATGGCGGAGCAAACGCCGCAAAAGCCGGCGATCAACCTTCTGCCTCGGCAGTCTGGGCGTCCGGCACTTCGCGGTGCCGAGCCTGATGCCTTTCAAAATGACATCTTGGTCACCCTGCCACGGCACGCCGGCCACCTGGTGCGCCAGGGCCCACGCGCTCAACCAACCACGCTGCGTTGACGCGCGCGCACACACCGCCGCGACGCGGCGAATGTGCTGCACACTGCACCCCAGCGGGGGCTCACCCAAGAGCTCGGAAGCCCATGCAACCATACGCAGATGCGACGCGTATGTAACTAGTGTAGACGGTACCGCTTTGCACAGAAACCGGCTCTCAGCAACTGCGTCGGCCAGCCGGAGCAGGTCCGCACCTTGAGCACGAGCTTCGCTCATGGCCTGCAGCACCACGCGGGGCGGGGCGCCATCTGGGTGCCTGAAAGAGCACCCCCTGTCCCGGCTCAGCGCCGTCATCATGTCGACGTTCTGTCTGGTGGCAGCACCGCGCAAGCTGTCCACCACGCCCCAATCCGACGACCAGGCCTCAGCGGGGCCAAGCACACGCGGAGCACCACAAGCAGTGGCGTGGACCCCGCGGGGAGTTGCAGCAGCACGCGGGCAGCCGAGCGCGCTGCCGCTGCCCCCGGGCACAGCGGCGCAAGACTGCCCAGCGGGACCCCCCCCGGCGCAGCCTGGGGCCTCGGAAAGCCCCTGGGCGACCGGCAACACAACCCGCGCGGTTGCCAGAGCGGGGCCCGACGGGGCCTGGAGCGCTGCCGCAGCGGCGGCGGCGCGGGGCGCGGGCGCCTGACGGGCCTGCTCCCGGCGGCCCTGGGTCTTGAGCTTGCCGTGAAGGACCCGCGGCGGGGAGCGCACCGGCGCGCACCTATGCAGGCGCGGGGCCATGCGCCCGGCGGGGCGCGCGGGCCAGGAGCCGAACGAATGTGGGCACGTCGAGCTTGAGCCTGGTAGCGCTGGGCGTCGTCGTCCGCCCGGTCGCCCCTCTCCCCTGGGCCAGAAGGGGGCGAGGGAAGGAAGGGAGGGGGAAGGGGCGGGACCCAAAAGGCCGCGGAGAAGACAAGGGGGCAGAGGGGGAAGTGAGACGGATGCAAGCAAGTGCGGAGGGAGGGTGCAGAGAGACTAACTACGCTTCACATTTGTGAATCCGCGTTTTTGACGGAGTCTGACATTTGCTTCTTTTCGACGGGCCGAGACGACCCAAGAGCCCCCAAAGATCGCCCAAAGATCGCCCAAGAGGCCTCCAAGATGGCCCCAGAACGGTCCAAGAAGCCCCCAAGACGGCCCCAAGAGGCCCCCAAGACGGCCCAGGAGGCCTTTAAGACACCCACGATGGCCTCCAAGACGGCCCTGGAGCACCCCAAGAGGGCCCCAAGTCGGCCCAGAGAGGCCCCCCAAACGGCTTCCGACGGCGTCAGACGGGCCAAGAGCCCACCAAGATGGCTGCAGATGGCCCTAAGATGGCCCAAGACGGCCCAAGAGGCCCCCAAGAGGGCCTCCAGGAAGGCCCGAAAAGCCCAAAATTATTGATTTCCCATCAGTTGTTTGAAGGATTGTGGCATTTGCTTTTTTTCGGCCTTCCGACGACCCGAGACGGCCCAAGAGCCCCCAAAGATCGCACAAGAGGCCCAAGACGGTCCCAAGAGGCCCCCAAGACGGCCCAAGAGGCCTCCAAGACGCTCAAGACGGCCTCGAAGACGGCCCAAGAGCCCTCCAAGACGTCCTCCAAGAAGGCCCGAAAGAGTCAAAATGGCCTCCAGACGGCCAAAAGGACCACGTGTTCCCCGAAGGCTTCGGGGAACACATGGTCCGATAGTTTGGCAGATCTGGCATCACCATTCGGCCACATAGGCGCTTCCAAAAAGGCAGGGGGCAGCGGTGATTCGCCGTAGGCGTCTTCGATTAGACCTGGGCCGGCACGGGAACGGAAAGAGCGGACCAGGAACTTGCCCGAGATGGCTCACGGCACCCTTCGCTCTTGGGAACCTTGGTGGTAAGAGCTTGTTACGTCACCGCTCGCTCTTGGGAGCCTTGGTGTTCAGAGATGTTTACGTTGCCGCTCGCTCTTGGGAGCCTTGGTGCTGAGAGTTGTTTACGTCACCGTTCGCTCTTGGGAGCCTTGGTGTTACGAGTTTGTCACGTCACCGTCCGCTGTTGGGAGCCTTGGTGTGAAGAGCTTGTTGCGTTACCGATCGCTTTTTTTGTTGCGTCCCTGGGCCTTCTTGGAGGTCTTTTGGTGGCCCTTCTGGGGCCCCGTTGGGCAGTTTGGGGGCCCTTTTGGGCCGTCTTGGGGCCCGTTTGGGCCGTCTTGGGGCGTCTTGGAGGCCTTAGACCGTCTTGGGGCTCTCTTGGCGGCCTCTTGGGGCCCTATCGGGAGCCTCTTGGGGGCCTCTTGGAACTCTCCTGAGGCCGTCTTGGGGCCCTCTTGGGCAGTTTGGGGGCCCTCTTGGGCCGTCTTGGAACCCTCTTGGGCCGTCATGGGGCCCTCTTGGGCCGTCTTGGGGCGTTTTGGGGAGCCTCTTGGCCTGTCTTGGACCGCGTAACAACAGAAAAAACGGAGATGCTGAAAATGCACGTCGTCCCATAAGAATATGACGATTTGTGCCTCGTTGGCGTCCTCTCGGGGCCCTCTCGGAACGTCTTTGGGCCCTCTTGACCCGCCTTGGGCCCACCTTCGGGCGTCGTTGGGGAATATTGGACAGTTTCGGGACAAACTGCAGCCGTCTTGGGGCCCTCTTGGGCTGTCTGGGATCCCTCTTGGACCGTTGTCGGCCCCCTTTGGGGAGGCCTCTGGGGCAGTCTTGGGCCGATCTTTGGGGCCTCTTGGGCAGTCTTGGGCCCGTCTGGGGGCCCTCTTGGACCGTTTGGGGCACCTTTCGGGGGCCTCTGGGGCCGTCTGGGGACGACCTTTGGAGCCTCTCGGGCCGTTTTGGACCGATCGTGGCAAGAAAAAGCAAGAACCCACAAAATCTTAAAAACCCACAGAAAAATCGGGGGCCCTCTGGAGGGCCTCTGGAGCCGTCTTGAGGCTATCTTGGACCGTCTGAAAGCCATCTGAAGCTCTCTTGGGGCCGTCGTGGAGCCCTCTGGAGCCATTTGGGGGCCCTTTTAGGCCGTCTTGGAGCCCTCGGGCCGCGTCACTCAGAAAAATATAACGAAACGGGCCATGGGAGCCGCCCGGGAGCCGCTTCGCTGGAGAAAATAAAAGAAAAGCTGGCCATTACATCTGATATCTGCGCGCCTCGCCCCTCCACCGGACCCCTCCCTTAAGGGCTTCGCCTCACCAAATAACGTACATCACTCGTACTTCGCTCTTTCCGTCACCTGGGCCGGCACGGGAACGGAAAGAGCGGACCAGGAACTTGCCCGAGAAGGCTCACGGCACCCTTCGCTCTTGGGAGCCTTGGTGGTAAGAGCTTGTTACGTCACCGCTCGCTCTTGGGAGCCTTGGTGTTCAGAGATGTTTACGTTGCCGCTCGCTCTTGGGAGCCTTGGTGCTGAGAGTTGTTTACGTCACCGTTCGCTCTTGGGAGCCTTGGTGTTACGAGTTTGTCACGTCACCGTCCGCTGTTGGGAGCCTTGGTGTGAAGAGCTTGTTGCGTTACCGATCGCTCTTTTTTTGCGTCCCTGGGCCTTCTTAGGGGTCTGTTGGTGGCCCTTCTGGAGCACTTTTGGGCCGAGGCCTTGGACCGTCTTGGGGCTCTCTCCGGGACTTCCAGGGACCCTCTTAGGAGCCTCTGGGAGCGCTCTTGGGGACCGTTTGGGCCGTCCTGGGGCCATCTTGGGCCCCTCTTAGGCCGTCTTGGGCCCGTCTTGGCCCGTCTTGGGGCGCTCCTGGTGCCCTCTTGGACCGTCTAGGTGCGATTTGGGGGGCCTCTTGGGCTGTCTTGAACCCTGTGGAAACCGAAAAAGCTGATATGCTAACAATCTAAATTTTCCCAGCGGAATTCCTGGGGGCCTCGTGGACCGTCTTGGAACCAATTTAGGCTGTCTTGGGGCGCTCTCGGGCCGTCCTGGGGCGTTTTGGGGGCGTCTTGGCCCGTCTTGGGCGCTTCTTGGGCCGTCTTTGGCGCCCCGGGGACCCCGAAAGGCCATTAGAGCCCGGGTTCGCGCGCGTCGCCCCTCCCCTGGAACCCCTCCCTTAAAGGCTTCGCCACACCAAATAACGTACATCACTCGTACCTCGCTCTTTCCGTCACCTGCTTGGCATAGGAACGGGAAGCGCGGGTTCTTTCTGTGAGGACGCGAGGTCGCTGGCTATTGTCTTGGAGCTCTAGCAAAAAGCCTTGCGAAAATCAATGAATATTGCATGTCTGGGCCTTCCTGTGAGTCCTTTTGAAACTCTTTTGGGCCGTCTTGGGGCTCTCCTGGGCCGTCCCGGACCCTCTTGGGCCCTCTTGGCGGGCTTGGGCCGTCGTGGGGCTCTCTGGGAGTGCTCTCGGGGACCTCCTGTGGCCTCCTATGGCCCTCTTGGGGCTCTCTTGGGAACCTTGCGGGGCCCCCTCGGACCTGCCTCGGGCAGTCTTGGAGCTCTCTTCGGCCGTCTTGGAGCCGTGTTGGGCCGTCTTGAAACGTTCTTTGGGGCCTCCCAGGCCGTCCTGAAGCGTCTTGGGAGCCTCCTGGGCCGTCTTGGACATCGTGAAGACCAAAGAAGCTTGTACGCTAAAAATGTACGTCTTTCATCGGGAATGGCACGATGTTTGCCCCTTGGGGGTCCCCCTGGGGGCCTCCTGCGGGGTCTTGGGGGCATCTTGGGCAATCTTGACGCCATGTTGGGCCCTCTTTAAGCGCTCATGGGCCGTCTTCGGGGTCTCTTGGACCTTTTCGAAGCCGTCATGGAGGTAGCTTGGGCACGCTTGGGGCCGTCTTGGGCCGTCTTGGGGGCCTCTGAAGCGCTCTTGGGGCTGACTTGGGCCGCCTTGGGCCGAGAACGGCCGAGCTTTGGGTCTTTATTACGCCCGTCTTGCCTACCCCCCCCACCCCCCCACACAGCTGGAAGACAGCTGTGCGGAGTGATTGCGCGCCGCGCCAGCTTGTCTTAACTGTTCATGTGCTTGTCACGAAGCTTCGCAAACAAAAAACAACTAAAACTTAGCCTGGCGAAGGACCCAACCATATGCAGCTGCGAGTACCGCACGGATATGAGACGAAGGAGGGGGCACGCAAACTAGGCCCCTCTTCTCATAGGCACCGCGCCACTGGGGCCTTCGGTGGAGCTCCCTATGGGGCCACGAAACGTGTGAAGGGTGTGCCGAAATGGGTGGTGGGGAGGCATGCGGACCCTGCCACTGGGGCCTTCGGTGGAGCTCCCTATGGGGCCACGAAACGTGTGAGGGGTGTGCCGAAATGGGTGGTGGGGAGGCATGCGAACGCAGCCACTGGGGCCTTCGGTGGAGCTCCCTATGGGGCCACGAAACGTGTGAGGGGTGTGCCGAAATGGGTGGTGGGGAGCCACTGGGGCCTTCGGTGGAGCTCCCTATGGGGCCACGAAACGTGTGAGGGGTGTGCCGAAATGGGTGGTGGGGAGGCATGCGAACGCAGCCACTGGGGCCTTCGGTGGAGCTCCCTATGGGGCCACGAAACGTGTGAGGGGTGTGCCGAAATGGGTGGTGGGGAGGCATGCGAACCAGCCACTGGGGCCTTCGGTGGAGCTCCCTATGGGGCCACGAAACGTGTGAGGGGTGTGCCGAAATGGTGGTGGGGAGGCATGCGAACCCTGCCACTGGGGCCTTCGGTGGAGCTCCCTATGGGGCCACGAAACGTGTGAGGGGTGTGCCGAAATGGGTGGTGGGGAGGCATGCGAACGCAGCCACTGGGGCCTTCGGTGGAGCTCCCTATGGGGCCACGAAACGTGTGAGGGGTGTGCCGAAATGGGTGCCTGCCACTGGGGCCTTCGGTGGAGCCCGCCACGAACGTGTGAGGGGTGTGCCGAAATGGGTGGTGGGGACGCATGCGAACGCAGCCACTGGGTGGAGCTCCCTATGGGGCCACGAAACGTGTGAGGGGTGTGCCGAAATGGGTGGTGGGGAGGCATGCGAACGCAGCCACTGGGGCCTTCGGTGGAGCTCCCTATGGGGCCACGAACGTGTGAGGGGTGTGCGAAATGGGTGGTGGGGAGGCATGCGAACGCAGCCACTGGGGCCTTCGGTGGAGCTCCCTATGGGGCCACGAAACGTGTGAGGGGTGTGCCGAAATGGGTGGTGGGGAGGCATGCGAACGCAGCCACTGGGGCCTTCGGTGGAGCTCCCTATGGGGCCACGAAACGTGTGAGGGGTGTGCCGAAATGGGTGGTGGGGAGGCATGCGAACGCAGCCACTGGGGCCTTCGGTGGAGCTCCCTATGGGGCCACGAAACGTGTGAGGGGTGTGCCGAAATGGGTGGTGGGGAGGCATGCGAACGCAGCCACTGGGGCCTTCGGTGGAGCTCCCTATGGGGCCACGAAACGTGTGAGGGGTGTGCCGAAATGGGTGGTGGGGAGGCATGCGAACGCAGGAGGGAGGAGGGCGAGGAGAAGGAGGAAGAAGGAACGCGGGGACCGTTTCTTCAAAACGAGGACCCAACACCACAGGATGGTTGGGAAAAACTCATCGCGACGCTCCGCGCGCTTTCCGTCTTCCGCCGCCCTCTGTTGATTTATCACGGGGGTGCCTGGCGTGCTCGATCCTCTGGCTTGGTGTTGGTTCTTTTCCAAGGGAGCTCCCCGTGGGGCTTCGGGCCATGCCACCGGCCACCCCGAAGGCCCCGCCGCTGCGCAACCAACGTCTCCAAGATGGCCTCGATGGCCTCCAAGGCGGCCAAGATGGCCCGAGATGGCCTCCAAGACAGCCCAAGATGGTCCAAGAAACCTCCAAGACGGCCCAAGAGAATCCAGGATGCCTCCAAGTTCGCCCAAGACGCCTCCAAGGCGGCCCAGGATGGCTTCAAGAGGCCCACAAGAGGCCTCCCAGGCGGCCCAAGAGGCCTCCAAGAGGTCCTCCAGGGGGGACCGAAGAGGCCAACATCACTGGTGCCGCTCAGGTTTTTGAAGGATTTGAGCATTTGCTTCTTGTCAGCCTTCCAACAACCCAAGACGGCCCAAGAGGCCCCCAAGATCGCCCCAAGATGGCCCCAAAGGCCTCCAAGATGACCTCATGACAACCCAAGACGGTTCCAAGACGGCCCCAAGAGGGCCTCCAACTTCGCCCAAGATGGCCCAAGATGGTTTCCAAAACGGTCAAAGAGGGCCCAACATGTCACCAAGTCCGCCCAAGAAGCCTCCAAGACGGTCCAAGACGGCCCCAGAAGCCCCGAACAAGTCTCCAAGACAGCCCAAGGGGCCTTCAAGAGGTTCCCAGGACGGCCCAAGAGGCCCCCGAGATCGCCCCAAGATGGCCCCAAAGGCCTCCAAGATGATCTCATGACGGCCCAAGAAGCCTCCAAGGCGGCCCCACGAGCGCCTCCAAGTTCGCCCAAGATGGTCCAAGATGTCCTCCAAGACAGCCCAAGAGGGCCCAAGAAACCTCCAAGACCGCCCAAGAGAATCCAGGATGCCTCCAAGTTCGCCCAAGACGCCTCCAAGACGGCCCAGGAGGCCCCCAAGAGGCCTCCCAGGCGGCTCAAGAGGCTCCCAAGAGGTCATCCAGGAGGCACCGAAGAGGCCAAAATCACTGGTGCCACTCAGGAGTTTGAAGGATTTGGGAAGTTGCTTCTTGTCGGCCCTCCAACAACCTAAGACGGCCCAAGAGGCCCCCAAGATCGCCCCAAAGTAGCCCCAGAAGCCTCCAAGATGGCCCCAGGACGGCCCAAGAGGCCTCCAAGACGGCCCCAAGAGGGCCCCAAGAGGGCCCAAGACGGCCCAAGAGGCCTCCAAGACGCACAAGATGGCCCCCAAGACGGCGCTGAAGCGCCAGAAGAGGGCCCCAGGTCGATTCAGAGAGGCATCCACGACGGCTTCCGACGGGGTCAAACGGGCCAGGAAAGCCCGAAGACGGCCAAAGCGGCACCGAACAAGCCCCCAAAGACGTCCAAGAGGCCCAAGAAGGCCCCCAAGAGGCCTCCATGAGGCCCCCAGAAGCTCCCAGAACACCCCAAGAGTGCCCCAAGAGGCTTCCAAGGGGCGTCCTCCTCCTCCTCCTCCTCCTCCTCCCTCTACTCCTCCTCCTCCCCCTCCTCCTCTTCCTCCTCCTCCTTCTCCTCCTCCTTCTCCTCCTCCTCTTCCTCCTCCTCCGAAGTATTCCCTTTCCCTTCTTCTCCTCATGATCCTCTTCCTCACGTGTTCCCCGAAAAGTTTCAACGACAGCTGAGGGACCGCGTGGTCCGATAGCTCTGGCCCAACGTTCGGCCACAGAGGCGCTCCCAGAGATGGCAGGAGGCGGCGGGGACTCGCCGCAGGCGTCTCCGATCTCAGGCAAAGCACTGGACGGCACGGCACGGCACGCGGGCACGGCACGGCACGGCCCTGGCACGCGGGCGGCGACGCTGTCCGCAGCCCAGCGGCGAGGGACGGCGCTGTGCGCGGGCACGGCACGGCACCCCACGCGGGCCCGGCATGGGAAGGCACGCGAGCGGCAACTCCGCCTCGCACTCCAGAAACCAGACGCGGCACGGCGCAGCACGCGCGGCGCGCGGGCACGGCACGGCACGCGGGCGGCACTCTCGCTTCGCACTCCGGAGTGTTGCGAGGCGCGGCACGGCGCTGCACGAGGACACGGCACGGCACGGCACGGCACGGCGCGGGACGCCGGCACTGCACAGCACGGCACGGCACACGCGGGCGGAGCACCCTGCTCGCAATCTTGATCCCAAGGTCGCAACTCTTCTGAGGGCCCAAAGCCCTTGCAGCACTCGCGCGCTGCTCGGGGAATGACGAGGCTGGGAGCCGCCCACAGAGCCTTGGACGCAGATTCGCGCCCCGCCAGGTGCCGCAGTCAGACGCAGCAGGTGCGACCCTCGTGATGTCCCATACGGCAGCCTGCGCCAAACGAGCCAGGACCCCCGCGCGCGGCATTCGCCCGGCGACGACCCACAAGCCTGAGAACCAGCAGCGTGAGAACCAGCAGCACAAAAGCCGCCCTTCAGACGCACAGAGTAGAACAAATCAAGGCGCTCGAGTTTGAAACCGCATGGCGGGCGGCCCTACAGTGCCCCTCCCTGGCCCACTTGGCACCAGCATAAGCAACGCTCGGGGCGCGTAGATACAACTTGAAATGACAAGGAACGGAGAAGAGGACGAGAATCATGAGCAAAGCTGGGCGAGAACCTTCGGGTGGGGCGGCCGAGTCTCTGGATAGACAAGCATCGAAAGCTGATGCAGTCCAAAAAAATCACCCCCGACTGGGGCGTCCATCTCTGATCGAACTCGCCCTCTTGGTGACTAATCGTCACTCGCGCGAGTGAAACGGAGAACGAGGATGAGGGCAGAAGGAAAGAGCGAAGTATCAAAGCTGGGCGAGAAACTTCGAGTGGGGAGGCAAACTCCTCCGAGAAAGAAGTCCAACCAGCCCTTCAGGGGGGGGGGGGGTTTAGAGAATTTCTTTTTCCAACCCCCCTTCTTCCCCTTCGGGGAGGGGTCGATCCCACCCCCTTGCCCCCTCCCCCTGGACCTGGACGGGGTGGGCGACGGGTCGGTAGAGCGTCCAAGATGGCCTCGGCGAGAAGGACAAAATCACAGATGTTACCAAGGTGTTGGCCACATGTTGACCTCCTGGGGGGGGCCTAACTAAGGAGTCCCCTGATTTGATCGATCTCCTCCAAGACGGCCCCCGAGGCTCCAGAGGGTGCCCCAAGACAGCCCCAAGAGGCGCCCAGGAGGCCCTAAGAGGCCCCCAAGAGGCCTCTAGATGTCCTCAAGACGTTCCCAAGAGACCCCCACAAGAGGCCTCAAGAGGCACACAGAGGCACCCAAGACGCCCCGAGAGGCCTCGGCAGGAAGGCGAAAATCATTAAGTGTACTTAGGTGTTGGCCACATTAAGGCCTCCTGGGGGGAAGGCCTATTTTAGTAAGGCCCGTCCTTTGATCAATCTCCTCCAGGAAGGCCCCAAGATTGCCACCGAGGCTCCCAAGGGTCCCCCAAGACGGCCCAAAGAGGTGACCGAAAGGCCCGAGAGGCTACCAAGACGCCTCCAAGATGCCTCCAAGAGGCTCCCAAGAGACCCCCAAGAAACCCCAAGAGGCTCCCCAAAAGCACCAAAGACGCCCCAAAAAGCCCCGGGGACTGCCAAGAAACCTCCAAGACGCCCAAGAGGATTCCAAGAAGGTCTCTGACAACATCCGAAGAAATTTCGAGAGGCATCATGAAGCTTCTGGCTTTTCTGCTCGCCCTCCTCCCTCTCCTCCTCCCTCTCCTCCTCCTCCTCCGACGACGACGACGACGTCGACGACAATGACTCCTCCATCCTCCCCCTCTTGGGGCATGACGTATTACCCAGCCCTTTATTCGACTGCACGCTTCTCCACATCCCTGATCAGGGCAACTCTTCTGGGCATCGTTTCTGAATGGGCTGGTGGGGTTGCGTTCTTGTTCGCGAGCGCAAGCGGGAAAGCCGCGCGCCGTCACAAGGGTCAAGCAAGCCTAAAGGCTGGTGGGGTTACGCGAAACGTCTAGAAGTCTAGAATTTCAAAGGCTGCCGACCAGACAGCATGGTGCTGGGAAACGCTGATGCTGCCACCTGTTCAGACTGCCGCCAAATGTCTCGCCAGTGGCCCTTTCGGCTGGCCTTAGAAGTCAGTGCTGCCCGTGCGCGGTTGCCACAACACATATTCGTTCCAACGAAGGAAGAGCCTCCGATCTGGGAACTGCTGAGAGGCAAGTTCGCCCCTCGCAAGTTGCCACAGACTCAGCAGGTGCGGACCCCGAAGTGCCGCGTGGTCCACGAGGAACGCGGGCGCGCTCACGGCGAGAGGCCCGACGCCTCGGGCAAGGGTGCTCCCGCGACGTGCCCGCGGCTGCACGCGCCGCAGAAGGGCGAGTCTGCCGCGCGCGTCTCACGCGGAGGCCCGAAGCCGCAGGCGAAAGCGCTCCAGCGCTTCGCCGCCAGCAGCATCTCCCCGAGTGGCGAGCCGGGCCCGCGGCGGTTCACCGCGCCGGGCTCCCAGGGCGAGGTCGGTCGCCCCCCGCAAGGCGGCGGAGCAGCGCCGTGTCCTCCGCAGCAGGCTGTCGAGCGGCGAGGTATCGCAGCGGTCCGCCGCGTCGGGCTCGAGGGCCTCGCCATCATCCGCCGCGTCGGGCTCGAGGGCCTTGTCATCATCCGACCAATTGGGCTCGAGGTCCTCGTCATCATCCCACCAACTGGGCTCGAGGTCCTCGTCATCATCCGACTCGCTGAATTCACCCATCATGGACCCGAAGTCTTCGTCTTCACATGCGGTCGTCGATGCGCTGACCAGCCTGACCCAGCGCTTCGATGAGTTCTTATTGCTCAGCGCCCTTAGGCGGTCGAGGCTCTTGGACGTCGACAAGTGACACCGAGGAATCAACGCCATGTCCAAGGAAGCCGGGCGGAGGCAACGGAACATGATGCGATGAAGAATGCAGCGCGCTGTTTCGAAATCTGGCAACACCTGGCTTGACCCAGCGCACCGACCCCTTGTCTCTCTAGGCGAGCGAGATGTTTCCCCCTATATCTCCCCCCGTGGACCCCAAACTGAAAATTTGCGGCCGCTCGAGCGATGTTGCATCGTTTGACGGAAGGTGCCCCATTGTCAAAAGGGCATAATCACCGACAGCCTATTCCCCGCGCCGCGCCCTGCGCGGCCCCTGGCAACTTTCGCGCGCCGCGAATCGCACGCGCCCCGCCGCGGCGCGAAGCGCACGCGGGCGGCCCGCTCCTCCGCGCGCGCGCGCTCCACCTGCGAACACGGCGCGCGACGGCCCCATCCTCCCACCCATTCCCCCAACCCATACCCCGTCCCCCGAACCATGAAAGTGTAACGGTGCTCCGGGGGTGCAGAACGACCTTGGGGTGACCAAACCCCCCGAATGGAACACCTGCGTGAAGAAGGCAAGACCCTGGCGTGGCTCGCCAGTAATGCCGCTCTCCCCACGGGGAAAGCGAACACTGCCGGCGTCCGGCGCCGCCCTCGCCGACCCGAGCACCCCGCCGGGGGTCGGGATACGGCGGGCGTGTTCGCGCGCGCAAAACATGTCGCGCACCTGTCAGACGTTACACCTGGTGATGCGACCGCTGCCAGCGGCCACCAGGGAAGGAAGGCCCCCTCCCCGCACGCGCTGACCTGCGCGGCGTTCTCGCACCTGCGACGCACACGTTCGGCCGACCCGAGGCAGGACCCCTCGCAGCCGGTGCGCATCGCCTCTTGCACGGCGAAGTCCACGCCGGCGCCCATCCCAATTCTCCCCGGTAACCCCACCGGGGCCCAGGGTGTGGTGGGTGGGAAACAAACCAACAGCAACCGCTGTCGCCAACGCGCTTTGCTCGCACGATCCAATTGCGCGCTCTGATGCGCGCAGTCCCTGCGAGCGCGCGCGGGCGTCCCCTTCTGTCATGATTATGGTTCCCTGACCCGAGCCTCCCCGAGCCTAAAGTCAACGCATAATCACCGACAGCCTATTCCCCGCGCCGCGCCCTGCGCGGCCCCTGGCAACTTTCGCGCGCCGCGAATCGCACGCGCCCCGCCGCGGCGCGAAGCGCACGCGGGCGGCCCGCTCCTCCGCGCGCGCGCGCGCGCTCCACCTGCGAACACGGCGCGCGACGGCCCCATCCTCCCACCCATTCCCCCAACCCATACCCCGTCCCCCGACCCCAGAAAGTGTAACGGTGCTCCGGGGGTGCAGAACGACCTTGGGGTGACCAAACCCCCCGAATGGAACACCTGCGTGAAGAAGGCAAGACCCTGGCGTGGCTCGCCAGTAATGCCGCTCTCCCCAACGCTGCTCTGGCTCCGCGTTTCTGCACCCCCAACGCTGTTCTGGGTCCGACGCCGCTCCGCAATCGCGCGTCGATGTACACGGCGCCCCGTGTCTGAGGCATGCCCGTGCCCCGCGGCTGGGCCCGCGCTCACCTCTCCTGCGCGGACTCCTTCTTTACGGCGAATCCACTGAGCCTGGCGCGGCACGCTGCACGCCGCGGCCCACCCCCCGCGAATTGCCCTCGCGGATCGCGCCTTCCGCGCGCCGTAGCACCCAACGCCACGCGTCTAGTAAGCACCCGCGCCACGCGGCCGGGTCCACTCTCACCTCGCCGGTACGAAAACCATTCTCCCGGGCGAAGCTATCCTCGCCGAGCCGCCTGGCACCGCGCGAGTGGACGACTCGGGGGAAGGCCGCCCCCGCGCGCGTACGGCGCGCCGTGAGATCCCGTCCGACCAGTTGCTTTTCGAGTCTACCCACTCGAGCCAGGTGGACATGTCGCAGTGAAACTGGCGCGACACGCTGCACGGCGCGTCCCCCCGCGATTTGCCCTCGCGGCGCGCGCCTTGAAGAAATTCATAAGCTTGACGCTCCGGTCCAGGGTAGCATGGTCGCACCTGCCACTCACGAAGCTGTGGAGAGCGCTCGTGTTGTCAAGCACCCACAGGATGCGCCTCCCTCGGCACCTCCGCGCCTCTTGCGCCAGGACAATGGGGACCATGGCCCCCTCACAGAGGGCGATCGGATTCGCGCCCCTCTCCCGGTCCGCCGGCGAGAAACCCCACTCCGCGAGTATGGCATCGTCGAATACACACCATCCTCCCACACGCTCCCCTGTCAAGCAATCGACCAGGAGGTAGCCGCCTGTGGGCGCGGTCGCCCCGTCAGCCCGCGCGTCGCTTGCGATCACAATCAGCGGACACGAGGGCGGGCTCACGTCGACGCTTCTCTTCGGGGCAAGGTCTATTACAAATTCGAAGTAATCGAAGCACCGCCGAATCGCGTGGGATAACGCCCACGGAGGCGCGTCAGTGTACTGCCTCTGCTTCAGCGGCGCCATCGCGGCGCTGCCGACGCCGTTGAACATCGCGGAGGACGACCACTGCAGAATGCCCCGGAGCTTCGAGGCCTCCGCTGGTGTCAGGCTGTTCCGCGCACGGTGCTCCGCGAGCAGGCCTTTGATTTTGTCAATCATGCTGGCCTTCGGCCAAAAGGAGACCACCCCTCTGCCTTCAAAAACCCGAGACACGTCGTGATCGACTCCCAAGAATGCCCCAGTGGCGGCCATGCGCTGCTGCTTCGCGCTGGCATTCGGGGTACCCAACTCCGAAAACAAGACGTTGAGTAAAGCCTGTCCCGAGCCTTTCGCCAATCCGAGGTCCCCAAGACTGCCATCATCGACATACATTGTGTGCAACAATGCCGCCACGCGCCTGGCAGCGGCTTCCAGAAAGGCAGACCACCGCATGAAATTCATAACACTCGACGACAAGCCGAACAGCATGGCGAATGCAGTCAAGTATCGCCACTCCCCGCTGCGCGGTTCCCGCGCCGCAATGACGTTATATCGCAGCTGCGCGGGATTGACCGGCACGGACCTGTATGCGTCCGGCAGGTCCTCGCCTCCAGTCTCAAGGGTTAAGCCCTCATCGGCAAAGCCTCCCGCCGCAGCTTCCTGCCTGAGGGCGCACGCCAAACACCGGGCCGGACCACGCCCCTTGGACACCGGAGGGGCCCACTAGGCCCACACGAACGGACCCGGGGGAACGGCCCGCGGGAAACCCGCGACACACCGGCCGGCGGGGAGGGGGAAAAGGCCACCTCCGGTGTTTGGCGTACCTCCCGACCGCTGCCTCAAGACTTTGCCATACAATGCAGGCGTGAACGCTGATGGCAAGTGCCACTTCTCAGGGTACACCGTCGCGCCGTTCTGCCCACCGGCTTTAGCATCGTCTATCCGCCGACGCTTGCCGTTCTGCTGCACGTGCACGAACGACGGCACGGCCGCCCAGCGCCCGGCGCCGTACTCGCGGTCCATCGCGGCCAGCGACGCCGGAGGAGCAGCCCAGCCCTTCTCGCATTCCTTCAAGCATGATTCCCAAAGAAACTCAGCCTCAGGATCAACCCGTCGCTTGTCCCTGGAACGTAAAAGCGCGGTGGACTCCGCCAACAAGCGGTCTTCAGAAACAGGTTCCGAACTTTCGCACCGCTCCCAGACACCCGTCTCCTCCAATCGCCCCACGATATTGAAGCCGGTCACAAATCTCTGGGCCAGCTGCCAATCCGGCCAACCCATCACCCAAGTCAGAACACAAATCAGCGCGATGTGGGTGTTCTGCGCCACGGCATGTACTGAGGGGCTTTGCCAGAGCCGAAGGGCGCGGGACACCGGCGCCAGCCTTTGACTAAGCTCCTTCAACGCCCCGGCGCAAGACTCGCGCCACTGCCTCAGCCGATTACCACCGGCCCACGCGAACGCAACCGTGGCAAAGGCAGCATACTTCAAATCAACGGGTGCCATGTACTCATCGTCGAATGGCAATCGCCCCGCGCTCGCGAATTCGATGCATTGAGCGAGGTGTGCCCGCTCCCCCACGCCGAGTTCGATAACCGGCGCCAGCGCTAGCCTGTGGTCGAGCACGCCTGCCTGGCGACCCAACGCGGCGCTCGCGCGCCCCTTGGAATTTCTGCCCAGAGAACATCCCAGAGGTAGTCCTTCGTCCTGCAGCTCCGCCCAGATGGCGAAATCAACGAATGGCGAAGTATTCAACAAGTCTTGCAAGAACGGGATGGGAACGCCCACCAGCCACTCTTCCGGAAAGGACTTCCGAATTTTCACAGCGATGTCCGCCTGGCTCCATCGCGCGCCCACGACGCTGGGGCACGCGACCCCACTGGTGACTGCCCCTTCTGCCGCGGCAGGCGGCGCGGCAGCGGGTGCGTTTCAATCGCCCTTGCGGCCGCGCTTGCCGCCGTCGGCCGCGCCCCCGCTCGCGTTCCTCGTGTCGCAAACTACAACGCCGGGTGTTCCGAACATTCGGCGCTAACCGTCGCCTTTCCCGGACCCAGGGCGCCCCCGGACCCGGGCCGCCCCCTTTAAGCTAACAGGGAAACCAAAAACTGAGACCCGGGCTCCTGGTGCACTTGAGGGCGCAGTGGTTCGACATGCCACACAAGCGCCCCGTCTTGTTGATCACGACGGAACAGACGTGCTTATACCCGCGAGGGCACGGCTCGGAGCACTCCCCGGCGTTGAACTTGCGACACACCTGGGTTCCGTCTTTCAACCGATCGCCCAACTGCGCGCCCTTGCCACCTGTCCGCTGGCTCCGCCCGACGCTCGTCGGCGGCCGCTGCGGCCCGGGAGCTGGCGGTGAGGGCGGGCTCCACATGACCTCGCGAGTCTGCAAGCCCTCGCGGATTATCTTCCCGACGCTCAGCTCGCTGGTGCGGACCCTGTCCGTCCACCAAGCGCGCTCCTCCTCGTCCCGACGCACGACGTTAGGCAGCGCAATCGAGAACGGCATCGCACTGGCGTACTTGACCAAACGGAAATGGTAGGCCATCGCGACATCCAACGGAATCTGCACGAAATCCGTCGTATCCGAAGACGCCTTCTCTGGCGTCCCGGGCGCCGGGTCAATCGGCTTCACCCCAGCGCGCGCGTATGCCACCATGAGAACCTGGTGCAACGCGATATAGGTTTTCAAGTCCTTCGCGGGATCCGGATCTTCCTTCTCATCGCACACGAATTCGACATCCCCAATGCGCTGCCGCTTCCTAGCAGCCCTCGCGGCATTCAGCAACGTGCGGACCTTCCATACACTCATCATCGTCACCTGGCGCCTGCCCAGCTCCCTGCTGATCTTACTGACCAGCGCTTCGGACGGCTCACACTCCGCTGGGTACGCCATCTTATACCGAGCGAAGAACTGCTCGCTCAATTCAGCGAGCTGCGGCGACGGCAATGGGACATCGTCGCTCTCGTCCAAACCGCGCCTCTTCCGGGTCTCGAACTCCCGGGCGGCATCGCACACGGCTTTCCACGCCTGCCGCACTACGCGCTCGAACTGCGGCGCGGGCCAGGCAGGATCCCCCCCCCGCGCAGGCGAAGGCCGCGCCTGGCGCACGCGGGACAGCTGTCCCAGCCTCCTCTCGAGATCCGGCACGCGCTCGAGGATCGGCGCCCACTCGTTCTCGCTCGTGACGGCATGCGCGAAATCGACCAACGTCTCTAGACCCACGGTTTCGACCAGGTGGGTGGCGATGCGCTCATCAAACTGATACTTCGCGGCCAGCTCCCTGAATTGTGCAGCGGCGTCGCGAGCGCCGACGCGCCCCGGCAGCGCAATGCCGTCAACTGACAAAGACATACCGAGAACCACACGTGTCGCTCCGCTAAACCTACTCTCTGGACCGCGTTCGAGCCCACCTCGGGGCGCGCATACGCATCCGTTAAGTTGGCATTCGCTGGCAAGCCCACGCGCAACTCCGCGCGTCGCCGCCGCGATGACGTCACCACCTCACGCCGGGGCTGCCCGGCCGCGCAACTTTTCACACGCCGCGCACACCAGGGCTCCCTCCGGGAGCGCCGGGAACCACTGCAGATCATTCAATCCATTCTGACATAGGTTCGTCACTGGCCCGAACTCACTGTCCGTCCAGGCTCTGGACTTTTTGAGGCGACGAATTACGGGCATCGCGACGTGATATCGAGGCCCCATAACCTCCCTTACCCGGGTAGCCCTCCCAGGCTCAGACTGCACGTACCCGATCGCGCCCCGCGGCTCGGGCGACGGGCCCACGGCTCGCGACGCGCGCGCGGATGATCCCTCCGCAACCTGCCTGACTGGCGGCGCGCAGTGCGCTGGCGCGCCATCTGAGCCCTTTACGTCACATTCACCCAACTCCGCGCCCTGCGCTGCCTCGTCACCTGGAAGCGCGGTCACCGCGCGACCGGCGCAGTCAACTCCCCGCGCTTGGAACGCGGCCGGGCCTGCACGGGTTGCGTCTCCCGGCCGCACCGACACTTCATCTCCCCTGGACCTGGGGATGGAGACAGCCTCCAATGCCGCCCACGCCCGGGCACAATACCGCTGGGCCGCGCGATCGACCCGCGGTTCGCCCTGCGCGGCCCGCAATGGCAACCGACGCCGGACTGGCGCGCGCTCCCGCCTCTGCTGGTCGCTTGTTTTTGCCGGCAACTTTCGGCGCTCTGCGTGGACTCGCAGGCGCAGGCAACGCGTTCCCACGCAAACCGCCCGGCGCTTTACCGCGCCCCCCCCGCTTTGCACGCGGTGCCCCCGACGCGAGGGTTTGCGCAGCGCGCGCACGCGCGCCCGGCGCTTCGGCGCCCGCCCCCCCCCTCACCGCTCTTACCCGCGGCGCCCCCGTCGGCAGGACCCCGACAATTGGGTGGAGGCGCGCCCGGCGCTTTACCGCGCCCCACCCGCTGTCCACGCGGGGCCGCGATTATCCGGAGAAACTTCTGCCGCCTCAACTCCTCGACGACCGACGGGGGCAAGAACGCGGCCTTCTCACGAACGGTCGACACCGCCACCCGCTGCTGCGCCTCTTTCTCTAGGTCGGCCAACATTACTTTTCCTGGCGCAGAACTCGCCCAGCATCGCACTTGCCCCCACTGCACTGGGGCCTCCAGATCGGTCCGCAGGCACGACAACACTCCGGCCATGTGCAGGCGCGTGCACATCTCGGCTTGCCGCCGACGCGCATTATACACGATCGGCATCTGGTTCCGACGGGAGTTGTCTCCCCCCTCCGTCCAACCGCCCGAGATGACTCGGGCTTCCCAGTCCAATTGTATCGCGCTCGCCCATGTAGGCCCAGCCCGGCGCAAACTGTACGAAGTCACAAGATCCAACTGGGAATCGTCCGCTAGCGAGCCTCGGAATACTTCCTTCAGCGATCGGTTAAAGGCACCCAACTTCACCGGCGCGCCGGAAACTGGATCGAAGACGAGCCCCGTCGGCACAGCCCTTCCTGCTCGATCTTCCCGCGCCGCCAACTTGTGCCAACCATCCCACAAGGCGTCAGCGGCGGACCGCGCGCCACCTAGCCGCCTCGGCAAGCACCAATCGAACGAAGGTCGCCCCTGTCGCTTTCCCTGCTTCCCCCTCGATGCGCGGAACCAGCAAAAATAAACAGACTTCTCTAAAGGCCTAGAGCGCAGCAGGTGCGTGTACCTCACCCACGCGAATACCACCGCCAGCATCCCAGCCGCGAGCATGACTTGCCCAGGCGTTCTCGCGCCATCCAGGAAATCGATCACATGGTAAATCATCTCGGGTTCGACGACAGTGGCCTGGGCCGGCGGTGCTACGGTTCCACTGCCTGGATCACGTGGCACAGGGCGAAACGCATCGTCCAGGCAGAAAGGCGCTTTCAAATGTACGCACATCCACTTCAAGGCGTTCCAGATCCTGACGCCGGACGTCCGTGCGATCGAGAGCTTATGCACGAACTCGGCGACTGCCATGGGTTGCCGCGCCAGACTCGTCGCCGGCTGCCCTTGCCGGCCCGCCCACTCGGCCCACTGCCCCCACACGCGCAAGGCCGTGCGCAGCGTCCCGGATTCGAAATTACTCAGCCTAAACACCGCCGCGGACGAGACGTCGGCGAGCATCTCGGCCTGCGCCTCCTGCAACCCCTGCCCGAGGCCGCTTTCCGGGCGCCATTCAAGCGACACTCGAACTGCGCTGACCGCCAGCTGAACGCGCCCCTCACGCTCTGCCGCCTCCGTCGCCACTGCGGCACAGCGTCTCGGCCGACCGCGGCGCGCGGCGGTAGGCCCACGCCCTTTCCCCGCCGCGGCCCCCGCGCTCACGGCGGGCGCGGCGGCCGCCGCCGCGCCGCCAAATCGCCCCTCCGCGCAAATGCCATGCGCGGGCACCAGCCACGGCGTCACCCGCGCCACGTCCCGAGCCACGGCCCAGGCCGTGGGCACTCCACACTGCTCCGCCTCGTCCGTCGAGCAAAACAAATGCGCTAAATCGCCAGCCGACTCCAGTCCCTCTCTCTGCACGAGCGCAGAAAGGGACTCGCGCTCGGAGGAATCGACCCTCCAATCTAAGAACTCTTCGATGAAGAGCTCTCCGCGCTGCCCGGCCATCAAGCAGCACACAAGCAAGAAACAAACCAACAGCAACCGCTGTCGCCAACGCGCTTTGCTCGCACGATCCAATTGCGCGCTCTGATGCGCGCAGTCCCTGCGAGCGCGCGCGGTTATGGTTCCCTGACCCGAGCCTCCCCGAGCCTAAAGTCAACGCATTGTCAAATGCCACAAAAAGAATCCGACTGGAACTCACCACAAAAAGAATCCCCGTGCAATCCGCCGAAACGGAATCCTTTTTCTAATCCGCCTCCAAAGGAATCCTTACGTAACCGCCCCACAGGAAAGGCGCTCGCCTTTCCGAACAAGGAAGACGAAACGAGGGGAACAAAGACACATAGGAAAGACATGTAAAAACACAGCTAAGGCAAGGAAAACAAACATTATCTTCAGGTGAGAAAAGGACAATTGGAACATTGGAGCGACACTAGGAAACTATTCGTGAGCCCCCACAGAAGGAATCATGTCGTATTAGTTTACAAAGGGGTTCCTGTTTGTGGAGGGTTACACAGGGTTTCCTTTTGTGGAGGATTACACATGGATTCCTGTTGTGGGAAATCACAAATAAACAACCAAATGCGGAGGATTGAGGAGTAGGAAGAGGAGGAGGTGCAGGAGGAGGATGAGGAGGAGGAGCGAAGGAGGAGAGAGGGAGGAGGGAGGAGAAAGGACGAGGAACGGGAGGTGGGATAGCATGGGAGAAGCAGAAAGAGGAGGACGAGGGAGCAGGGGTGGGAGGGATGAGGAGGACGGAGAGGATGAGGAGAAGGAGGAGTAGGATGAGGAGGAGGATCGAAAAGGAATCCTTTTGTATTTCGCCTCAAAAGGAACCCCGTTGTAACCTACACAAAAGAGATTATGTCGTAATTCGCAGCAGAGGGGGTCCTTCTGTAATCCGCCACAAAAGGGGTCCTGCTGTAAGCTTCCACGAAAAGAATCCTGCAGTACTCCGCCACAAAAGGGATCCCATTGTAATCCATTGCAAATGGAGCCCGCTTGCACGATGCCACAAAACGAATCAATATGTAATGCGCCGCAGAACGGGACTACGTTGCATCAGCACAAAAAATATTGTATAACCCGCCGCAGATGGGATCATTATATACTCAACCACCGAAGGAGTCCTGCTGTACGCTTCCACAAGAAGAATCCGTTTGTACGCCGCCACAGAAGAAACCTTTGTTATAACCCATTACAGATGGAACTTTTCCGCAAGATGCAATAAAAAAAGGAATCCTGCTGGAATGCGCCACACAAGGGTTCCCTGTGTAATCCGCACAAAAGGAATCCTTTTGAAATTCGCCTCCAAAAGAATCGCTTGTGTAATCCGCCTCAGAAGAAAGGCGCTCTCCCATTCCGAAGACGGTACGAGAAAAAATAACATGGACAAAACGAATGTGTGAAAAAACCTGTAAAGACACAGCGGGGAACACGGAACACATGGTATTATCTTCAGGAGAGAACAAGAAAAATGTGAAACATTGAAGGGGCTATAGAAATCTTGTAATTCTCCACAGAGGAAACACGCTTGCAGTCCGCAGAAAAGGAATCGCGTTGTGGCCCACCACAAATATAATCCCTCTATTTTCCCCCACGAAAGGAATACATGTGTAATCCTCCGCAAAAAAAAAAAAAAAGATCCCAACTGTACTCAGCATAGGAGGAAACCGTTTCTGTAATCCGCCTCAAACGAAATGCGTTCCCCCCTCCGAACAAGGAACGGAAGAACAATAAACAATGATAATATATAGGTATACACATACAAAGAGGGGGAACGGGACAAACCAAAAAACAAAAAAAAACAACTTCACGGGGGAACAGGGAAGCTATAAACAAATCAGAGACAATCGGGCTCCTTCTGCAATCCTCCACTAAAGGAAACCCTTTTGTAATCCAATGCACAACGACTCTTATTGTGGAGGATTAATTCGGAATTCCTTTTTGTGGACGATTGCGAGTGGGTTTCCTTGTATAGGAGATTACAAAGGATCTCCTTGTGTGGAGGATTACAAAAAGGATTCTGGGTGGCCTCCAATGTTTCATATTTTCATTATCCCCCCTGCATAGAATCTCAGTATGTCTTTCCTCACTGCGTTTGTTGTTTACCCGTGCTTTCCTATGTTTCATATGTTTCCTTTCTTCCTGTTTTTGTTGCCGCACCCTGTTCGGAAGGGGAGAACGCCTTTCCTTTGAGGTGGATTACAAAGGGAGCCCTCTTGTGCGGAGTTCACAGGGACTCCTCTTTGTGGACGGGTTACAGCGACATTCCTTTCGTGGGGGGAAGACAGAGGGATTCCATGTGTGGCAAGCCACAACGGGGATTTCCTTTTGTGCGGGCTGCAACGGGATTTCTTTTGTGGAGGGTTACAAAAAGGATTTCAAGTGTCCCCCCAATGTGTAGTATTTCTCTGGCTCTCCCCTGAAGGTAATATCATGTGTTCCTTTTCCCCGCTGTGTTTCTACTGGTGTTGTCATATGTTTCCTTGTGTCCTGGTTTTCCGTACCTTGTTCAGAGGGGAGAACGCCTTTCCTCTGAGGCGGATTATAAAAAGGAGTCCTCTTTTGCGGGGTTCACAAGGGTTCCTTTTTGTGGAGAATTACATTGACATTCCTTTCGCTGGGGAAGGCAGGGGGATCCCATCCCTGGCTAGCCACGAAAGGATTTCCATGTGCGCGGACTGCAAAGGGACTTCCTTCGTGGAGGATTACAAAAGGATATCTACTGTTTCTCCAATGTTTCCCATTTTTCCTCTTCTCCCCTGAAGGTAATCTCATGTGTTCCTTTTTCCCCGCTGTGTTTGTACACGTTGGGTCATATGTTTCCGTTGTTCTGCTTTCGTTACCCTGTTCGGAGGGGAAAACGCAGTTTCCTCTGAGGCGGATTACACGGGGAGTCCTTTTGTGCTGAGTTCACAAGGATTCCTTTTTGTGGAGACGTACGGCGGCATTCCTTTCGTGGGGGAAGGCAGAGGTATTCCACTCGCGGCTAGCTACAGTGGTAGTTCCTTTGCTGCGGGCTGCAAAAGGATGTCCTTTGTGGGGGGGTGCAAAAGGATTTCGATGGTCTCTCCAATGTTTCCTATTTGCCTTTTCTCCCGTGAAGATAATATCGTGTGTTCCTTTTTCCCCGCTGTGTTGTTACAAAGTTTGTCATAGTTTCCTTGCTGGTCCTGAGTTTCCATTCCTTGTTCGGAGGGGAGAACGCCTTTCCTCTGAGGTGGATTACACAGGGAGTCCTCTTGTGCGGAGTTGACAGGGACTCCTCTTTATGGACGGGTTACAGCGACATTCCTTTCGTGGGGGAAGACAGGGGGATTCCATTTGTGGCTAGCCACAACGGGATGTCCTTTTCCGCGGACTGCAACGGGACTTCCTTTGTGGAGGATTACAAAAGGATTTCTGATGTCTCTCCAATGTTTCATATGTTTCCTCTTCTCCCCTGAAGATAATCTCATGTCTTCCTTTTCCCCGCTGTGCATTTACAGGTGTTTTCTGGTTGTTTCTGGTTGGTCCTGTTCTTCCGTACCTGGTTCGGAAGGGAGAACGCCTTTTCCTCTGAGGCGGCGTACACAGGGAGTCCTCGTGTGCGGAATTCTATGGGGTTCCCTTTTTTGTGGAGACGTACGACGGTATTCCTTTCGTGGGGGGAGACAGAGGAATTCTTTGTGTGGCTAGCCACAACGGGGTTTCCTTTCCTGCGGGTTGCAGAGGGACTTCCTTCGTGGATGATTGCAAACATGTTTCTAGTGTCTCTCCAATGTTTTCTATGTCTCCGTTTCTCCCCTGAAGATAATATCATGTGATCCGTTTCCCCGCCGTGTTTTCACACATATTGTCATATGTTTCCTCTTGTTCCTGCTTTTCCGTTCCTTGTTCGGAGGGGAGACCGCCTTTCCTCTGAGGCGGATTACAAAGGGAGTCCTCTTGTGCGGAGTTGACAGGGACTCCTCTTTGTGGACGGGTTACAACGACATTCTTTTCGTGGGGGAAGACAGGGTGATTCCATTTGTGGCTAGCCACAAAAGGATTTCCTTTTTTCTGCGGACTGCACGGGACTTCATTTTTGGAGGATTACAAAAGGATTTCTACGGTCTCTCCCATGTTTCCTACTTTTCCTGTTCTCCCCTGAAGATAATATCATGTGTTCCTGTTCCCCGCTGTGTTTCTACAGGTTTTATCATATGGATCCTCTTGTTCCTGATATTCCGTACCTTGTTCGGAGGGGAGAACGCCTCCCCTCTGAGGCGCATTACAAAAGGAGTCCTTTTGTGCTGAGTTCAAAGGATTCCTTCTTGTGGAGAGTTACATCGGGATTCCTTTCGTGGGGAAGACAGAGGGATTCCATTTGTGACTAGCCACAAAGGGATTTCCTTGTGTGCGGTCTGCAAAAGGGACTTCCTTCGTGGAGGATTACAAACAGATGTATATTGTCTCTCCAATTGTTCCTATTTTCCCTTTTCTCCCCTGGAGATAATATCGGTTGTTCCTTCTTCCCCGCTGTGCATTTACAGGTGTTTTCTGATTGTTTATGCTTTTTGTTTGCCCTGACTTTTCTGTACCTTGTTCGGAGGGGAGAACGCCTTTCCTCTGGGGCGGATTGCAACGGGAGTCCTCGTGTGCGGATTTCAAAGGGATTCCTTGTGTGGGTGGTAACAAAGGGATTCCTTTCGTGGGGGAAGACAAAGGGATTCCTAGAGATTCAACGAGATTCACTAGACAAAAAACACGACAACGCCGCACATCAGACAACACAACACACACACACATAGCAGACATCAAAACAAGCCGTTGCACCTCACACATCGCACCGCCCCCATGGCCCGTACTCCATTTGACAATGGGGCCCCACTATCAAATCGCCACTCGGGCCCCCCAGCCCGGGCCCTCGAATATGCATTTGACAATCGGGCCCCACTATCAAATGGCCATTCGGGCTCCTCCCTCCGCTGGATCCCCCCAACTTCCTTTGAATCCATTCGGGCGCTTTGAAATTATTACAGCTTCCGCGGGGTTCCTTTACATTCTTAGGGGTTCTTCTGGGTTCCTTTGGGCTCCTCATGGTTCCTGCACATCTCACCAAATTAATTTTCATGTTTTTGGGTCCCTCGAGCTTCCAGGTTCATCCAGCGTCCTTTCGACTCTCCGATGATTCCTCAGGACTCCTTCCGATTCACGCAACTTCTTTTGGTTTCTTCAAATTTTCAAACCATCCAAAGGTTCCGTCGGACACCTCAGAATTCACTTGGAATACTCCAGGTTTCCTGGATTCCAAAGGAATCCTCTTGATCCTCGCGCATTCTTTCGGACTTCCCCAGATTCCCCAAAACTTCTCCAAACTCCTTTAGATTCCTCTAGACTCGAAAACGTCGTACGGCCTCCTCATTTTAAGTTGGGGCCCCAATGCCAAATAGCAATTCGGCACCCCCCACCGTCTGGATTCTCCCAATTTTCTCTGGGCTCATCTGGGTGCTTTCAAAGTCTCGCCCCCCCAATGAATTTTTGACAGCGGGGCGTCACCTTCAGATGCCTATTTCCCCCCATTGGATTCTCCAAACTTGCTTTGGATTCCGTTGGGTGACTTCAAATTCTCCCGAACTCCATGGATTTCCTTGAATGTTTCCGCAGGGTTCCTCTGAGTTCTCTGGGCTCCTCGAAAGTCCTGCAAATGTTGCAGGATTCCTTTTGATTCCTGTGAGTTCCTTTGGATTCCTGCTAATACTTCGGCATTCCTCTCGATATCCTTCTGGCTCATCCGAAATTCTTCAGAACCCTGCTCACTCTTGGGGCTATCGCCCGCCGCGCGCGCGCCGGGCACGCGCCCGCCGCACCCCCTGCTGCCCCGAAACGTGCGAAGGCGTGCCCGTGCCCCCTCCCTCCCCCTGAGGCCACGAAACGTGCGAGACGTGCGAGAGTGTACCAAAACGACGGTGGAACCGCATGCGAACTCCGCCACTGGGACCTTCGGCGGAGCTCCCTATGGGGCCACAAAACATGTGAGAGGTGTGCCGAAACGGGGGTGGAACCGCATGCGGACGCAACCACTGGGGCCTTCGGTGGGCCCCCTTATGAAGCTGCAAAACACGTGAAGGGTGTGCCGAAATGGTGGCGGAACCGCTTGCGAACGCAGCTATTGGGGCATTCGGTGGAGCTCCCCATGGGGCAGCAAAACCTGTGAGGGGTGTGCCGACATGGGGGCGGAACCGCATGCGAACGCAACCACTGGGGCCTTCGATGGAGCTCCCTATGGGGCCACGAAGCGCTGTCGTGGGTGGCGGTGACGCATGCGGCCTGTGCCACTGGAGCCTTCGGTGGAGTTCCCTATGGGGCCACGAAACGCTGTCCTGGGTGGCGTTGACGCATGCGGCCTGTGCCATTGGAGCCTTCGGTGGAGCTCCCTAATTATGGGGCCACGACACGCTGTCCTGGGTGGCGCCGACGCATGCGGCCTGTGCCAGTGGAGCCTTCGGTGGAACTCCATATGGGGCCTTCGGTGGTGCTCTATGTGGGGCCACGAACCGTGTGAGAGGTGTGCCAAAATGTGACGGTGGCGGTAGTGATGACCATGATGATATGGAACATGACGATGGCGATGATGATGACAATGATAACGATGACGATGGCGATGACGAGGCGGATGGGAGGAGGGACGAGAGGGAGGAGGGAGGGGACAGCGGGAGGAGGTGAGACGCAGGGCGCTGTCTGCACGCAGGAAGGGCGCGGGGGTCGCCAAAATGCCTCAGGACCCCCGCCCTGTCACTCTGTCAAGACAGCGCTTTGACCCCGGGTCGGTGAGCCTTTCGTCGCCGCGCTCGTCCACCGCCATGAACATGTATGTCTGGGTCTCCTCCTGTCGGGTGCGCCCAAGAGCCCAGGTCGGGTCGAACAAAAGGGAGGGATAGCAGAGGGTGGGGGGTAGCGAATCAGCTCACGTAGCTGACCTGCCCGACGCCTCCTGGCACCAGAGGCGCCAATCTGTCGAGAGGGGCGCCCAAAACGGAGGGGTCGCAACCAGCTGCATGGAGCAGATTCCGACCCCCCCGCCCCCGGCCGACCCATTCAGAGTCCAAACTTCCTCGCGCTTCGTCGCTCGAGGTCTTCGGACAGTTACGTCGCTTCTTGGCGGTCTTCCAGCACGTGCGCCTCGCCGAGGTGTCGCTGCTCCCCGGGCCTCTCCCGGTGTGCGTTCTGACCAGAGTTTCGAAGCGAACCCGGCAGTGGTGACGAGGGCCTCCCGGGCCCCCAAACAGGGGAAAACGAGGGCAGGGCAGCGGTATGGGTACCTTTTGTTCCTCCTCTGCGTCCCACACGAACGCCCGATACCTCAGGCCCGAGCCCTGGCACGAACGCCGACCTGCTCGCGTCGTGAACAATCGCTACGGTTTCATAAATACAGTCCGGGCGTTGACCCCAAGGAGCCCTGCATGAGGAACGAGGCCCCCTTTTTATCCATAAGTGAACCTTCGATTTTCCATCGAACGCCTACGGAAAACCGAAGGCAAACTGTGAAACAATCAAGGAACACCGAGCCCCTCCCCAACGAAAAGGGTTCCTTCTTCAGCAGCGCCCCGAGTGTAATGTTCGGCCCCCCCACAACACAGGTGTAAAGAATGTTCGGCTCTTGGGGGGGGCATCGCCAAGCCTCGGGGCCGTGCGACAACGACGCCGGACGAGACGCCGATCCTAGGGAGAGAGGCCAAATCTGGGGGAGCCCACACCGTGAAAAGCATGGCAATCAAAGCTGATGGCACGGGCGCGGAAGGATGCAAAACCCTTGGGCGCCCGCGTTGAGGCGTGCTCGAGCGCGGCTGGCCACCAGAAGGGGGTCAGGATGGACCGAGGAGGAGGCAAGGCTGCAAGGGCACCCTGCGGGAGGTGGCTCGTCCTTACGATCGATTCCGAATGCACGTCGGAGGTCTGGTAGGGGGGCAGGGGGGGGGCAGTCGGCGCTTCATGGACCGAGGCACGTGCGCGGACCAGGGTCGGCCAGGGGGGCGCTGCGAGGGACGGCGAGCAAGAAGTGCCCAGGGTGGCCCGTCACGCAGCAGCGCCAAGGGCGATGCTTAGAAGCTGGGCTCCGAGCTGGCTCGTGGGCGTCCTCCCCGATCGGCCCAGCAGAAGCTCACCAGCGGGGCAGAAAGCGAATTGCCAGTTTGCTCATACAGCGGAGGCCAGTCCACCAGAAACCTTCCACAAGAAACCCAACCCTGAGACCCCAGGACGCCCAAGGATTTTTGGTGTGGGGGCGTCGCGCTTTCCAGTGCAAGAACCCCAAGAAACCCAGAGCACCCTGGAGGCAAGCAGGGTGTCTCTTAGCATGGGTCTCCACTGTATCGCCCCCCGTGTTTTCCCCCGTCGCCATCCCACACGACCGGCAAAAGTGAAGGTGCCATGCAGCCTCCGACGGCCAGTCGGCACGATCTTGGCACCGC
>CAUYUJ010013247.1:198565-226065 GCA_963575745.1 Prorocentrum cordatum
TAGTGCGTGGAGCAGTCGAAGGCCAGTGGTTCCTGAGATAATCCATCCCGAATAGGGGATTCCGTCGGGGCCAACTCCAGAATCGCGAACCTTGGAGGCACGCTCGCAGAACTCGTCAAAACAGATCTCCCAAGGAATATGCCCAGGACACCGAACAACATAAGGCCTTAACTGCTCGCGTGCATCCGAAGAGCCCTCTTCCAAGCCGCGCACTTTGCCCCAATGCTCAGCGAGACGGTCAGCGACGATTTTCGGGTCCGAAATATGTTCGCCCGTCGGATCAGTGACACCGGTGAGGGAAGTACGCCGATTAACCCCAGACCAGGCCGACAGATATTCGTGAAGACGCTGCTTGGAAAAGGACTTGGCATTAGGGTGCATGTGCGGGTCTGCGTCGACCTCTGCAATCATTGTCTTGACACTGCTAGCTGCCAACTGGTCCAGCCAGACATAGAAGCCAGGCATGTCCTTCCAGACGAGGTCGGAGATATCTATGAAGCGAGACAAATAGGGATAGGCACGCAACGCTCTCCGAATTCGAGATGGCGGCCCTGACTGCATCGCACGATGTGCAGCGAGCGTCCAAGATAGTTTCTCAGGCAGCGAGTCCGCCTCTCTCTGCTCGAGCTCTTCTCGGACAAGCTTGGCGGCGGCTCGAATAACATCTTTGAATTCGCGAACAGCAAGAGCGGGATCAGGAGAGAGAGGGGGAACCATATGCAGAACTTTTTGTATCGCCCGAGGGAAAGCAGGACGACGGCAAACCCACGATGCAATCCGCGGAGCCCCCGAGGCCTGGAAGGGGGAGAGCGAGAGGCAGACAGGAACATGGTCGGAGGGCCACTCGAGGTCGCACACAGCGGCGAGCGTGAGCGAGTTGGCCTGTAAGTCGATCAGGGACGCGCTATACATGTTGGTGTAGATCCTATCTAGACGCGCCACGGACTGGATAGACCGAACGTTGTCGTGAATCTGGGTGCGTCTATGTGAACAGGCAGGCTGGGAAACTTCGGCAAACCCAGGGAAGAGGCGGGCGAAATATTTTGCGAGCCCATGGGTGTGATAAGTATGCTCCCCACCGATATGCGTTCCCCCCTCCCCAAGCGCACAGAAATTGAAGTCGCCCATGATGAATGAGGTCCCAGATGAGGATGAGAGGGCTGTCGACTTGACGAAACGAAGCGTGTGTTGACGAGCAGATATGGGAAGGCTGGGGTCGATATGTACATTGATGATCTGCACAGTGCCGTGCCGCCCTTGCAGCAAGAGTTCGTGAACTCGGCCCCTCCGCAGAACACGATGCCGAAAATGAGAGAAGAACGAGGCAAAGCGAGGATGGATAATAATAACGCAACCACCTTTGATGCCACAAGAGAAGAAAATGCCGTACGCGTGCAGACTCTCGATCTCCTTTTTCAAATACATGAGATCCTGCTGGGGCCCGTGAGTTTCCTGAAGAGCGATAATGGCGCGTTTGGGGATGAGACGGCGAAGTTTCGACATCACGTTGACGATCGACTTAATCGGCGACGAGACGGAACCGAAGAGAGTCTGCACATTCCACGTTACGGCGGAGAAGTACTGCGTGAAATTGAAGGGCTGGCCAGGGAAAGAACAGGCACTGCAGGCAGAAGACGGGCTGGAAGGGCAGGGAGAGGAGGAAGAGGAGCCGCAGTCAGAGGAGCTCTCGATGATCATCCCACTCTGATCGTAGCTGCTCGGCAGATATCCCTTGACTGCGGAAGACTCATCAGTCCTCGGTTCGAACAGGGGAGCGTCCTATTCCATCGAGGTTGAGATCATGGCCGTCGCAGCCTCAGCGTCAATGCCGAACTTGGAGAGATTGTCGGAGTTGGCTTTGCACTCGAACTGGTTGCGGTCCGTGGCGATGAGCTCGAACAGCACGAAAAGACATTCGCCTACCTTCATTCACAGGATGCCCTTGAAGCCGTTGGACCCGATGGAGTAATCATTTTTCCACTTCCCGTCACGCTTCATGGCCACGGTGATCGCCTGCCAGAGTCTCCCCAGGTACTTGTTCTTGACGCGGATCTCGGCGGGAGCGTCGAACCGCACCCTCAGGTTGACAGTGGAGTTGGAGGCCTGGTCCTGGTACTGGATGCCTGCTGCACGGCGGTGATCCACAAAAGCAGCTGCAGCTTGCTCGTTGGCAAATTTGATACTGTAGGAGTTGTTGAGGTTGCATCCACGAATAGTGGCGCCAGCGGTGTGATGAGACGGAAGAAGGCCGAGCAGATGCTTGCCGTGCTCCTCCAGCATTGTGCCAAGCATCGGAGAGACAAAGCCGCTGACCCAGATATTGCACTGGTCGCGAGAGGAGGCATCAACTGCATCCTCATGCCTTCCGAATCGTGAAGGTCCTTCAGAGCGAGCACGCTTGGCACCGTTGGCTGCGTGCCCAAAGGAAAGTACACTGCTTGCGCTCGAGGTGGATGCAGTAGAGAGGCTGCTCACGCGTGTCTCCAGGATCTCTAGCTTCGCCAGAAACTTACCCTCGGCGACGGAAGCGACGCCCTGGGCCTCGAGTTTGTCCAGCCGCTCAACAGTGGTAACGTTTTTGGCCGCCTGATCGACCAGCTGAGCTTTGATGATGGGGATCTCCGCAATGGCCATGTTGATGCCTGCCATCTGCTCGGTGAAGCTGGAGTTCATGGAATCCATCTTGATGAGCAGCTCTTTGATCCCACGCTCCATCGCCTCAGCCGCAGAGCCCGCCATGGCGCGAGAGCTGGTGAGAGAAAAGCGAGAGAGAGAGAGATAGAGAGAGAGAGAGAGAGAGAGAGAGAGAGAGAGAGAGAGAGAGAGAGAGAGAGAGAGAGAGAGAGAGAGAGAGAGAGAGAGAGAGAGAGAGAGAGAGAGAGAGAGAGAGAGAGAGAGAGAAACGAAGAGAGAGAGAGAGAGAGAGAGAGAGAGAGAGAGAGAGAGAGAGAGAGAGAGAGAGAGAGAGAGAAAGAAAGGGTCCGCTCGGGCACGACGCCCGAATTGCCCACTGAAGTGAGCTGCCCACTCAGGTGCGATCCCCCCAATCACATTTGAGCCAAAATGGCAACGGAGGAGGAGGAGGAGGAGGAGGAGGAGGAGGAGGAGGCCCGCAGGATGCCCCAGCATGGGGCCAGAGGCCTGCCTACCAGTCTTGGCCGCAGCCTGTCGGCCTGCCTTCCCCGAGGCGGCTGGGGCGCTCGCGCCTCCGCTGCCGCGCGCAGAACCCAGACAGCCCGCCCGGGGGGCCAACGTGGCTAAATGGCACATTGACGCAAAGCGCACCCGTGCCTCTTGTACTTGCTTCGCCTCCTCGTGCAAGGGCCCCATCACCAGAGGGGATCTGCGCGTCCGCAGCGCCGCCAGCACAATAAATCTGCGGTGGTGCCACGCCAGCTGCGTTGAAGGCGGCCTGGGGCCCCAGGGTGACCTCGAAGGCTTCGCCGACCTCCAGCAGGAGGGCCAGGCCAAGGCCCAGGACTTCTGCGACCATCCAGGCGGAGTCTCGAGGGCGCAGTACGTCGAGACAGCCCGGCGGACCAAACGGCAACGGCGAGGGGCCGCAGACCCAGGAGACCCCATCCCCTTCTGATGGGGGAGCCCATGAAGCACTTCGACGAGTTGCCAGAGGACCAAAGCCCCGCGAATGGCGACGACCGACGCCTGGGAGAGGAGCTGCGGAACATGGCGTGGTGGGACACGGTGGACTTCGCGGAGCTGGAGAACTGGATCCCTACTCTGGGGCGCACACCCCGGGACGTGCACCACGGCCTGGCGCTAGGGGGGGGGCGGCGTGTCGGGACATCCGCCGCGCGCGGGAAACGGGCGACGCCGTGGCGGGAAGCAGAGCTTGCAAACTCTTTACCTTCATGGACCGGCTGGCGCTGACTGTCACGCGGGGCACAAAAGGGGGTCGAACACACAAGGGCACGCTGTCCTCTACAATCACCGCCCGGCTCCGGCTGGCCTGGAAGGGCGACTGGGCAGTCTCTGGCGAGACGCGGCAGCAACTGTGCAAGACAGCCCGCGGGCGGCAGCCCGGGGGAGAACCCCAGCAGAGGACGCCCGCTCAGTGAGTTCGCTGGTGCGGGACGGGCTGTTGAGCAAGGCGCTGGCTGTGGTGCTCCGCCAAGGTGCAGTGCTGGTGGGCCCAGAGGTGCACGCCGCCCTCGTGGACCTGTTCCCGCCGGGCGCTTTGCCGGAAGGCCTGCCCCCCCCCCCCCTCCTGTGGCGCCGGAGGCCCAGGCGGACCTGGTGGACGCCGTGCGCCCGAACCTGACACGCTACCCGGCGCGCTCTGGGCCGGGCCCCAACGGGTCCCGTTTTGAGCACTGGGCCACTGCCGCAGCCGACAGCGAGGCGACCGACCACGTCAGCCAGGTGGCGGTCATGTTCCTGCTCGGGGAGTGCCCTGCTGATTTTCTCAAAGCGAACTTGGGAGCTCGCCTCGTGGCTCTGCGAAAGCCCAACGGCAAAGTCCAGTCCGTGGCGTGCGGGCCTGTGCTGCGGCGCATTGCTGCGAGGGCTGCGTGCCATGTGTTTCGGGAACAGTTGATGCACGCCTGTGGGCCGCACCAGTACCGCACTGGTGCGTGGTACGCAGAGGGACGACAAGCCGGGCGCGAAAAAGTCCACGAAGCAGTTGCGGCAATGACGGCGGCATCGCCCGCAGACTTGGTGTTGACGCTCGACGCCACCAACGCGTTCAATACTATGCTGCGCCAGAGAATCCTTGCGGGAATGGTGGCGCGGATGCCCGACCTGTACCAGGCGGCGGCCGTGTGGCTGGGCACGGGAACCACGCACTTCTGGTGGGGGGCCGGCGGAAAGGCCAAAGCGGTGAGAGCCAGGAAGGGGGTCGACCAGGGCTGCCCGCTCTCGCCCGCCTACTTTGCCTTAGGGCTGGCGGAGGCGTTGTCCAACATCGACGCTCGCCTGCGGGCCGCGGCGCCGACTGCCCGGGTCTCTTCCTACTTGGACGACGTGACCGTGGTGGTGCCCGCGGCGCACACAATGGTCGAGGAGTTGACGCGAGCAGGACTTACCATCAACGAGGGCAAAACAGCGGCGTGGACCCGAGACCCAGCGACGCCACTTTCGCCGCTTCTCGAAACTTTGCGGACACCGGCTCTCCGCTGCCTGGGGGCCGCCGCGCCCTGGGTGGAACCGGAAGACCCGCTGGCGAGGCTCGCAGTCCACAGGCAGGCTGACGGCGACGAGGCCGTGCGGGCCGCAGAGCGATTGGTCATCCGACTCCAGGAATTGCACGGCGCCGGACTTGGGGCGAGGGAGAGCTTCTGGCTGCTCCAAACCTACAGCAACGGCTGCGTCACGCACCTGCTGCGCGCAAACTACGAGGACGGGAACTGGCTCACTAGGCTCGACAGGACACTCACACAGTTTGTGGAGGACTTCCTGGGCGACGCCCTCGACGACGACTTGCGGGCGCAATGTTTCCTCCGGTTGTCGACCGACGGGGGCCTCGGGCTTGCCTCGGCCGCGCAGGCGGCGGCCGCCGCCTACCTGGGCAGCTGGGCACTAACCCTCCATAGCGTGGGCGCCTGCCTGGATGAGCCCTCCTGGGCGCGGTTCAAGGAGCGCTGCCCCTTGGTGGCCGAGGCCATAGCGAGGGCAGAGACCCGGCTACAGGCGCAGAGCGGGGGATCTCTCCAGGCCGTCGACTGGACCGGCTGCATGGGCGAACCACTGGAGGGGATGCAGGGGAAGTGGGCGGGCGACCTCCGCAGCAAGGAACGCGAGCGGCTGCTGGCCTCCCTGGGAGCAGACGACAGGGCTGACTTCCGCTCGTCTGGCGGCCCTGGCGCAGGTGGGTACTTGGAACCGCCCGTCATCCGAGAGGGAGATACACCTGCGAAAATGCCGGACGAGCACTTCCGCGTTGCCCTCAAGGAAAAGCTGCGCCCGCCGGTGTGCCCGCCAGGCGCAAGCTCCGCAAAGCCGACGGGGCGCTGTGTGGGGAGGCACTTGACCGACGCGGGCGCCATGCCCTGAAGTGCCCGTGTGGCCCCTACCGCAACAACGCACACAACGGCCTCCGGACTTCTGCGCAGGCTACCACCAGCGGACCACAGGACACGCAGCGCAGACGGAGCAACGGGTTGTTGCTTGGGACAGGGTAAACCCGCGGACAGGGCGCCTCGAAGAAGCGCGGCTCGACGTCGACACCCGCGATGCAGTGACCGGCCAGACGGTGTTCTTGGACACGAGCGTGACCTGCACACAGCGGCACCGCGCCGCGCCAGTAGGCCCGCTCCAACAAGGACGGCCTTGCCGCCACTAACGCCGAGGACGCCAAGCGGGAGCGCTACCCGCCCGAAGGGGGCCAGCTCATCCCTGTGGTCTTCGAAACAGGGGGCCGCCCGGGTGACGCCACCGTGGCGTACGTCCGCTCCTGGGGCCACGACATGGCCCCCGCGGAGCGGACAGAGGTCATCCGCTATGGCTGGCAACAGCTGAGCACGCGGCTGCACCTCGGAAGCGCCGAGGCCATCTTGGCGGCTGTGGGGCGGTAAGCGCGCTGCCGCCAGCTCAACTACCGCTGGTGCGGCAACCACCACGTCCGCCACCAGCGGCGCGACCACATCCACCACCAGCATGACAACCACTGCCGCCACCGTTAGCACCACGACGACGACCCTAGGCACGACAACCGCCACGACCAGCGCCTCGACCACGACCAGGACCGGCACGACAACCGGCGCGACCACCGCCGACAGGCACCGTGACCACGACCTCCAACAGCACGGCAGCACCGTGACCACGGCGACCACCGCCGAACCGACCGCCAACGCCCCCGACCGGCCCTCCTCTCTCATGTCCCCGCCCCTGCCGGGCCGCCCCTGCTGCCTCGCGGGCCTTGCGCCTCCCTCCCCCTCCTCCTCCTCCTCCTCCTCCTCCTCCTCCTCCTCCACCCTCCCGACAGATGAATAATAAATTCGAATTTTGCAACGCCCCAAAGTGGTTTCAGTTTAGTGCATGACCCCAGGACTGATGCTCAGGGCCGCCCCCTGAGGGCTGGTGGGAGCGCCACACCCGCGACCAGCGGAGGAGGAGGAGGAGGAGGAGGAGGAGGAGGAGGAGAAGGAGGGGGAGCAGGAGGAGGAGGAGGAGGAGGAGGAGGAGGAGGAGGAGGAGGGAGGAGGAGGAGGAGAAGGACGGGTCGCCTAAACCCTTCGGAGAAACCCTCCAGGCTGTTGCTCTCCTTGTACTCAAGGACCACATCCGAGACGTAATTTCAAGCTTCCAGTAAAGTACCGAAACAGTGCCGAGCGAGTATCGCCTCCCAGGGCCCGACGCGTGAAGAACCCTCAATTTCGGCACAATTGTTGGTGCTCGAAACTACTTCTGGCGACCAAGGCTAACGTGGGTCGGAACATCATGACCTCAGGGGTCAACCAAGACAACAGTCTGCGTTTTCGCTTCGCTCTCGCTCGCACGGGCGGGCTCGGAAAAACACCGCCAGACCGGCTGCCCAAAACAGCGCTTCGATGCAAGTCTAATGAGAGCATAACGGCCCAATCATGAAAACATAGCGACCACAGCACGAACACTAAACCGATCCACGATATTGCGAAAATGCCGGATGTTAGGAAGGAGAGTTGCGTCAGTGAATGGTGGAAGAGACGTTTCGCGCTCCCGCCAGGGCGCTCCTCAGCCAATGTGTGCGACGGCATACACGTATCGGGATGGCGGAAATTCACCCACCCTAGCCTCAACCCAGCACGACGTTGTGTCGATGATAAGTGCGAATGAGTAGGCGCCTGGCGGCCCTGGGCGCGATCCACGATACTGTCAAAACGGCGAGTTGCTCGACCCCTGCACCACCTTCAGCTCGGCCCCTCGGCGACCGCGCTCTGGGCCGCAGATGATGAGCATCTCGGAGCCGCCGCCTCCAGAGAAAGAAAAAGAAGCAGCACCAGCATGAACTTCGGGAGGTCCGCGCGGATTGATTGGATCGGCGCTGGACCCCCCTCCATTGAAGGGGCCCAGGGACACAAACAAATAGACACACATCCAAAGATGCTTAATATTGGCTATATTTCCTGAAAGTTAGTCTTCCCCTCCACTTCCCATGTATTCAGTCTTTCATCGGAATCGTTGATCATTTGTAACTATCTGTTTGCTGTTCCCCTCCTGGTCCCTGGCGCACGCAGCCCGCCATGGGCGGCGCCGCAAGGGGTCCAGCGCAGATCCAAGAAATCCGCGCGGAACTCCGATAATTTTCGCGCGTGCAGCTCCTGTTTTCGTTGAGCTGGGACCCGGGAAAATCTGTCAGGAGGAGGGGCCAAATCCGCGCCAAAACCAGTCCCCGGACCCCTCCTGGGCGGGGTCCATCTGGTGAAGTTTTTCAACCCGGGGCCCGAAAACGGCACCCAAAGGCCGTGAAAGGCAAAAAGTCTCCCCGAACCCAGAACCTCGAACCTGCCCGCCAGTCCTGCTGGCCCGCCAGAACCAGAACCAGTGCTGGGCCACCTCGGACCCCCCGACGGCTGCAACTTCGAGCCTCGCTTGCCGCTGCCCTTGTCCCCGTTCTTGCTCATGAAGAACATCAGCACGCCCCACTCCTCCTCCAGGGAGCCGAGCGTGGCGCGGCGAGCACCCGTGATGTAGCCGATGCAATCGCTGGGGATATCGAGGACCGTGCAGTCGTCGCGGTCCTCCCAATTGTCCACGTACACGGGGCCTCCGTGGGCCCTTGAAAAGATCAAGGCCCGTCTTGTTTCTGGTCCCGTCTTTCCGTGTGAGTGTGCGTCTGTGTGTGTGTGCGTGTGCGTGTGCGTGCGTGTGTGTGTGTGTGTGTGTGTGTGTGTGTGTGTGTGTGTGTGTGTGTGTGTGTGTGTGTGTGTGTGTGTGTGTGTGTGTGTGTGTGTGTGTGCGTTTGGTCTGGTTCCGTCGCCGTCCTCGTTGCCGCCGCATCGCAGTTTTTTGTTATGATTCCAGTCCCATTCTGGCGCCGTCGTTTTGTCTTGCTTCGGTACGCATTGCGCTTAGCGTTCTCATACTCAAGAGCCAGATTTCCGGAAGCGGTAAGACAAGGCCCTGACGCTTCCAGGGCCCACTAAGCACGTGGCCCTCGAGCTGCAGGAAGAGCCACTTAATGTACTCCTTCCCCTTGCGCCTCTCCTTGCAGAATGAATCAACATCGGATCGGGAGGTCGGGTCGAATCGGAACGGAATCAGGATCAGAACGGATCGGGCTGCATCGGCACGGAGTCGGAATCAAAGTGGATCGGCCGCGCCAAGATGCACAATATCGCCGTTTAAGCATCGGGCCGCATCTGATCGGAATCTCAGAATCACATCGGATCGGGCTGGCCACGATGGATATAATCGGATCGATCAGATCAAACGCGGCCCTGCCTTCTTGGCGCCGGAGAACAGGGCCGTGTGGCCGACGTACTGCACGATTGCCCCAGACGACCTCGCGAGCTTCTTGCGGGTGCCGCCCTGCTTCCCCAGGGCGTACGAGAGCTCGTCGTCCTGGAACGTCATGGTGTCTGTGCCCCACGTGCCCGTCTCGTCCTCAGAGCGGCGAGAAGCGGCATGAGCAATAAACTGTACTTTCGGAGGTCCGCGCGGAAATCTTGGACCAGCGCTGGACCCCCTCTCCCTGGAGCGCGGAGCGTGCCAGTGGCAGCGCCCGAGGCGCCGCCACGCGGGCCCAGCCCCGATTCCGAGAAATCCGCGCGACGCTCCAAACGTTCATGTTTATGCCGTTGTTTCTTCTTCGTGTCCTTGCCGATGTCCCGCTTCAATACCTCGTCGCGGATCCTGTCAAAATTGCCTGGCACCTTGGTCTCCACAGCGCTGAGGACCTCGGTGTATACATGTATGTATGTATGTATGTATGTATGTAGATATGTATATATGTATACATATAGATATATGCAGGGCAACCAGAAGCACGTCGCTGGCCCAATGGTGCAAAGGAGTGTTGAGATCTCAGGTGAGATGTCCAGAGAGTTTGTGTGTTGCTGGCTCGCGCGCGCGCGCGCGAGAATGCCCTTGGAGATCTCTGGACAAAGAGCACCCCGGACAGGTCCCGATAAACTCGGCTCATATACACAAGCAAAGATGAGAGTAAGGATGCGCGATGAGGATGCGAGGGCCTTGGACGCCCATGACAAGGCTCTTCGCACGGGGCTGGCCGTCGAGGGTGGCGAAGGAGAGACCGAAGAGGCAAGGATGCAGAGGTACCCTTGGGAAGATGACCCATCCTGACCATCGGTTTCGACTGTGCGATGTTTCTCCTGGGCATGGCCGTCAGGACCCCCAAGACGGCCCCAAGAACGCCCACGGGGACCTCCAAGAGAGCTCAAGAGCGGCCCAGGCACGGGGATCGGTGGGTGGCCCAGGCACGGGGATCGGTGGGTGGCAGGGGCGGTACAAGATGGTCTCAGGCAGCTCAGGAAACCAGAACAATTGAAGAGCAACTTCTGCCGTCACTTGCAAGGCCACCCCCCTGGTTCGAACAGGGGGGCGGTAAAACAGCTCCCCACTCCAAGTCGAGGGGGGGGGGGGAGGGGAGGGGGAGAGCCCCCTACCCGGTTAGGACCGGGAACGGGCGTGGCCCTCCCCCCTGCCAGAACTCGAGCCGATTGAGAGGGTGGCAGGGGGTCGAATTGTCCATGGTATGCCCCGGGCAGCCTCGCCCGCTTCGCTGGCAACAGGCTCAAGCAAAGCACAAACAAAGCTCAAACAAGGCTCAAGCAAAGCCCCAGCAACGCGCAAACGAAGCTCAAGCAAAGCTCACAGAACGCTCCAACTAAGTTCCAGCAGAGCTCAAACCAAGTTCACACACACAGCTCCAACAAAGCTCCACCAAAGCTCCCACAAAGCTCCAACAAAGCTCCAACAAAACAAAAACAAAGCTCATGCAACGCTCACGCAAAGCTCCAACAAACCTCAAGCAAATATGCAGCAAAGCTCACACAACGCTCCAGTAAAGCCCCAACACAGGCCAACGACAACTCTAACGAAGCTCATACAACGCTCACGCTAAGCTCTAACAAACCTCTCTCAAAGACCCAACAACTATCAAACAAAACTCAAACAATAGAATTCACACAAAGCTCAAACTAAGCTCGCACAAAGCTCCAGCATAATTCAAACAGAGCTCTAACAAGACTTCAGCAAAACTGCTCCAAAGCTCCCACAAATTTCCTACCAAGATCCAACTAAACTCTCAAACAAAGCTCAAACAAGCTCAAACAAAGCTCAAGCGAAGCTCGAACAAACTCACATACAGCTCAAACAGAGCTCGAACACATATTAAAGTGAGTTCACACAAAGCTCCAACATAACTCAGACAACGCTCCAACAAGACTTCAACACAGCTGCACCACAGCTCCCACACATCTCCGTCCAAGATCGAACTAAGCTTTCAAACAAAGCTGAAACAAGCTCAAACAAACTCAAGGGAAGCTCGAACAAGTTCATATACAGCTCAAGCAGAGATCGAACAACGATCAAACAAATCTCAAGCAAAGCTCACGCAAAGCTCCAACAAAGCTCAAAGAAGGCTCAAACAAGGCTTCATCAAAGCTCCAACAGAGCTCCCATGAAGCTCCAGACAACATCCAGCAAAGATCGGACAAAACTCCGAGCAAAGCTCGGACAAAGCTCCAGACAAAAGCTCACACGAAGCTCCGACAAAGCTAGAACAAAGCTCAACAAGCTCCTTCACAGCTCACACAAAGCGCCAACACACCTCAAACAAAGCGCCAACTAAGCTCAAGCAACGCTCAAGCAACGCCACAACAAAGCTGCAAGAAAGCTCAAAGAAAGCTACAACAAAGATGGGGCAAAGCTCGAACACAGCTCCACCAATGCTCTAACAAAGCTCAAGCAAATCCCGAACAAAGCTCAAACAAAGCTCAAACATAGGTCAAACAACGCTCCAGCAGAGCACGCATAAAGCTCAATCAAGCAATGCTCAAACAAAACTTCAACAAAGCTCCAACGACGAAGCTCAGTTGAAATCTGTTCGAACTTCGGGCTGGAAGGGGATCGTTCCACCCCTCTTCAGTTCGAACCAGGGTTGGAGAGTCTGTACCCGGTCCGAACTGGGGAAGGGGGATCTGGGCCCAAGCCCTGGTTCTGGGAAGGGGGGTCACCTCACCGCTGCAGGTTCCAACCTGGGCGGGGGGAGGGGGGGGCTTCTGTGCTCCCTTTCTGGGTTTCCAGGCAGGGGGGGTCCCCAACCACCTGGTTCCCAAGGCGGGGGGGAGGGGGGAAATTTGACCCCCCCAGGAAGGGAAACTTCGCGACCCATCAAATAATTCAAAACCGGAACTGCTTTTCATACACTTCGGATGTCCTGCCTTTTTGCTTCGTGCGGGCTGCTCAGGCCTCAAGATGGTTTCAACATCGCTCAAGATGGCTCCAAATGAAGCCCAGACAAACTCCCAGAAGGCTCCGCAGTCCCAAAACCGCCCCAGGAGAGGCGCGAGAGAGCTCCAAGAGAGCCCACCAGAGGCCCAGGGGCGGGGATCAATGGGTGGCAGGCCCCAAGCTGACCCCAAGAAAGCCCCAAGCGGCCCCAGAATAGGCCTGAGCTGGCCACAGAGTGTCCAAGACAACACCTAAAAGGGCCTCAGGAACCCCAAATCCTCCAAAAACAAAACGACTGTTCAATGACTTGGACTTTCTTGCCTTTTTGCTTCCCACAACAACGCTGAAAATAACCACGTGTGGGCTTTGACGGGCTCCATAAAAATCCCGAAGACTCCCAATTGCGCCCCAGGAGAAGCCCAAATCAGTTCCAAGAGAGGCCCCAGAGAGCTTCCAAAACGCCCCGGAACGCCACAAGACTGGCGATCCAAGGATCGTAGGTCCCAAGGTGCCCCCAAGACAATCCGCTAGGCCCCAGGATAACCCGAATCTGGCCCAGGATGGCCCAAGACAGCCCTCCAGACACCCCCAAAGGCTCAAATCACTCAAACAACTCAACTACTTTAGTCATGTGGGTGGGATTGCTCCCCTATTCGTGCAGCCCCGAGGAGCCAGAAGACAGAGCACCAACAGAGCTCCGACTACGCGCCAAACAAGACACTAACGCATCAACAAGCAAACGAATATTGGGTATCACAACTCACGGCGGCCTCAAAATCCCAACGTGGTCCGAGATATGTACCATATAATATTGCCTACTTCCAAAAACTAAGAGACCCCCGCGAGACTCCACAAGCCCCTAATACAACCCCAAGAGGCCCCTGAACACATCCCAGAGACACATCCAATGCATGCACAGAAATGAATGCCCCCTTCCGCGTGCACTTGTATGACCACTCGAGGCCTTACCCTCCCGCCCCAATGACACTTCCCAACATATCCAAACGCTGACAGAGGTGCTGCCATGTGGGCCAGGGCAATGACTACGGCAACTTCGTGTCGTGGCGACCTGGGCCTTGGTGTCTGACACCGCGTGGATCACTAAACCTTGAAAGGTTGAACGGTCGGCAACTTCTTGATCGCCAGATCTTTCCATGCCTGCCGATATCGGACCACTGGCAGCGTTCAGCCTTGAACGCCCGCGGCGGGGTCGCCGCCGCGTCGACACGACGTGGACCTGCCGTGAATAAACAAAACACCAGTTGGAGAGCGAACTAGATACGTGCGCACGCGCCCAGCCACGTACATGAGTACAGGGCCCCCGAGTCCACTAAGCCAGCCTCGCGCTATGAGCCTTTCGGGTTACGCATGCGCTCGAAACCCACACGATGCCACGTATGACGGGATCGCGTCGTGTCGACCCCGGCGTTGGTTCCTGACACCGCGGAATGGTTCAACCTTGAGCGATCGGCCGATTCCGAAACGTCAGATCGTTCAACGTCGACCGATTCTGGGTCGCCGGCGGCGTTCCACGTCTAACGCTGGCGGCGGTGTCGCCGCTGGCCGACACGGCGCGAATCTTCCATGGAAAATGAAAGCACCATCTGGAGAGCGCACAGACAACGGACGCTCATGAATACAAGCACCCCTGCTGAGAGTCTAGATTCTGTGAGTTTAATAAACCAAGCTTCACTCCGAGCGTTTTCTTCAACAATCGCTCAAATCCAGAAATACGTGTTTTTACGAACAACAGAAAAAGCTAGAAGAAAACCTTCGAACCCACGGAGTGTCCGTATACCTACGTCATTATCTCTGGACGGTTTCCCCTGGGGCCGTATGCGACCCGAGGAGGAGGAGGAGGAGGAGGAGGAGAAGGTGGAGGAGGAGGGGGAACGGGAGGAGGAGAAGGAGGAGGAGAAGGAGGGAGGAGGAGGAGGAGGAGGAGGAGTAGGAGTAGGAGTAGGAGGAGGAGGAGGAGGAGGAGGAGGAGGAGGAGAAGGACGAGTCGCCTAAGCCCTTCGGAGAAACCCTCCTCCTCCTTCTCCTTGTCCTCCTCCTCCTCTTCGAACCTGTCTCTCCTGGCACGCAACAGCGAGAAGAAAGCAGCGCTCGGGACCTTGAGCTCCGCACCACGGCGCCCGTCGACCTGTCCGAAGATGGCCAGCTTCTCGTAGTCCTTGCCCCGGCTTCCCTTGCCGACCTCGCAGAAAAACATCAGCACGCACCACTCTTCCTCGGCGTTGCTTGCTCGGAAGCTGGGCGAGGGCTGGCAAATCCGTGGCTGCTAAAATGGTCTTCCAGGAAGAAAAGAGCATACTCCAGGAACAAACTCGGCGCACTAACTAGTAAACGGGCTGCATCCTGGAAGAAACAATCATTTCCCGGACATCCTGTTTAGCAGCCACGGGCTTGCCAGTCTTCGCCTGGCTTCCGACTTGCGACGGAGGGGGATATTTCTACGATTCGCAATGACGGCCATTACCGGGGAAGCTCCCCCCCGTGTGGCTACCTACAACTAGGTCGGGCATACCCCCCTACAGGCGGAGTTTGAACGAAAACCTAAAAATATGCAAAACACTTTCAAACATACGTAACAAATAATCTGCAAATCACCCCCAGACTATTTTTGACTATCTTTAAGCATTCCTCCTGTAGAGGGACACGCCCGACTTAAACCTACCACACCACCCCAAGCCAACCCGAAGACTCAGATTTCGGTCTGGGCGGGGGCCACGGGCTCCGCATGCACCTTGCCCGCAGCGGAGGCCCGCGCGATGGAAAGCGGCACGCGCGCACCTCCAGCGCGCGCCAATCCCGCCGCGCGCCATGAGCGCGCGCGCGAAGGCATCAGCGCACGCACGGAATCCCAGCGCGGGCGCGAGCCTTCCGGGCGCGCGGAAAACGCGCGACGACAAATCGCTCGACCAAACCACGTGACAAGTTTGCCCCATGATCCGCATTCCTTTGAACTTGCAGTGCGAATGTAGGGGGCCACATGCGAACCCTACCCCCACCCCCCACGATTTCTGAGGAGGGTGGGGTTCACTTCGCTCGGGAGCTCCCGAGCGAAGTGAACCCCACCGCACTCCTTGGTCCGGGTTCCTTTGAATTTGCAGTGCGAATGGCGTTTCCGCAGTTTGCGCTGCGCGTCTTTCACAAGCACGTTGTCGTCGGCACCTCGGCTTATGTGGCGGCCCTGCGCCGCTGGCGGATTTTTGTCGTCCGCGTTTTCTGCCGTCGCTGGCAATATATTTTGCCTTTTGAATTTGTCGTCGGCCATTTTTGGTCGTCGATCCTTTTTGTTCAGCTGCCGACTTGTTCTTGTTCTTTTCGTCTGGTCTCACTGCTCATTGGTGTACTTCACGGCCAGATTGGAAGTCGTACTCGGGCTCTTCAACATGTGTGGGGCCCTTCGCGGCCAGATCCGTCTTCCATACCTTTCACGTTTCCCGCGTCCCCATCGCCCTTAGAAACGATGCCCAGGCGTTGCTCATGGAAATTCGAATCTTGGTCCTCGCCCACCCCCTTTAGAGACCGCGCACATCCGCTGGGGGGGGGCTCAGCGCTAACAGCGTCTGAAACGCGTGAGGGGCGACGCGGCTTCATTGATAAATCGATGAATGTATTTGTTTGTTGTTTGTCTCTCGTCGTTTTGTGATCCTATGGGGAGGGGGGCTCTGATAATTCCCAGACGGCACCGGCGCAAATCGTGACGTTACCAGCCTCCTCGCCCACCCCCGCCCACGTGGTAACGGTCGTTATCGCCAGGGGATCGATCTTCGGGGACCTCGGCAGGCGGCGGATATGAATACAAAATTTGGCCCTCCCAAGGCCCGAGGAAAAATCATCCGTACGCACCGTCTGCCGGAGCCTCCGACGAAGGTCGATCTCCCAGGCGGCGGTTGCGGAGAAGTCCCCGCCTCGGATAGGAAGGGCTTGCGAATAGATCAGCTGCATCAGAGGATAAACACCACCAGACACTGTGAGCTGGCGGGCGCAAGAGTGCAATTACCCCAGAGAAAAGCCCCAATCAGCAGATGGTTTGATCGATAAGGAGATCGGCCGGGAACCCGGGAACCCGGAACCCACCGAAATCGGCCCGGAACCAATGTCGACCAGGAACCCAGGAACCCGGGAACCCTGCCGGCGACCAAAATCGGCGGGAACGTCTCGCCAAATTTTTCAATTACCGCTAGGACCTCTTCAGTGCAAGCACTGATTGGGGAGAAGACGGTTAAGGCGCTGCCAGGGCTGCGGGCGGCACGCGCCGGGAACTAATCGAGGCACAGCCGGGGGAAAGAAGAGAAGAGAGCAGCGACGGGGCGGGAGCCGCTAAGGGCGTGCAGTCCGCCGCGGGGGTGCGGGAGCAGGGCGCCAAGACAGCACCATGCACAAACTCTCGGAGGTTCGCGCGGGCCTGCACGGTTTCCCCCGGGGCCGTAGGCGACACGAGGAGGAGGAGGAGGAGGAGGAGGAGGAGGAGGAGGAGGAGGAGGAGGAGGAGGAGGAGGAGTAGGAGGAGGAGGGGGATGGGGAGGAGAAGATGGAGGATGAGGAGGAGGAGGAGGAGGAGGAGGAGGTGACAAACCGTGCGGTGACCCCGAACCCCCCCCAACCTCACCGCACGGTCCGTCAACGCACAATTTTGGGACCTCGGATGCCCCAGTCGCCCGAGACGTCCTCGGAGAACGACCCGAGTCCCAAAACCGTGCGGTGACCCCGAATCCCCACCGACTCACCACATGGTGTGGTTACCACCCCGTTTGGGGACCCCCGATTCTCTAGAAGAAGAAAAGACGCCATGAACATAACCTTCTGGCGCTCCGCGCGGATTTTTGGATCCGCGCCGAGCGCCAACAGTTTTTGCCTATGGCGTTTTTCCCCACGTTTTTCGTGGGGTTCTGGTTTTTCCCCACATGCTTCGTCGTGGGGTTCTGGTTTTCTTCACTGCCGCGCCGCACCCGCGTCTCACACACCTCCCGCCTCCTCACCCACACACTCGCACACAGCCGCACGCAGGCACACATTCGCACATACAAGACGCATGTTCACTGCATCATACACCCAAGACGTCTGCACGACATACTGGGCAACACGTGAGATATGTCCCGATATGGCCGCACACGCATCATACACATACACACGGCAAGCCATGCGGCAGGCGAGCAGGCGTGGCACTTCCTCGACACCATAGGGGGTGCGCAGAGGGTGGTCCCTCAGCGGGGCCTCTATCCGTGACACGCTCGCAGGGCGTGGCAGGCGCGGCACTTTCTCGACACCGCTGGGGGGGCGCGAAGGGTGGTCCCTCAGCGGGGCCTCTATCCGTGACACGCTCGCAGGGCGTGGCAGGCGTGGCACTTCCTCGACACCATAGGGGGTGCGCAGGGGGTGGTCTCTCACCGCGGCCGCTATGCACGACAGTCGTCCAGGCACAGCAGGCGTGGCACTTTCTCGACACCACAGGGGGTGCGCAGGGGGTGGCCCCTGAGCGCGGCCGCTATCCGTGACACGCTCGCAGGGCGTGGCAGGCGCGGCACTTTCTCGACACCACTGGGGGGGCGCAGAGGGTGGTCCCTCAGCGGGGCCTCTATCCGTGACACGCTCGCAGGGCGTGGCAGGCGCGGCACATTCTCGACATCACATGGGGGTGCGCAGAGGGTGGTCCCTCAGTGCGGCCTCTATCCGTGACACGCTCGCAGAGCGTGGCAGGCGCGGCACTTTCTCGACACCACTGGGGGGGCGCAGAGGGTGGTCCCTCAGCGGGGCCTCTATCCGTGACACGCTCGCAGGGCGTGGCAGGCGCGGCACATTCTCGACACCACATGGGGGTGCGCAGAGGGTGGTCCCTCAGTGCGGCCTCTATCCGTGACACGCTCGCAGATCGTGTCAGGAGTGGCACTTTCTCGACACCACATGGGGGTGCGCAGAGGGTGGTCTCTCAGCGCGGCCTCTATCCGTGACACGCTCGCAGGGCGTGGCAGGCGTGGCACTTTCTCGACGCCACAGGGGGTGCGCAGAGGGTGGTGTCCCTCAGCGCGGCCTCTATCCGTGACACGCTCGCAGATCGTGGCAGGAGTGGCACTTTCTCGACACCACAGGGGGTGCGCAGAAGGGTGGTGGTCCCTCAGCGCGGCCTCTATCCGTGACACGCTCGCAGATCGTGGCAGGAGTGGCACTTGCTCGACACCACAGGGGGTGCGCAGAGGGTGGTCCCTCAGCGCGGCCTCTATCCGTGACACGCTCGCAGATCTTGGCAGGAGTGGCACTTTCTCGACACCACAGGGGGTGCGCAGAGGGTGGTCCCTCAGCGCGGCCTCTATCCGTGACACGCTCGCAGATCGTGTCAGGAGTGGCACTTTCTCGGCACCACAGGAGGTGCGCAGAGGGTGGTCCCTCAGCGCGGCCGCTATGCACGACGGTCGTCCAGGGAATCGCAGGCGTGGCACTTTCTCGACGTCATTGAGGGTGCGCAGGGGGTGGTCCCTCACCGCGGCTGATATGCACGACGGTCGTCCAGGGCATAGCAGGCGCGGCATTTTCTCGACACCATAGAGGCTGCGCAGGGGGTGGTCCCTCACCGCGGCAGCTACGCACGACGGTCGCCCAGGGCATAGCAGGCGTGGCACTTTCTCGACACCATCGAGGGTGCGCAGGGGGTGGTCCCTCACCGCGGCCGCGCGCTGGCTCGAATCTGTCCTCGACGGAGGATAGAAGGCTAGGAAGAGGGAGGAGGTTCAAGCAATATGGCGTTGGATGACACAAAGGGGAACATTCGCGACGAGGGCTGAGAACGCAGAATTGCGCATATATTATAAACTTAAGCAAACACACAAGATTTAAGTTAAGTATGTGGGGCTCCTCGGTAGCGTAAGCTTCCCTGCCGCGCCGCACCCGCGTCTCACACCTCCCCCCTCCCCTTCTCCTTCTCGCACAACACAGCACAGCACAGCACGGCACGGCACGGCACGGCACATCACAGCTCACCGCACAGCAGCAAAGCACAGCACAGCACAGCACAGCATACCACACAAGGCATTCCTTCGACGCCACAAGGGGGTGGGGGTGCGCAGAGGGTGGTCCCTCAGCGCGGCCTCTATCCGTGACACGCTCGCAGATCGTGGCAGGAGTGGCACTTTCTCGACACCACAAGGGGTGCGCAAAAGGTGGTGGTCCCTCAGCGCGGCCTCTATCCGTGACACGCTCGCAGATCGTGGCAGGAATGACACTTGCTCGACACCACAAGGGGTGCGCAGAGGGTGGTCCCTCAGCGCGGCCTCTATCCGTGACACGCTCGCAGATCGTGGCAGGAGTGGCACTGTCTCGACACCACAGGTGACTGCCTACCAGACCACCCCAACCCAACCCGAAGACCCGAATTTCGGGTTGGGGGGGTAAGGGTTCCACATGTGTTTTTTCGGTGTTTCCCGACCCCCCCCCCACTGGAAATCGACGGTGAATCTGAGCCTTCGGGTTGGGTTGGGGTGGGTTGGTGGGTGGTGAACAGGGGGTGCGCAGAGGGTGGTCCCTCAGCGCGGCCTGTATCCGTGACACGCTCGCAGATCGTGGCAGGAGTGGCACTTTCTCGACACCACATGGGGGTGCGCAGAGGGTGGTCCCTCAATGCGGCCTCTATCCGTGACACGCTCGCAGATCGTGTCAGGAGTGGCACTTTCTCGACACCACAGGGGGTGCGCAGAGGGTGGTCCCTCAGCGCGGCCTCGCCTCTATCCGTGACACGCTCGCAGATCGTGGCAGGAGTGGCACTTTCTCGACACCACAGGGGGTGCGCAGAGGGTGGTCCCTCAGCGCGGCCTCTATGCGTGACACGCTCGCAGATCGTGGCAGGAGTGGCACTTTCTCGACACCACAGGGGGTGCGCAGAGGGTGGTCCCTCAGCGCGGCCTCTATGCGTGACACGCTCGCAGATCGTGGCAAGAGTGGCACTTTCTCGACGCCACAGGGGGTGCGCAGAGGGTGGTCCCTCAGAGCGGCCTCGCCTCTATCCGTGACACGCTCGCAGATCGTGGCAGGAGTGGCACTTTCTCGACACCACAGGGGGTGCGCAGAGGGTGGTCCCTCAGCCCCGCCTCTATCCGTGACACGCTCGCAGATCGTGGCAGGAGTGGCACTGTCTCGACACCACAGGGGGTGCGCAGGGGGTGGTGGTCACTCAGCGCGGCCTGTAGCCGTGACACGCTCGCAGATCGTGGCATGAGTGGCACTTGCTCGACACCACAGGTGGTGCGCAGAGGGTGGTCCCTCAGCGCGCCCTCTATCCGTGACACGCTCGCAGATCGTGGCAGGAGTGGCACTTTCTCGACACCACAGGAGGTGCGCAGAGGGTGGTCCCTCAGCGCGGCCGCTATGCACGACGGTCGTCCAGGGCATAGCAGGCGTGGCACTTTCTCGACACCACTGGGGGTGCGCAGGGGGTGGTCCCTCACCGCGGCCGCTGGCTGGCTCGAATCTGTCCTCGACGGAGGATAGAAGGCTAGGATGAGGGAGGAGGTTCAAGCAGTATGGCGTTGGATGACACATAGGGGAACATTCGCGACGAGGGCTGAGAACGCAGAATTGCACATATAAGATAAACTTAAGCAAACACTCAATATTTAAGTTAAGTATGTGGGGTTCCTCGGTAGCGTAATTTTCTGCTTCGACTCACGTCTTCGAGCAGAGGGGGGGGTCGCAAATCAGCTGCATGCACAGCTGGTTGCCCGGGCGCCTCCCAGCGTCTGGATACGGCGATTTATCGAGGGAGGCGCGCAGTGCGGCGGGGTCGAAAAGAGCCGCGTATAGAAATCTCGATACACCCTCCTTTCCCCATTCCCCCCCGGTTTCATCCGACCCACTCCTCGATGGTACGGAGGAAGTTGCCAGCGCGACCAGTCACAAACCCAACGGCCTCCTGGGGCACCAACAGCATGGTCAGGTCGCCGTCGTCGTAATCATCGGTGATCGTGACTGGTCCGGTGCGCTGCGCCATGACTCCCTCTGCGTACTTCTTGCCCCTCCTTCGCTGCATCTTCGACCCGCGGAACTCCAGTATGAGGTCGCGCTCGAAGAGCTCGATCTCGCAGTCCGCCACGCGGGCGATCTTCTCCTTTCGGGAGGGTAGCAAACACATGTGAACCCTACCGAGGCAGGTCCGAATTCTGACTCTAAGGATTTGAAGAACGCCTGCGGCCAGTGAAACTCCGGCGGGGTTGTCGATACCTCAGCTTCGAGTTGACCCGCAGGGGTAGGGCTCACGAGCGGTCGCAGAGAGAGGGGTAGGAGGCACCGCCGACCCAGAACTCTGAATGCGGGCCGGAGGTGTTTCGCCATCTCTGGCCTCCTGGGGGGCCGTTCTCGGGAGTTGTGGGCCATCGAACATCGATCCCAGATGGAAGTTGTCCCCAGGAAAGGGGTCGAGATATACGTGGCCGACAGCAGAACACTTGAACCCACAAAGCTTGGCATCTCCTGCTTAGCGCGGGGGTTGCTAATTAAGGGTATGGGAAGAGGTGGGTTACATGCGGCCTCGCCGACTTTTATAAGTGCGTTGCAAGTGTCATATATGATCCAGGGTCGAGGGCCCACGGCCCCCCCCCCCCCCAGATGGTATGGTCCCAGGATTCCTCGGCCCCCCCCCCCCAGATGGTATGGTCCCAGAGACGACGACGACGACGAAGACGACGACGACGACGACGACGACGGCGACGACGACGACGGCGACGACTACGACGACGGCGACGACGATGACGACAACCACGACGACGACAACGACGGCTGCGGCGGCGACGACGCCGGCGGCGGCGGCGACGACGACGATGACGACGATGACGACGGCGACGACGACGATGACGACGACGACGAGGACGACGACGACGAGGACGACGACGACGACGACGAGGACGTCGAGGACGACGACGACGACGACCTCTGAACCACCACAGCACCACACCACATCCACAGGGGGGGGAGGGGGCACCGCAGCGCAGCACCACGCCACGCCCACCTCTGAACCACCACAGCACCACACCACATCCACAGGGGGGGGGGGGGGAACCGCAGCGAAGCACCACGCCACGCCCACAGGGGGGGGCGGGGGGGACCATCGCGCGGAGGGGGGGGCCCAATGGCATCAGCATTGGGGGGGGGGGGGGCCAAACCCTGGACCATATATAGGCGGCTTGAGGGAGGTCACGATTGGGGAGCAGTGTGCTCCGCCCACTTCGCGGGTTGATCTAGCCGCCCAAAGCCAATTGGGGCATTCGTAGCCCGCTCATGAGCTAGTTTAGGCCATATGTGACATAAGTATACCTTACCCACATTCGCATTCACCGATCACCCCCCTATCCCCTAAGCAATCACCCCACCGATGCAAATGTGGCCGCATTGTTGGCATCCGCCGGCTGCCGCCGCCGGAGCCGCCGCCACCGTTTCAACTCCGCCGGATTCCGCGGGCCTTCCGCCGCCGCTGATGGAGAGCTGCAAACTCCGCGAGCCCTCGAAGGCGAGCGCCCCTTCTGGAGCGCAGAGCGTGGCCCGCGGATTGCACAGATCAGTGCGGCGAAGGCCTGGGGCCCAACGCGGATCCAAGAAATCCGCGCGGGGCGCCAAAAGCTTCTGCTTATGCGGTTGTCTCTTCCTTTGGCGTGCGGGGCCACATCTCGGCCTGCGCGGCCCCCTCTGCCGGCCGTGTGCACCGAGATATGGCGCGCGTGCGGGCCCGGCGGCTTGCCTCCGCTGCGCGCCCCCAGAGTCAGAAGGGAACAAGCACACACACACAGACACAAGTAATCGTCGATTCCCAAGAAAATATGCGAAAATGTGGGATGTGGGGGGAAGACGGAAATCCCCCAAATATGGAAAATATAAAGAATCCTGGGGGTTGTGTGTATATATTTGTGTGCCCCTTGGCCGCTTCACGAACAAGATCCCCTCTGGGAATCTCCAACGCCTGGACGCCCCGCGCCGGTCGGACGAACCCGTTGCCCAGGAGCATCCGCAGTCCATCGAAGGATCCAAAAGTCCACCCCGAGAAGCAGCCCTGCACCCTCTGAGAAGCAACCCTTCACCCAGAAGACAAACGTCACTTGCTGGCTTGCCCTCCCCCGGGCCCTCAGGCCCAGGGGAGGGGGGCTCTGTGAAGGCGGGGTTGGCGTAGCATCTCACGTAGCCGAGCGGCGCGGCCGAAACCAGCTGCACGCGGCAAATCTCGCAGCTCACCATCTCCCTGTCTTCTCTCTCTTGTCCGACCCGAGCCACCAAGAGGCCAAGGCCTCTGGAAGCCCCCGAAGGCCCCCCAGACAACAGTAATTTTGAAAACGTTGTTCAGCCGCAGCGTTGGCGACCGCACGCCGCGCTCAGAGCCTAGGCGGGGCCATTGCTGGGCGAACTGCGCACAAGACAACGCGAAAAAGAAGAGGACGGCCGCCGAGGAGAGAAGGAGAGGAGCATAGGAAAACGTCCGCACACGAGTCCCCAGAGGCCCCCACAGGAGCCCGAAGGCCTTCGTCTTGCCGCCCTTGCCCAGGATGAAGGCGGCGTCGTCGTCCGTGATCTTGATCGACTCCACGCCATAGTCGTCAGGCTTCTTGTTTCGACCTGAGGGGAAACAGTAGGGGGGACTGGTTCAGGGAATGACGCATCGGCATGGAATCGGCGATGCATCGCCGATAGATCGGTGATGGGCCCCCGATAGCAAAAAAAACGCTCCTGCGGGTGGTCTATCGGGCCCGTATCTCGGGCATACGCTAACGTGGATTAGGGAATAGAGGATCTGGCGCGCGGGCGACAGATCCATGGGTCGAGGAATGTCCCCTTCGACAAATTAAGCCAGTGCCACTTCATCTGGCGACGGAGCGCGACGAATTTGCATGGAAGTGGGAACCGTCACTCATCCACGCTGCCTTGATCCATGGTCGCGTTTCCTTTCGTATCGTCGGTGATTTGTGCATTTGGGACCGATCTTAGCTAACCCGATACGCAACACGCAGCCCGTAGCGTGCAGACACGACGCTCAAGACATAGACTGAAAACGCAGGTATGGCGCGCTACGGTCGCTAAAAAGTGGCCCAACTTCGTGCCGAACCAAAACGCAGCGTGCTAACACCGACGTTTGAGCACGGCACGTGCTGCGCTTCAAAACGGGCGTTTCAGGGCAGCTAAGGGGCCAATGCATCCCCCCTTGTCCCACCCTGACGTTCCCCCTGACGACCGCCCCGATCCTCGCTGCGGCTCCTGCTGCGGCTGCGCTGCCTGCTGCGGCTGCGGTCGTCGTCCCTGCCCCGGCCTCTGCTGGCACTGCGGCTGCGCCCCATGGCACCCGGGCTCCTCTGTGGATTGGTGGCGCGCAGGAAGGGGCGATTAGGAAGCTCGCCACGGCCAGTTTTCCGAAATGCTCGCCTCGACGACGAGCAAGAGTGACCCTTGGTAAGAGTGACCTTTGGTGCAAGGCTTTTCGGGGCCTCGGGGGGAACAAGCACAGTTGCTCAAGACGCCACTACCGCGCCGCGTTCGGCGACCGAGGGACCCCGGTGGGCCCGCACCAAAGGTCACTTCGGCGAAGGGTCACTGTTAGGCGTAGCCGATCGCCCCTGGGCACACGGGGACGCCAGAAGACAGCTCAGGAGGAGAAGGCGGCCCGAGGGGAGTGGTCGAAGCCCTGGGGGCCAACGGCACAAACAAAAATGACAACGTCGGGGGACCCTCCCCCCTCACTCTTCCGGACCTTCCGCCTTAAATTTCCGCACCTTTCTCACATGGATCTCTGTGGGTTTCCTCGAATTGCGCACGGCTTCCATGAATTTCAATGAATTCTTCGCAGCTTCCGCGGAGGTCGGAAGGTATGGAAGGTGGAGGTGGATGGGAGAGCTAGGGCGGGAAGCCTCCTGAGGTGGGGGAATCTGTGGAACGGGGACCGTGACTGGGCCTCTTCCTGGGAGGGCTCCGGAGAGGCAGCTTGAGAGGGCGCCCCCCTTCCCTCGACATCCGACGTCGCGATTTTGCTCGCAACGTGGCCCCCCCAGAAGGTCTGGACCTCGTTCGGATTTCGGGCAAAGGGGGTCCGCCGTAATGGGGTCGCAAAAGCATGGCGCCACGTGGCAGCTACGTGCTGATGTGGCACGACGCGCGAACACGTCCACGAATTGTGGCGTATATTTTTGAAACCCCGTGTGCCAAGGGCCCGACTCGTCCTGGGGACCTGGCTCCCGTCTGGGCTCGCCTCTTGACGGTCCTGGGACCTGGCCTGGCAAGGGGCCCCCGAGGCCGCAATGGGGCCTGGTGCCTCCCGTCGTCATTTTTGTTCACGACGCGGGCACGTCGGCTGTCGTGGGGGGGAACTAACGGGGAACATGATTAAGACTGAACGCGGAAAAAGAGTGTCGATCTTGGTCACTGTCGATCTTTGTCAGCGTCGAATCGTGGATCGTCCTCGCGAATCGGCGACGGCCGACATGGACCATGACCAACGTCGGCATCGACAAGATCCCGCGACATCTTGGTCATGGTCCCCGCGTTTCTTCCCTCGATTCTCGGACCATGTGAGTTTTTTTGTATTCGGCGTTTCGACATTGGGCGGAAGGGGGGGGGGGGAGGGGGGGGTCTGGCTCCGGACCTCTGCTTAGTGCGACTGTTCGTAGCAATGCGTCCTGTGGGAGAGATTCCACCCGCTCGAAACAAGCACCAACAAACAGCCAAGATCTACTCCATAAAGGGGGGGGCAGGGGGGGTGCGAGGGCCCGCGCCGATCGGCAAAACAATGAATAAAAGAGACGACCACTGACTCGGGCCCCGGGGGGGCCGTTTGAGACAGCGCTGGCGCCCCCGGAGAACGCGCTCGGGGAGGCGCCGCTGCTGGAGAGCTTCCCGACTGAGGCCGGGAGGCCAGCAGGAACAGACGAGGGCGGTGGAAGACCTCCCTCCGCGCTTGCTCCGCGATGCGGGGATGTCAGCGGACCATGGGCCGCACAAAGACACACCCGTAACTAGTACTATATGTCCTCCCTGGAGGCAGGCGTCCGACCCGAACATATAGCATGCCCATCTTGTAGTATATCGTTTCCCGAGCGGTGTGGCCGTAAAGCGCCCGCCGCGGCGCATATACTATGATGTTCCTCGGTAAGCGCGTCGCCCCTGGGGGGCGACGCACATATAGTATAAGTATGTTGGTGTGACGCCGAGACTACCCACCAGACCACCTCAACCAAAGCTGAAGATCCGAATATCAGGTTTTTTTGAGGGGGGGCGGGCTTCCCAGTTGCCTTTTTCCCCCGTGTTCCCCGGCCGTCCCCCCCCCCCCCCACACCCACCCACCCACCCACCACCCAACCCACCCACACCACCCACACACACACACACACACACACTCACACACACCCACACAGACACAGACACAGACAGACACAGACACAGAGACAGACACATACACAGACACAGACACAGACACAGACACTGACACAGACGCAGACGCAGACGCAGACGCAGACGCAGACGCAGACGCAGACGCAGACGCAGACGCAGGCGCAAGCGCAGACGCAGGCGCAGGCGCAGGCGCAGACGCAGACGCAGACGCAGACGCCGGCGACGCCGATGCACACCCACACCCACACCCACATGCACACCCACACCAACACCCACGTCCTTGTTCCTTATTATTAGATACCCCCACCTACCTCGTATTCTGGCACCTCCCATCAGGACTTTCAAAAATCGATGCAAAGTTGCCGTTTTTCTTCTCAACATCGTCTTTCTTGTCGTCGACGATGCGAAAAACGTGGCAGGAATGGGACGCGGCGCACATCGCGCGCGGCAGTCAATCTGGGCCCGCCCATCCTGAGTGTAAGAATCAATACAAAGTCTTCGTTGTTTCCTCTCATCATGGCCTGTCTTGTCGTCGGCGGTGCGAAATATGTGGCAGCAGTGGGACGCGGCGCACATATGGGACGCGGCGCACATCGAGCGCGGCCGTCAATCCGGGCCCGCCCATCCTGACTGTAAAAAATCAATACAAAGTCTCCGCTGTTCCCTCTCAGCATGGCCTGCCTTGTCGCCGACGGTGCGAAATATGTGGCAGGAGTGGGACGCGGCGCACATCGCGCGCGGACGTCCATGCGGGCTGCGGGCCCTCCCATCCTGACTGTAAAAAAAACAATGCA
>CAUYUJ010013247.1:231065-293637 GCA_963575745.1 Prorocentrum cordatum
TCCGCGCGACCTCCCGGGAGCCCACGGACGTTGCGACAGTTGCGCACTTCGCAGCCCCTCCAAGGAGCCACAAAATCCCAACTGGATCACAGTAAAACTCAACTCCGCGCGCCCTTCCAGGAGCTAGCGAAAGTGGCAAGGCTTGCGCACTTCGCAGCCCCCCAGGGGGCCACGAGGTCCCAACTGGATCCCCGTACAAATCCACTCCGCGCGACCTCCCAGGATACCGCGAAAGTGACAGCACTTGCGTGCTTCGCAGCCCTCTCTCCCAAGGAACGACGAGATCCCAACTGGATCCCCGCAAAAGTCCGCTCTGCGCGACCTCCCAGGAACCAACAAACATTGCAACAACTTCACACTTCGCAGCTCCTCACGGAACTGCGAGGTCCCAACTGGACCTCCGTACAGCTCCATTCCGCGCGACCTCCCAGGAGACCACGGACGTGGCGACAATTGCGCCCTTCGCAAACCCCCAGGGAATGGGGAGGTTCCATCTGGATCCACGTACACCTCCACTCCGCTCGACCCCCCAGGACCCCACGGACGTTGCGACACTTGCGCTCTTCACAGTTCCCCAGGGAGCCGCCAGGTCCAAACTGGATCCCCGAACAACTTCTCTCCGCGCGGCCGCCCGGAGCCCACGCACGTGGCGACACCTGCGCACTCCGCAGCCCCCCAGGGAGCCACGAGGTCCCAACTGGATCCCCGCACAACTCCACTCCGCGCGACCTCCCAGGAGCGCACGACAGTGGCGACACTTGCGCTCTTCGCAGCCCCCCAGGGAGCCGCCAGGTCCCAGCTGGATCCCCGTACAACTCCACTCCGCGCGGCCTCCCAGGAGCCCACGAAAGTGGCGACGCTCGCGCACTTCGCAGCCCCTCACGGAGCCACGAGGTCCCAACTGGATCCCCGTACAGCTCCACTCCGCGCGACCTCCCAGGAGCCCACGGAAGTGGCGACATTTAGACACTTCGCACCCCTCCAGAGAGCCACGAGGTCCCAATTGGATTCCCGTACAACTCCACTCCGCGCGACCTCCCAGGAGCGCACGACATTGGCGACAAATTCACACTTCGCATCCACCCCCCCAGGAGCCTGGAGGTACTAACTGGATCCCCGTAAACCTCCACTCCGCGCGACCTCCCATGAGCCCACGAAAGTGGGCGGTAGCGATATCACAAACCGAAGAGCAAGGGCACGCGAACCATGCTCGCGACAGGCGGCAGGAAGGAGGTCGGAGGCAGGACGGGGTGAGGACGGAGGAGATGTGGAGACCACAGTGCTCTGTTCAAAACTAGAACCCAACGCAGGAAGAGTTGGGACTGAGGACGCCGCATACAAAAAATGGTTCGGAGGTCCACGCGGAGCGCTGGGATCGGTGCATGATCCCCTCCCCTGGCACGCGGAGCGCGCACAGAGGGGGTGGAGCGCCGATCCGAGAGAGCCGCGCACACCTACAGGAGTCCATATTTGTGCTGCACTGTTTCTCGTGCATGCGCTAGACGTAGGTCGGGCACGTCCTCCTACAGGCGGGATTTCCAAGAAATTGTCCAAACGAAGGACCCAAGCATAAGCAGTATCCACACACCCCTCACACGTTTCGTGGCCCCGTGGGGAGCTCCACCGAAGGCCCCAGTGACAGAGTCCGCATGCGGTTCCCCGCCCATTTCGGCACACGCCTCACACGTTTCGTGGCCCCATAGGGAGCTCCACCGAAGGCCCAAGCAGCAGGGTCCGCATGCGGTTTCCAGCCCATTTCGGCATACCCCTCACACGTTTCGTGCTCCCATAGGAGCTCCACCGAAGACCCCAATGGCAGGGTCCGCATGCGGTTCCCCGCCCATTTCGGCACACCCCTCACACGTTTCGTTGCCCCATGGGGAGCTCCACCGAAGGCCCCAGTGGCAGGGTCCACATGCGGTTCCCCGCCAATTTCGCCACACCTCTCACACGTTTCGTGTCCCCATCGGAGCTCCACCAAAGGCCCCAGTGGCAGGGTTCGCTTGCGGTTCCCCGCCCATTTCGGCACACCCCTCACACGGTTCGTGGCCCCATAGGGAGGCCCGTCGAACGATTGACACAGAACGCTGAAAAGGGCAGGGAACCGCATGCGGGCCCTGCCACTTGGGCCTTCGGTGGAGCTCCCCATGGGGCAACGAAACGTGTGAGGGGTGTGCCGAAATGGGCGGGGAACCGCATGCAGACCCTGCCACTGGGCCTTCGGTGGAGCTCCCTATGGGGCCACGAAACGTGTGAGAGGTGTGGCGACATGGGCTGGAAACCGCAGGCGAACCCTGCCACTGGGGCCTTCGGTGGCGCTCCCTATGGGGCCACGAAACGTGTGAGGGTTGTGCCGAAATGGGCTGGAAACCGCATGCGGACCCTGCACCTGGTACCTCCGGTGGAGCTACCCATGAGGCCACGAAACGTGTGATGGGTGTGCCGAAACACGTGGTGACGATGATGCTGCTGCTGCTGATGATGATGATGATGATCATAAGATGATGATGATGATCATGATCATGATGATGATGATGATGATGATGATGATGATGATGATGATGATGATGATGATGATGATGATGATGATGATGATGATGATGATGATGATGATGAAATGAGTAGGGAGGGGCAGCGGGAGTGAGAGCACAGGGCGCTCTCTTTTCAAAACGAGGACCCCACACCACAGGATGGTTGGAAAAGATGAACAATAGTCAAAAAGCTTTCAACATAATCCAAAACAGTGACGCAATCGTCCCTGAACTAATCTTTAACTATTTTTGAATATTCCTCCGGTAGAAAGACATGTCGGACTTAACGCTAAACCAATCGCTGCTATCTTCCCACAGTCGCCGGCGCCGTCGAGGATGAGCGGCGCGTGCTGGTGCTCTTCTGCGACGTCGGCGCCGGTGGCGCCACGTGAGGGGGAGGTCCAGCGCCGACACGAGAAACCCGCGCGGACCTCCGAGAAGGTATGTTGGTGGCTGCTGGTGCCTTGCTGCTTTGCCGACTGACTGCCCATCGGTCGGAAGACGTGGGCAGAAGCATGAAGGAGGAAGGCGCTGAACGTAGATTGGGTTTCTGCCCTCCCCCGAAAGAGGAAGGAAACGGGAGAACCACACGATGACTGAAGTAGGAAGACGTCTCAAGTAGATTAGAACCTGGTGGTTCAAAAGTATCACCTGTCAGCGACCAACGGGTACGAACTGACCACGCTGCGTCACTGGGCGCGCAGCCACGACGCCAAAGACGTGTCGTGCGTTCCTCCTTCGGCGGAGGCCATCAGGCAGCCCAGCGCCAACTGGGCGCGCGGACACGGCCACGTCTCGGGGCGTCAACGAGGGGGGGCGTCCCCGAAGGCGGGGGTCGCCAATCGTGGCTCGTGGCCCGAGGCATTTGCGCGGACGAGGGGGGGGGGGGCAAGGGACGCACTGAACTAAGAAGAGGAGCCATGAACCCCGCGGAGATGTCGTTGCTCCGGCCAGGATCCCTCCCCTCTCGCAGCCCCCCTGGTCATCACCCCCTCTCGGACGCCCCCCCCCCAGGAGTCGAGTCGATGGACGCCGTCAGGCCGCGGAGCCCGTCTCGATGGCGGCGATGCACTCGGAGACGGGGGCGCCGCGAACCATGGCTCCCACGAGGGCGGAGCGCTGCTGCTCGTAGCGCCGCAGGAGGCCCACGGTGTTCAGCACCGCGGATCGCAGGATGACGTCCGTCCGCCGCTGATCGAACTTGAGGGACTGGAATCCGCCCCCGCTCTCCGAGAGGAGACACAGACCCCAATCTACTACGACATGATGGTTTCAATCCGGGCGTGCCCGATCTCGGGACCCGGGATCAGCAAACGTGGACTCGGGGCAAATTAATCCCGAGAAAGCGTCGGGACCTTCCTGGGGCCGCCCATTCAAAACATCAGATCGGCGAATGACAGGGGAGACCACTGCCACCGACGACCCATCGGGGAGGGGGAGACCTCTTGGCGGTGGCACGCCCGAGCGTCACCACATACCAAGCGAAGCGACGCTCATTCGTGCACATCTGGGGGGTGGGCGGGTCCCCGCCGATGCTTCGCAGCGACTGGCGTGAGTAGGGCTCTCGCTTCACAACTCACCACGCAGCCTATGCATCAAAGATGAGTCGCCAGAGTGCTGGAGAAAGCGGAGTAATTAGAAGAAGACCGTCGGGGCCCTTACTGATCCTCATTCGCGTCGTCCCTTGAAGAATATCAACCTCCCCCCCCCCTTGTTGCATTGATCTCACCGTGCGTTCCTTTGTTCATGCCATGCCTTGCTACACGCGGTGGCAAAATCAATCCCGAGGGACGGGTCCCATGGCATACCCCCTTGAAATTCCCAAGCCCCCAGCCCCCCCCCCCAATGCCCTCGCCTCCCGTGGGCGCCTCGCCACGCGCGGCAGCGGGTTGCCGCGGCAGCGAATACCCTCGCCTCCCGTGGGCGCCACGCCACGCGCGGCAGCGGGTTGCCGCGGCAGCGCAACGGGATAGCTGCTCGAGCTCGCGCATGTCATCGGCACCTCCGCTGGCCGTGCCGAAAGCCAGATACTCTGCCACGACGCCGGCCACGGCGAGGGACACGATGATGTCCAGCGTCTTCCCGGAGATCTTGCCGGACTCGACCTCCTGCTGCACCGCCCTGTCGCAGAGCTGCGTGCCGGCCTGAGTGTTGAAGGCCCAGCAGTTGCTGAACGCGTCCCATGCGCTCAGCGTGTACGCCTTTGGGGGGTACAACACGTACTGATACCGCCACTCCCCGGACATCTCCTGGAGTGCGTTCTGACCGAGATTCCGAAGCGAATCCAGCGGTGGCGACGAGAGCCTTCCAGGAGGCCCAAAAAGGCGAAAACAAGCCGACGGTAGCGGTATAGGCACCTTTTCCTCCTCTGAGCCTTCGGCACGACGCCGAAGAGATAGCCGACGAGGAAGTGGCCGGCCTCGTGCTGCGCCACGCGGTCCCGGTAGTCGGTGCCCACCGCACGGGCCAGGGAGTCGACCAGGAGCAGCTCGAGGAACCCGCCGTTGCTGACCTGATCCCAGATCGCTGCGCCCAGCAGCAGCACCGTGGCCTCAGCATCGTTTTGACCGATCCTTATCCTCACGGGCATGGCACTGGCCCCGTGAGCCGGCTTGCCTTCCTGGGTGGGGATGTGTGCTGTTTACTTCCGGGCTTCGCGGGCCTACCCCCCTCTGGGGGGGGTGCGCCGGCAGGGCTGAGATACCACGTCGGCTACACGTAAACAGGACCGTAGGCAAGAGTGAACTTTGGTGCGCGACTTCTGGGGGCAGCGGAGGTGCCGAATCCAAGCGCGCAAGCCGCTTCAAGCCAGTGCTAGAGTGACTACTGTGAGCCCACACCAAAAAGTCACTCTGGCAAAGGGTCACTCTTACGCGTAGCTGGCCATGGCCCAGCGGGGAAAGGGATAGGTTAGGCGATGCCGATGGCCAGCACCACGACCATCGGGCTCAGCTTCAGCACTAGGATCATGGCGGCCCCCCCGACGGCCAGCGCGGCCCTGATGGCGCTCCTCACGGCCTCGTGGGTCGGACGCAAGAGGCCAAGGCCGCGCTAACGGCGATATTGGGTAACGGCGATGTTGGGAACACGACTTTTGTGACGCCGAGCTCGCGCAGAACAAATGGTAGTAAATCACGAACCACACTTTTCTACAGTTCAACTGTTCGAACGTATCGAGCGAAAACGGCGCAGCGAACTGCAGGAAAGCACGGACCACGATGTCCTACAATTGGCTTGGCCACGAGGCACTCCCACCTACAATGCCGAGACCTACATCGCCGTTAGCGTGTCTACGGAGAGGGAGGAACAGCAAAAGAGGGGTAGCGAACCAGCTTGCACAGCTGGTCTTCCCGGCGCCTCCCAGCGTTGGAGGCGCCAACGTACCGAGGAAAGAGCCCAGTGGCGGGGCCTGAACCAGCTGCATGCGGCAGATTCCGTACCCCCCTCCCCTTCCCTGCAGTCGGGGCGCTGGCCTAAGGAACCCTAGATAAGGAACGAGGCCCCTTTTTCCTGAAAGTTAAACTTCGACTTCCCGTGGAAAACCTTCGGGGCAACTAAAGCAAATTGCACAACAATCAAGGGACACCGAGCCCCTCCCCGACGAAAAGGGTTCCTGCTTCAGCGCTCCGACTGTATCCCCCCCCCTGCGTCTGACCCGGGCCTCGAGGCTCTCGTCCCGGGGGCTCAACAGCTTCGTCGGGTCCACGCCGTTGTCCTTCATCTCCTGCAGCAGGGATCAACCAACACATCGCTTTGCGTTCTCGCTTCGTTTTCAAATTGAGGCGCTTTGACACGAAAGCAATCCGACCGATTGCCATGAAGCAGCGCCTTGGCTGAAAATGCGGGTTCGTCATTTGCGCAGTGTTGGGCCCCAGGATGGAGCCACAACGACACCGAAGAAACAACGAAAACTATCCGCGAGATTGATCCTCCTCCTCCTCCTCCTCCTCCACAATTGTACAATTTGAATACTATGTACTCTCCTCTCTCCCCTGGTGACCCGCGGGAAATATTCGCCCCCCCCCTCCGAGTACTGTTTTAACACAGGACTCACGGGAAACAAGATTTCGCTTGGGTTGTTTTTTCAAAATGCTGCTCGCGCTGAAGCGCTGGCCTCATTTTCGGGCTACCACTCGTTCCGAAGCGTGCTCCCGCTGTAACGCTGGCCTCATTTCCGCGCTTCCGTTCGATCCGAATCGTGCACCCGCTGCTACGCTGGCGTCATAATTTCCAGTGCCATGCCACGGCATGGTTTGTGGTCCTTCCAAATAGGCCCAAAACTCTAAAAAATGATTCCCCGAACAAAACGCCGGAATTGATTAACCCTTCGGCGTCGATCCGTTAATTTCTTGGGCCGCACAAGCCCCCCCCCCCGCTTTGGGGCGTCGTCGTTTTCAGCAAGTATCACGCGGGAGCTCCGTTTCTGCCTTGAGAAGGCGATGTTGAAAGCAGAGCCAGCTGGTGCTCTCCATCAGCCCCGCCTTGTGTGGCGCTTTCTGGAAAGCCCAAGGAGCTAGGCATGGAGCCACGACTCCAGACAGGTCAGACCTCTCGAAGACGATCCACTTACGTACCCTCCAAGGAGCCCGGCGCCATGCCATGCCATGCGGTGCAATGTTGTATTCTGCGCCGCTGTGCGATGCCATGCTTTGTGTTGCAATGCTTCACTGCGCAATGCAACGCAATGCTATCGCATGCTACGCTCTGCCGTGCTGTTCTCCGCCATGGCATGCCGTGCTCTACCATGCATCGCGTACCCTCTGGCGATCGTTGCCCTGCTCGACATCCGACTATGCGAATCGAGACTATATCTACGCCATGGTAAGGGATGAGAGGGAGGGGTAGGATGTCAGATATGACGCGAGCGCACCTAGCTTGTCTTCCCCCCCTCCTCCTCCTCCTCCTCCACCTCCTCCTCCTTCCCCTCCTCCCCCTCCTCCTCCTCCTCCCCCTCCTCCTCCTCCTCCTCCTCCTCCTCCTCCTCCTCCTCCTCCACAATTACTCAATATGATACGGTTTGAAAGTATTGCCCCCCGCCCCCCCCCGCGTATTGTTTTTTACACACAAGATTCCCCGGAGTTGGGTTTCCGCCTGCATTGTTTTCCAAAATGCTGCCCTCGCTGGGGCGCCGGCCTCATTTTCGGGCCCCGCTCGTTCCGACTCGTGCTCCCGCTGCAGCGCTGGCCTCATTTCCGTGCTTCCGCTCGTTCCGAATCGTGCTCCCGCTGCAGCGCTGGCCTCATTTCCGCGCTTCCGCTCGTTCCGACTCGTGCTCCCGCTGCAGCGCTGGCGTCATTTCCCGTGCCATGCCACGGCATGCAATGCAATGCTAGGTTGATGCTACGCTTTTGCGGACTCTTCTACGCCATGCCATACCGTGCTCTACAATGCATCGCGTACCCTTTCGGGATCATTGCCCTGCTCGACATCCGACTGTGCGAGTAGAGAGGGGATCTACGCCATGGTAAGGGATGAGAGGGAGGGGTAGGAAGTCAGATATGACGCGAGCGCACCTAGCTTGTCTTCCTCCCCCTCCTCTTCCTCCTCCCCCCCTTTTCTCCTCCTCCTCCCCCCTCCCCCTCCCCTCCTCCCCCTCCTCCCCCTCCCCCCCTCCTCCTCCTCCCCCTCCTCCGCCTCCTCCTCCTCCTCCTCCTCCTCCTCCTCCTCCTCCTCCTCCTCCCCCCCTTCCTGCAGGGTGTACAACCGCTTCTCCACCTCCCCCTGCGCGGACGCGGCGCCGAAGAGCCGCAGGCGCGCGCCGAGCCCGTCGCCGCCCAGCAGGCCGGCCACCTCGGCCTCCTCCGCCGCGCTCGGCGCGGCACGCTGGTGCTCGGCGGGTCTTGGGAGCGAGAAGGGGCGCCGACGACGCTGCTAAGCTACGAGTCGAACGGAACAGCCTCTTCCACACGCCAACAGGGTCGGCGGATGTCTTGGGACTATTTTGGAGCACCTTGCGACTATTTGTATTGTTTTTCGTCCACAATCCGCATGTAGGGGGACGTGTCCGACATAACGCTAACGGAGCTCAGCCAGAGCGCTGGATCCTGCAGGATCCTGCAAAGCCAGATTATGAGTGAGCCTGGTTTAGGAGCCGCTCTCTGCCCTGGAGGTGGCCTTACATATTCTTGACACGTTTCCTGAGGGACGCCAGCGACAGGGACGTCTGACACCGCGGTGCTGCATTTGAGACCTCGGCAAGTGCGAACGGAGGCGCCGCGCAGCGACCTTGTGGGCGAAGCCGAACGGACTTGAGAGATCGGCATCGCCCGTCTCATAGCCCCTTTCCCTGGGGCCCCTTTTAGAACCACATGACTTTTTTGTTTCCGTGTTCGTTTGCCATGTTTGTCACCGGCTCTGGCACCGTTTTGAGTCCCAGTCCGTCGCTGTGTCATTGTTGTTTCGGTCTGTGGTTCTGGCTTCGATCGCGGAGTCGTTGTTGTGTGGGTGTCGGCGATCCGTGTTGTTTTTCTGTTTTGCTATTTTCATCCTCACGGCCCTGCCGCTTTACCAGTACAAGCGGGCCTGCCGTTCCTGGCGGCGCGCACAAGGGGGTAGGGGGAGGGGGGAAGCCTTCTGAGAAACAACCCTGTAAGGCGCGGGCAGTACATCTACAGATAAGGCTCGCCTTCTAAGAAGCAGCCTCCTTCTAAGAAGCCTTCCCCCCTCATCCTGCCCCCCACTGCTCGGGGCGGACCCAAACAGTACCGATACAGCTACTCCCTGGACCTCTCCCGGGGTGCCTTCTGACCAGGATTTCGAGGCGAATCCAGCGATGGCGACGAGGGCCTCCCAAGTGGCCCTAAAAGGCGAACCTTCCACCTCCACCTACCCTACCTTCCGACCTCCGCGGAATGTGCGGAAGAACTCATCGAAACTCATAGAAAAATATTACGCAATTCGAGGAAGCCCGCATTAATTATATCGAAGAAGGGGCGGATGGCTCGGGCGAAGGTCCTGAAGAATGAGGGGAAAGAAATCGGCACCACGGGTTCGTGTCGTGTCGACCCCAGCGTCGGTTCCTGACACCGCGGAGATCGTTCAAACTTGAACGATCGGCCGTTTCCGAAACGTCAGATCGGGCAACATCGACGGATTCTGGGTCGCTGGCGGCGTTCAACGTGGAACGCCGACGGCGCGGTCGTCGGCGGTCGACGCAACACGAATATGCCCTAAACTTAGGTCGGGCATGTCTTCTAGAGATGGGTTTTCGAAGAAAAAGAAAACACAGTCGAAACAGACTCAAAAATAGTCCACAAGAGCTGAATCATCGTCGGATCATCTTTTCGGGCTACTTCTGAATCTTCCTCCTGTAGAGGGACATGCCCGACTTAGCCCTAAACAGAAGCAGCCCTGCCGCTGCCAGGAGCCCCCAAGCGCTGGTCCGCCAGGCGGCGCAGCGGGGCGTCCAGCCGGGCCAGGGCCTCCCGCAGCTCGCGGGCGTCGCCCCCCGAAAGCGGGGCCGGATGCTCGGACACGGCGCGCCGGAAGGCGGGCCGCTCGCCGCGAAGGCGGACCTGCGGAGGGGGGAGACCCAGACCTTTTCGCGTCGTGAAAAAACCACGGCGGGAGGTTTCTCTAGACTTTCGGCCTTTGGGGGCCCTTACGGGGCCTCGGGACCGTCAAAAAATGACACAGGACGAGGAACCGCTCACAGGTAAGGGGTCCAGACCTCTGGGGGTCGACGTTGTGACAAATTCACGACGTCGGGGGTCTGGGGAGATGGCATACGGCAGGTTCGTGTCGGGCCGACTTCGGCGTTGGTCAGTGACACCGAGGGGATCGTTCAGCCTTGAACGATCTGCCGATTCCGAAACGTCACGTCGTGCAACATCGACGGATTCTGGGTCGCCGACGGCGTTCAACATTGAACGCCAACGGCGGAGTCGCCGCAATTCGACACGACGCGTACCCACTGTAGTCGAACCCAGGCCAGAAGAACATCCGTCAAGAACATGAGACCCTCCGCTGGCCCAAAAATGGGCAGAACACCCAAGGATGCCCTCCCCGGGATGCACGAGAAAACCCAGCAAACACGAAGAACAGTAAGGTGCCGTCCCCGAACCGACCGAGATCTTATACCTAGGTCCGAGTGGACATAGTGGCGGCGCACATAGAGGAGTAGGGGGAGGGCGGAAGGCTTCTCAGAGGGACGCTGCTCCTTGCAGGCGCTGGCCCTATACAGACAAGGCCCGCGCCGTTCAAGAAGCAAGGGTGCGTCTAGGAAGCCTTCCGCCCTACCCCAACCCTCCTCTGCGCGTGGCTGAACAGACCCGACAATCTAAAAAAATACGTGGAAACATGAAGTAGGAAGGCGGATAAAAGTAGATTGGGTTCGGTCCCGCCCAGGAGCAGCAAAGAAAACACCCAAAGCATGCCGACTCTTGAAGTAGGAAGGCGCTTGAAATAGAGTGGGATCTGAGAATCCAGTAGTACCTACTTTCAACGACTGGTATCCATAGAGTCAACACTGATAGGGAGGACGCGCGCTAACGATGCAAGCCCCTTGGACGCCCATGTCGAAGTTTTTTTCCAGCGTGGCGTGGCCAACGGAAGTGGCTAAGAATGGGCCGACGAGGTAAGGATGCACTCGACTGTGCATACACATGCTCGGCCACACGTAAGCACGACCCCGGGGAAGTGCGCGGCTTCGGGGGGCGAGAAAGGGCCCTCTCCAAGCGTGCTGGACGGTGCTGGGGGGACCTCGGTCGGCCCGCACCAGAGGTCACTCCCGCGAAGGGCCACTCTTGTGTGATCAGGAGAACTTGTCCGCGTCGTTCATTTCTAATCGCGCTCAGTTCTAACTGCGCTCGTTTCCAATAGTTCGTGGCCCCCTAGTGGCCAGGAGGAGGCCCAGGATGGAACAATTAGAAATGATAGGATCTTGGCCACCAAAAAATCCAAGAACTTCCGGGGAATCAGACATGAACCATGTGTCCATCTCTTGGGGGCACTCCTCCTCCTCCTCCTCCTCCTCCTCCTCCTCCTCCCATCTCCTCCTGCCCCCCCCCCCGGCTGCTCGTCGTCGAACGCTTCGACGTCTGAGCGTCCCTTCTTCCTCTCGGTCGTCCCCCCTCGGGGACCTCCTGGTCCGGGTCAATACAGACCTGGGTCAGTCAGGCCTTGCAGAATCCTGCAAGATCCTGCACCCAAACCAGGGTCAATGCGACCCTGACCCTGCAAGATCCTGAAAGATCGGGCGCTCTGGCTGACCCCGTTTGCACCGACCGCCGTCTCAAGGGTCCCGACCCCCCCTCTCTTTGCCCGCTGGCCAATTCGCTAATTAGTGCCCCTTTCTACCTTCTCGCTGGAGCGGACTGCACCGCCTCGCATCTGACGAAAAAAACATGTGTTGTTTCCGACGGCTGCCGCCAGCCTTACGCCATCTTCCGCAGACGGAGCCGCTCCCTGAGCTACACGCGAGAGTGACCCTGGGCAAGAGTGACCTTTGGTGCGAGGTGTTTGGGGGGCGCGAGAGGGCCAAACCCAACCGCGCGCGCGGCGATCGGAGAGGCCCAATGGGCCCGCACCAAAGGTCACTCTGGCGAAGGGTCACTCTTACCCGTCGATGGGAAGAAGTGGGTCGAGACATTGAGGAAGAAGGCGTTGGCGACCGCCCCCTGAAGAGAAGGAACGGCGCTAGACTCTTGAAGTAGGAACGCGCCTGAAGTAGATTTGGATCTGGATATCCAAACATACCCACTGACAACGACCGACGCGTGCGTGTACTTAGTCGACCCCCATTTTGCGTCCGCCGCCCTCCGCCAGGCTCCGCCAGGGAAGGGATTGCAGCTCCTTCGGCCCCGAGAGGGCGAGACCGTCTCTGGAGCACCCCAAACAAGCACCCTTGCGGCAGAAGAGCCCAAGAGGCTTCACACGGGCAGCGATGGGGGGCAACAATGGGAGGCAACGGACTATCTTTTTGTCCTGGAGGGCAACCCACCCCCACACCCACCAGAATGATTATTACACCTTTTCCAGAATACTTGTGGAATCGGTCGACAAGCCCCCACGGCGACGACTGCGAATCACGACGCTCCCGGTTTTCCGGGTCGTCGTATGAAGCCTTTCCTTCGCTGTTCTAAAAACTGTTTTCGCGTGTTTCAAAACGCGGTTTTTGCGTTGACAGCAATGCGCTGTTGCACGTGCGCGATGGCGCGGTGTTAGCAATGTCCCAGGCAGTCTCGTGCGCGGCAATTGTTGATTCAAGAGTTGTGGGTGGTTATCAAACACGTTTGTGGCATTATCATAACGATTTGTTCCCGGCCCTCGGCGGTAGCATGTTTCTCAAGTTGCCAGAGTCTTCTCTTGGGGCGCATGCTGCTGGCGGCAGTCGTCGGGACGCAGGCTCTGGGGAGAAGCTTCGAAAACATACAGCGTGGGGGTGGGAATGGCTCGGGCCGCCTTCATACATGGGTTCCCGCATTCACAGCGAAGCACTTCACGAACCTCTCCAACCTGGTCGTCTTCGAGTGCTGCACCAGTCCATTTCCGGCTTGAGTCCAATCTTCAATCGCTTGCCTGGCGAGGTGGTGCGAGATAGGTCAGTGAAAGGGGCTTCAGCGTTCGCTACACCGTTGGGCGCAGGACTCTGCCTTGTCTGGACAGCGTGAGTGGCGCCAGCTTTTCCGCCCAAGCAGACGCAGCCGAGGGATTTCACTCGTAACGACACTCGCGCGTCTCATGAGTAGAGGGCAGAAAATCAAACCCCGATCATAACCACCTCGACACGCGAAGCTGTTTAGCAACCGCACCTAAAGAAGGAATCGAACAGGGCAGGGCTTCTAGTGAACGCCCAGGGCCGTTTCGTAAACGCCAGTTGTTCGGTCCAGGTGTTGTTTCCTCTCTTGAATGATCGAGGGCTTGTCGCAGAAAAGATGCGGGACACCGCTGGGGGCACTGGCGGGGGGCCACAACGGTGGCCCGCGTGCCCCGATCTCGGCGGGCCCGGCACATGGGCACACAAACTTCTGGAGGCCCGCGCCGACCCAAGCAGTCCGCCCTCGGAGCTCCGAGAGCTCACAGACTCTGTGGATGGGGCCCTGTGACACACGAGTAAATACACGCAAATAGTAGGAGTCCCCAACATGTCCCATATTGTCTGGTTTTTTGTGTTCCCCCCCCCATCCCAGATGTTAGACTCTGATGGGACTGTCTTCGACCACCACCACCATAAGTTGGAGGAGGGAAGGAGGCGGAGGACGAGGAGGAGGAGGACGAAGAGGAGGAGGAGGAGGAGGAGGAGGAGGAGGAGGAGGAGGAGGAGGACCCCCTCCCCCTCCAACTTGTGGTGGCGGTGGAACACGAGCCCATCAGATTCTGTTGCAGCGCAGTGGTTTTGAGGGAGCACCGAGACTGTCATGATACTCTGCAAGTTGGCGAATTCCAGAAAACTTCAGATCCCCCAAACCTGTGGATCTCTCGGGGGGAAAGCTTCCGCTGGCTTCCGCCCAGCTTCCGAGGGCGGCGGAGGCCTCGCTTTACTTCCACTGCCTTCCGCGGGCCCTCCGCCGAGGAAGAGATGCCCACTCCTGAGGTCCTCGACGACGAGGTCACTCCTGGCGCGCGCCGCTTGGCATTCTTCGGTGACCTCCCTGGCACCAGCCTCCTCAGCCAGCGCGGAGAGCTCGGCCACCTGCTCCCGCAGCGGCGCGGCGCGCGCCAGGATCTCCGCGCGCGCGGGAAGCTGGAAGGCCTCCGCCCTGCGCAGCTCCTCCTCTATAGGCGCAAGGCGGGCCTGCGCGGCGGCCAGCGCCCCCTGCAGCACGGCCGCCTCCTTCTCCGCGGCCTTCGGGGGGCACAAGAGAGTGACGACGACGACGCTGACGCCGACGCCGACGCCGGCGCCAACGCCGACGCCGACGCCAACGTCGACGACGACGACGACGCCAACGACGATGACGACGACGACGACGACGACCACGACGACGACGACGACCACGACCACCGCTACGACCACGACCACGACCACAGCGACGACGGCGTCAACGCCGGCGACAACGACGGCGAAAGCGACGACGACAAAGACGACCCTTACCAGCGGTCGGGCCGGGCGAACCCCCGGGGTTCCAGAATCGGCGGCGCGCCCACGGGGGAAGCGAGGGGAGGCAGGCCTTCTCAGAAGCCCTCCTTCTCCTCCTCCTGCTGCTCCTGCTCCTCCTCCTCCTCCTCCCCTCCAGTATTCCGAGAAGCCCTGTGTATGTTCCACTCCAAACACCACGGCTGCCACACCTGCATCGTGGATCAAGTCAGGATGTCTTTGGGCAAACTGGAAACACCGCGCAAGCCGACCTGCAATATACGAGCAGCTTCCCGAGAAGCCCTCTGTGGCTTCGGAGAAAGCGGAAAGCTCCTGATAAGGCTCGCCCCCTCTGCCTACCCCTCTGGGCGCGCCGCGGGTAAAACACATGAGATCTCCGCGTCGTGACCATATCACATCACAACGGACGCCTTTTTGACAATCGACCGCCTCCGAGGGCCCTTGAAAGGGCCCCAGGGCCGTCAACAAAACTACTCGGATGAGGGGAGGAGGCTCATACATCCAGAAAGCTGCGCTGCGCACGCAGGCGACGTCGGATGTCTGGGTTCGGCGAACTCGGGGGGACGATCGAGGATCCGGGATCCAGGTCTTGGGCGTTTTGGCTCTGGGATGAGCAGTCGGGACGAAGAGTCGGGACTAAGAAGCGTCAAGCACCGACTCGGGATTACGAATCCGCATCGGGGACAAGCATCAAGACCTCTGAGTAGCCAGGTTCTGAAAAAATCAAATCGTCGGATGTCTGGGCTCGGCGGCCCCCAAAACAAAACCGTCTGGTGACGGATGGCCTGACGGCCTCGGAATGCCGAAGGCCTCTACTGGGCGGTCTGTCACTGAACGATTTGGGGACTTTGTAGGCCCCACGCGCTCGAGGCATCCTCGGGTGAAAGACCCGCGTCCCAGAGCGGCTGGCTTACCCCCAGTCACCTCCGACTCGGACCGTTTGGAGACCCCCGCCCAGGTTTCCGGGTTTAGAGGTCTCCAAAAAGGTCCAGAGGATAGCTGATGTGAGGTCCCCAGAATTGCCCCTCTGAGGCATGCGGAGGCCCGAAGACCCAAAAACGTCTAAAACCTGAGTCCTCGATCCTCGATCGTCCCCCCGCCCTCACTGAGCCCTGACATCCGACGGTCCGACGTCGTGACTGTTTCGCAACACAGCTCTTTAGATGTCCGGAGACCAGTTTTCATTCCAAGGATATTCGTTTGACGGCCCAGGGGCCTGGCAAGGGACCCGAGGCCGAAAACTAAGGACACAAAAACAAGCTGTTTTTTCGCGACTCGGAAATGTGAGGGTCCTGAGGCTTCTGGAGGTCTGAGAAGAGCCAACAACGTAACAAACAACAACAACAACAACAACAACAACAACAACAACAACAACAACAACAACAACAACAACAACAACAACAACAACAACAATTACTAGCACGTGGGGACACTCCGTTCTCACCAGTGCCAGGGTTTTCATACGACGCCCGCCAATACCCCCACTTTGTGGGGGGGCCGGTTCAAGCTCTACCACATTTCCAAACGACTCTTCGCCACCACCCACACCCAGCTTCCCGCCCTATGACGTTCGGACACTTCACTTCGTGGCCTGCGGACGACCGTGGCTACTACACTGGCGCATGGGTACAGTGACTTGTTGTGGTAACATTTTCTGGACGCTAGCTTAGTATACGACTTTTCCCCCTGTTCCAACACTGGACACCTGTACTGGTTTTTGGTGGTAACGTGTTCCTGACGCTAGAATAGGAAACCACGGTAAACCAGTACGACGCCAGTACTGTCTGTAGGTCCTACAATGATATGGACTGCTTTGGCTGGTGAGGCGCTAGCGTCTGATACAACGTTTTTCCGTTTCCGTACCACACAAGCGAAGACACTTATTTTGAGTGGTACCACGTGGGTGGCGCCAGCATACCACAGGACTTGTTTCCGTTGTTGTGAGACGATACATGCTCATTCTTGTTCTGTGGTTGTCGTTCCGGCCTCAATGTGGTATGCTGGCTCATTCGTCTACGAAATACACGTGAGTAGCTCTCTCTGGTTGGAGGTTCTGATGGTTGTGGTTGTCCCGATGGTTGTCGCGATGATTGTCCCGATGGTTGTCCCGATTGTTGTTCCGATGGTTATCCCGATGGTTGTCCCGATGGTTGTCCCGATCGTTGTCCCGATGGTTGTAAATGTTGAAAAAATATTGGGTTTCCTCAGAAATCCGCAAGAGCGCGCGGGATGAATTTTTGAAACTTTTTTTTTGAAAAACCATTCGGTTTTTCATGTTTTTATGTTAAAATCGCTACGAAAACTAAGGTTTTGGAAGGATTTCATCTTGCGCGCGCGAGTGTGCACTTCGTGTCATTTTTTGCAAAGGATTCTTGAAGTTTGGTTATGTTAGAACAAGACATGTCATTTTATATTGTTTTTTGACAGGGAAAGCGGGCGTCAACAAAACAACCGGATCTGGATCACATCGTTTTGCCTGAGACTTCCTCACGAAAATTATGAAAATGAGGCTGCGGCCTAGGCGCGGCGAGGGGGCCATGCACCAGGGGTCCCAACAATAATTATTCTTTAGAAATAATAATGTTCAACAACAACAACAACGACCACAGCAACAACAACAGCACCAACCCAAACAACAACAACAACAACAACAACAAGAAGAACAACAGCAACACCAACAACACCATAATCCACACCAACACCACCAACAACACCAACAACAACGACAGTATCATCAAACTCAGCAACAGCATCCACAACAACGGCAACACCAACAACAGCAACACCAACAACAACGCCATCAACAACAACACGAACAACTCCAATACCAACGATGACAACACCAACACCAACAACGACAGCCACCACTACAACAACAACGGCAACACCAACACCAACTACACCGTCAACAACAGCACTAACACCGACAACAACATCATCATCAACAACAACAACACCATCAACGACAACACAAACAGCAACAACGACAACAACAACATCAACGACAACACCAACAGCAGCAACAGCAACAACAGGAACACCACCAACACCATCAACCACGCCAAAAATAATACCACCAACAGCAACTGCAGCAATACCATCAGCACCAACAACAGCAACACCATCACCAACAAAACCATCAACAACAACAGCAACAACGACAACAACCTCAATATTACCAGCAACGACACCATCAACAACAGAACACAAACAAACAACAACGCCAACGACAACATCATCAACACCAGCAACAACTGCAACAACACCACCAATACCAACACCAACAGCAGCAACGGCAACACCAACAACAACACCATCAACAACACCAAAAACACCTACAACACCAACAACGACAACAACATCGACATGACCACCAACAACAACCACCACCACGACCACCAACACAACACCAACAACGACAACAATAACACTGACAGCAACAGGAACAACGACAGCAACATCAGCAACACCAACACCATAACCCACAGCAGAAACAACACACACCAACAACAACAGCAACAGCACCAACAAAAAAAACATCACCACCATCAACAACAGGACCACAAACAAACACCACCATCAACACCACCAACAACACCACAGCCAACTACAACAACAACGACACCACCAACCACCACAAACACCACCACAACCATTACCACCACAACAACATCAACAACAACATCAACACAACCAACAACAACATGTCAACACCAGCACCAACACAAACAACACCAACAGCGACACCGACACCGACGTCAACATCACCAACACCAACAACCACAACCACAGCAACCTCAGCATCAACAACGACACCACCAACAACAACAAAAACAACAACACCACCACCACCACAACCACCACAATCCAAACAACAACAACATCACCACCAAACCAACAACGACAGCAACGCCAACAACAAAAACAGCGACACCATCAACAACAACACACACACATGCAACAACACGAACAACTATTCCAACAACGACAGCAACATCAACAACAACAACCACGACCACAACGATACCAACCACACCAACACCAACACCACCAGCAACACCAACAACCTCAGCCACGACAACACCAGCACCTTCAACACCAACACACACAATTGCAAAGCAACAGCATCACCATCAACACCACAATCAAACACAACATCAGGTACAGTAATACAAACAACAGCAACACCAAACACTCCATCAACAACAACACAGCCAACTACAACACCAACAACGACACCAACATCAACACCACCAACAACAGCCACAACCACCAGACCAGCAACAACCCCACCACCATCAGCACCAACAACATCAGCACCATCAACAACAGCAACAGCAACAACACACACACAACTACAATAACAACAACAGCAACAACACCAACACCACCAACAACATCGACACCACCATCAACATCAGCAACATCAACTAACACCACCACCACTACCACCACAGTAATAACGCCAGCATCACCAACAACACCATCAACGCCAACACCACAAACAACAACAACCCAAACGACATAACCAACAGCAACACCAACAACAGCAACACCGACATCCACATCATCAACAACATCACCACCAACGCCACCAACACCATCAACAACAACTACAACAACACCGAGCATATCATCAACATCAACACCACCAACCACCACCACCACCACGACCACAAAACAAACTCGACACCAACACAACCAACAACAACAGCAACAGCAACACCACCAACATCACCATCAACAACACCATCAACAACAACAACCACAACAACAACATGACCACCAACCAACACATCAACAATAATAACACCACCAACATTAACAGCAGCAAACCCAACACCAACACCACAAACAACAACAGTACCAAGAACAAGACCAACCACACCAACATCAACAACACCAACCACCTCCACCACCACCACCGCAACAACATCAACACCAGCACCAGCAACACCAGCAACAACCCCATCGATAACAACAGGAACACAACCAATTAGACCAACAACGACACCAGCATCAACACCAGTAACAATAGTCACCACAACCACCACGACAACAACACCAACAACCACAGCAATAGCAACGCCAACAACCACAACACCACCATTACCAACAACATCACCAACTACACAAACAGCAACAATTACCATAACAACAGCAACAGCAACAACAACAAACACAACATCACCACCAACAACAACACACGCACGAACACCAACAACACACAAAACAACAACAATGACAACGACAACAACATCAACATCAACAACAAGCACCACCACCACACCAACATCACCAGCACTGAAAGTCGACAACACCAGTAACACCAACAACACCACTTCTATCGACAACGCCAACAACGACAGCAACACCTACAACACCAACAGCGACGACAGCAACGTCAACATCAACAATACCAACCACCACCACAGCCACCAACACCACAACAGCAACAGCACCATCATCAACAATATCAACAAAACACCAACAACGACAACTGCATCAACATCAACAACAACCACCACCACCACCATTACCACCACCACCACATCAAAAACCAACAACAACCACCACCACCATTACCACCACCACCACCACATCAAAAACCAATAACAACAACCACATCAACACCGACAACACCACCACCAATAGCAACAGATACGCAGCCATAACAACGATAACAACACCAGCATCAACAACAACCACCACCACCACAACAACAACAGCAGAACCACCACCACCAGCAACAACACCATCAACAACACCACAGACAACTACAACAACAACGACAACAGACTCAGCATCAACAACACCAACCAGCACCACCACCACAACAAGAAACACATCAACAACAACTACAACATCAACAAACACAGAACCATCAACAACAAGAAACAACTACAACACCAACAGCGACAACAACATCAACACCAACAACAACAACCACCACCACAACCACCACCACCACAATAATGACAAACAGGACAGCACCAACAACAACGGCAGCAACACCATCAGCAACAACAGCACACACAACTAAAACAACAACGACAACATCACACTCATTAGCAACCGCGACCATCACCGCAACCACCGCCAAAACAACAATATCAACAACAGTCGCAACAACAACAAAAACAAAAACAACATCACCAACAACAACGACCACAACATCAACAACATCAACATCATCAACAACAGTCACCACAACAACGGCAACACCATCAACAACAACACGGTCAACAACAACGCAACGCAACAAAACTACCCCAGTAACAACAACAACGCCAACGCCATCAACAAGAACAACCAACACCACCACCACCATATTCACCACAACAGCAGCAGAAGCAACACCACACAGCAACACCAACAACAACACAATCAACAACAGCATAAACAACTACAGCATCACCAACGAAATTACATCACCGTCAACAACATTAGCCACCACCACCACAACAGCAACACCAACAACATTAGCAACACCAACAACAATACCATAAACAACACTAGCGGCAACAGCAACACACACACACCAACACCATCAAACACAACAACTACATCAACAGCGACACCAATGACAACGACAGCAGCAACAGCAACACCAAGAGCAACACTATCAACAGCAACAACACAAACAACTACGCCAACAACAACGACGGTAACATCAACATCAACAACAACCACCACAACCCCCACAACAACAGCAACAACAACGACAACAGCAACACCAACAAAAACACCATCAACCACAACGGCACAAACAACTACAACACCAACAACGACGACAGCAACATCACCATCGTTAACAACAACCACCACAACAACAGCAGCACCAACAAAACCAACACCATCACCAAAAACAGCAAAACCACAAACACCTTCATAACAACAGCGACAACAACATCCGCATCCACGATACGAACCAGGACCACCAAAACAAGAACAACGCATTAAACAACGACAACAACACCCTTCACAACAACGGCACAAACAACTACAACAACAACGACAACAACATCAACATCAACAACAACATCCGCCACCTCCACAACAACTGCAACAGCTTCAACTTCAACAACAAACACCACCACCATAACAACGACAACAACGACAACAACAGCAACACCACGACAACAATTACAACACCAACGACAACACCATCAACATCAACAACAACAAACACCACCACCACCATAACAACAACGACAGCAACAATAACACCAACAGCATCACCCTCAACAACAACACAAGCACCTACAGCAACAACCAGAAACATATCAACATCAACAACGATAACCACCACCATAATAACAACAACACTATTAACAGCAACACCAACATCTACACCAGCAGCAACACCATCAACAACACCGCACACACACACCTACAACAAAACGACTATCATTTTAAGACTGTTCGCTCTCACTGGCACGCGTTTCTTGCATTCCGTATACTTTAACACTCGGTACCCGTTAACTTTGTCTTCGATTGCTTTCCCTTTCGGGGGGAATTTGTCCCATGTCGGCCACTGACTGAAGTGCGAAGATGTCTCGAGCGAGAGCGCCGTTCCTGACTTCGGGGTCCTCTCTGGCAAAAGGCTCTCGGAATACTTATGGAGAAATATCAAGCGGGAGCCCTTGGGCCGTGTCCGGGCCTCCACCAACTTGCTTGAATTACGGGAACGTCTCGAGCGAGAGCGCCGTTCCTGAGTTCAGGGGCCTTCTTGGCCAGGGGCTCTCGAGGTAAATCGTGAGGAATTATCGAGCAGGAGCCCTTGTCGTCGTGGCTGAGCCTCCGCCAACTTGATTGAATTGCGAGGAAGTCTCGAGCGAAAACGCCGTCCCTGAGTTTGGGGACCTCTCTGGCCAGGGTATCTCGGGGTAGATTGCAAGGAAGTGTCACGCGGGAGCCGTTGTTGTCGTAGCTGGGCCTCCGAAGGCCCACATTTAGGCTCAACCCAACGCTCGAGCGGGAGCCTCGTTTTCAGAGAACATGTAGCCGGCGTCGAGGCGAGAGCGCGCGGAACCGCTTCTGGAGATTAACAATTTTAATTCTTTAGAAATGAAAATTCACCATCAACATCAAAAACCATCACCACCACCACCAAAACAACAACAGCAGCACCAACAGCAACAACACCATCACCATCAACCATACAAACAACTACATCAACAACAACGACGACAACAACATCAACACCAACAACAACCACCACCACTACAACAGCAACACAAACAACAACAACAACAACAACATCAACAATAACACAAACAACTATAACAGCAACGACGACACAACAACATCAACAGCAACAACATCAAACACCACCACCAATAACACCACCACAAAAAAAACAACATCGACAATAACACCAACACTAACAACAACACCATCAACCACAACTACAACAACAACGACACCAACATCGACATCAACAACACCAACCACCACCACAACAACAAAAACAGCAATAATAACAGCAACAATAACAACACCATCAACAACACAGACAACAACAACAACAATTATGACAACATCATCATTACCAACAACAGCAGCAACCACCACCACACCACCACCAAGAACAGCAACACCAACAGCAACACCAACACAAACAACTACAACAACAACGACAGCAACATGAGCATCAACAACAACAACCACCACCACCACAACACCAACAGTATCAACCAACAGCATATGAATCCTCGATCCCTTCCCGATCCTCGATCGTCGACCCTCGATCTTCTATCCCCGCTCGCCCCCTAGAGGCGAATTGCCCCGTAAACGGGCCGGTCTCTCTAAGTGGATTTGGCAAGTCTCATCCAGGGGGGGCCTGGCTCAGGGGGGAAACATCGAGCTTGAATCGGCGACACTTCGCCGATAGATCGGCGACATGCCCCGATTGCGAAGCCGCAGTCTCCTGGACGGGGTGGGCTATCAAGCCTCTCACATCTAACGGCGAGGAATGCGCGACTCGGGGGTCGATGCATTCTCTTCTGAGCGAGTTTCTCATCCTGAGTCGTTTTTTGACGGCCCCGAGGCCAGCTACAGTCGGGCCGCTGAAATAAGGAACGCTGGATAAGGAACGAAGCCCCATTTAGGCCACAGAGCCGCCTTCGTTCACGAGGAGGGCTAGAGGAACAGCCATGGAAGGACCTAGGGAGCATGCAGCCCCTTCCGAACCCCAACTGTTCCTGATCTCAGCGTCTTGACTGCAAGGGCCCCACGGGTGGCCGAACACGGCGAACAGCCTCCGGTCCCGCTGCTTCCAAGACGCGAGCCTATCTGGGCCCCCCACCCTCGCCGAAGGCCTCCCGCTGCGCCGCCCAGCCCCACCCCCGGCGCTGGATGCCGCCAGGGGCGCGCCCTCCACTTCGGGATGCTGCGGACTCGTTTCGACCTCGTCCTCGTCCTCGACCTCCCTCTGCTCTTCCACCCTCCCCCTCCTCCTCCTCCTCCTCATCCTCATCCTCCTCCCCGTCGCGCCCTCGCCTCTCCCTTCCCCCCTCGTCGCCCTCGCCCTCGCCAGAGGCCTCCAGCTGCGCCCCCCAGTCCCCTCCGGCGCCGGGCGACGTCGGAGGCGCGCACCTCCTCGCCGCGCGGCCCGCGCGCGGCGGCCGCGCGGCGGCTGGCCGGCCCGCGGGCACCCTGCCCAGGGCGCGTGAACTGTGCGCCTGCACTGAGCCAGGCCTGGCCGAGCAGGGGCCCTGGGGCCAGGGTGCCCAGAAGGAGGAGGAGGAGGAGAACTCGGGCGTGGCATCATGGGAGGCAATATAGACGGGGGGGGGAGCGAAGGGAGCGTGCACCCGTCGTGCCCGCCCAGAGGGCCCCCTCGGGGCCCCTTGAGTTGAGGCGCGCAGGGTGCACCTGTCTCCCCCCCACCAATTCATCGCCCTCCCCATAACGAAATGTCCGACCGATAATGTGCTTCTCGGTCCGGGCGTTTCCATCGAGTATTCGGGCCCTGGGCCCCGAGATCATCGAAACTGTGTACGGGGCGAAAAACTAACCTGCAGGACAGGGGTCGCGAGCGATGTGGCCCCGCATTGAAAAAACAAAGTCGGTGGATGTCTGTGTGTGTGCCTGTGCGTGTGCGTGTGCTTGTGCGTGTGCGTGAGCGGTGTGAGTGTGTGCGTGTGCGTGTTCGGTGTGCGTGTGCGTGCGTGTGCGTGTGCGGTGTGCGTGTGAGTGTTCGTGTGGGTGGTGTGCGTGTGCGTGTGCGTGTGCGTGTGCGTGTGCGTGTGCGGTGTGTGTGTGTGTGCGTGTGTGTGTGTGTGCGTGTGCGTGTGCGTGTGCGTGTGCATGTGCGTGTGCGTGTGTGCGTGCGTGTGTGTGTGTGTGCGTGTGTGTGTGTGTTTCTACTTGTGTGTACTTGTGCGTGTGTGTGTTTGTATGTGTGTATTTGTGCGTGTGGTGTTTGTGTGTGAGTGTACGTGTGAGTGTGTGTGTGTGTGTGTGTATAAGCGACCTCTCTGCCTGGGTGGCCAGGAGAGCAATCACGCGGATCCTGGGCGCAGGACGCTATTGGAACTTCATAGGAAAGCAGCATCATCAAACGCAGCAGAATCATTCCGTGTGCGAACTGCTCCGACATGTATATACCCAAAGACCCGACGCCTTGTTTCTTTGCACAGGGGGCCCCCGAAAATCTTGACAACCTTTTCCAAGGACCGGCTTCGCGTCCAGAGCCACTCTTTGACGGTTCCCGTGGCCCGGCGAGGGCCCCCAGAGGCTATGCGGCTACCGCGGGCACCGCGCCCCCGCCTCCGCTTGGCGGCGCGCACAGGTTAGATCGGGCATGTCCCCCTACAGGCGGATTTTGGAAGAGAAGTGGAAAACATAATCAACAAATATTCAGAAGTGGCCAAAACATATGCAAAAATTGTCTCAAGACTATGTTTGACTATTTTTGAACACTCCTCCTGTAGAGAGACAGGCCCGACTTAAGCACATGAGGGTGAGGGGGAGGCCTCTTGAAAGGAAGCTGCTCCTGAGAAGCAGACAGGCCCCACGTCTACGGAGAGGGCAAGTGCCTTCCTCTAAGGAGAAGGGGAGCTTCTAAGAAGCCTTCCCCCCTCCCCCTCCAGTTAGGTCGGGCCTGTCCCCCTACCGGGGGATTGTGGACGAAGAATAAATCATAGCCAGAAAATATAAAAAAGGCGGAACAATACTCCAAAAATCGTCCCCTATTATTTTCTTACTATTTTTGAATATTCCTCGTGTAGAAGGAAACGCTCGAAGTAACCCTACAATCAACCCATTCAGTAAGGATGCGCGGTAAGGATGCAGGGCCTCGGAAGGCCGTGTCGACACCTTGTGAGCGGGGCGCGGCCAGCGAAAGCGGCCAAGGATGAGCCGAAGGGGAAGGGCGCAGAGGCAGCCCTAGATGATTGCTGCAACCCCTCTGCGCATGGTCTACAGAGGTGGGGAGCCCACACAAGGACGGACGCGCCCAGACGCGCACATGCATAATTACGGGCCCCCAGTCCGCGAGACCGGCCTCGTGACACGAACGTTCGCGCAATGCGCTCTTTCGAAACCAGCGTTGACATGTACACACACACACACCGGTTGGAAGAAGTTGGTGAAAACATGAACTGGGAAGGCGGCTGAAGTAGATTGGGCTCAGGCCCGCTCAGAGAATAGCACACCCAGCAGCAGAAACATCGCTTCATGAAGCAGGAAGACGCTTGAAGAATATTGAGATCTGGGAATCTAAGCCCAGCCAAGCGACGTTATGATTGTTTCAATGCGCGGTCCCTGGAAATCCAGAACCGTTCCCCAGGGCCGGTTTTTCATCCTGAGTCGTTGTTTGACGGTCCCGGGGCCCGGCGAAGGCCCCCGGAGGCCGAGAATGGCCAAAAACCTTGCGTCGCGATTTTTTGTTACGACGCGATCGGGTCTGGAGAAACATCTACCTTCAACGACTGGCGTGCACGCCCCTCATTGGGGGATGAAAAAACGACCCTACCCTGGATTACAAGTGCGTGGTCTGTAAACCTCCTGGGAACCCCCAAAGCCTAGAGCCGCCAGGACGCGGCACATCACGCAGGGTTTACCCTCTCAGCCCACAGGAGGTTCAGAGCACAGCGCCTCGTAAACCAGGGTAGGGGCGTTTTTTCTGCCCTTGACCTCAGTCGCTCCAGAAGAGGCCAAGCACGGCGACCGCGGGCCCTGCGCCCGCTTCTCGCGGCGAGCTGGCGCGGCCCTCCCCAGACATCCGCTCACATGATTGTCTCATTCCGCGGCCCCAGAGGTCCTCCTCCTCCTCCTCCTCCTCCTCCTCCTCCTCCCTTTCCTCCTCCTCCTCCGCCTCCTCCTCCTCCTCCTCATTCCTCCTCCCTCCTCTTCCTCCTCTTCCTCCTCCTCCTCCTCCGACCCCTTCCAAGGGGGCTTTTTTTCCACGTCTGGTATCCATCTTTGATGACCCTGGGGCCCGAGAGGCGGGCCTCGGAGGCCTAAATCCACGAAAAAACGCGAGAGTGAACCAAATCTGATCCTCGATCTCGGGGGTCTACTGACCCAGGTCAATCAAGGGGCCCAAGAACACACACATAAATAGATGCAAATCCCAGGATTCCCAATATTGTCCTATATTTCTGGGTTTTCGTGTTCCCCCTCCCCCCCCACACTTCCCATATTTCCCCATGTCTTCCGGACAGTCGACGATTAATTGTGTCTGTGTGTGTTGCTTTCCCTCCTGACCAGAGCAAACCCGGGTCAGCCAGGCCTTGCAGGATCCAGCAGGATCCTGCAGAATCTTGCGCCCAAGCCCGAGGTCAGTGCAACCCTGGCTCCGGAGGTTCCTGCAAGATCCGACGCTCTGACTGACCCCCGTCTGCATTGACCCCCGTCCCTTGAACCCCGAGGATTATATTGCTCCCATCGCACTTAAGGACCACATCCCCAAAATAATTTCGAGTCCCAGATAATACCGAAACAGTGTCGAACGAGTATCGCCTTCCAGGGCCCGACACGTCAAAACCATCCAGTTTCGGTACTTTCTTACTGCTCGAATTTCTTTCTGGCGGTCAAGGGTAAAAGAGGTTGCCACATCATATCGGGGGCGTCCAAGAGGGGCGGCGCAAATCATGGCCGGCGGCACGTGCGCGGCCCAGGGGGGGCTCAGGACGCATTGAAACGAGAAGAGGCGCCAGGAAATCTGGGGAGATATCATGGCCCACGCCATGATACTCCAGATTTCGTAATAAAAGGGAGGGGGTCTGGACCCTCCAAGACAAGCCATTTCAGACCTCCCCCGTGGGAGAACCCTCCAAAACATCGTCCCCAGACCCCCCAGGCCCTCCAAGATAGCCTGGAAGAGACCCCCCCCCCGAAATGAGACCCCCCCTCTCTTTATTACGAAATCTGGAGTATCCACGCACCCCCCTCCTGGCCGCCCCCGAATGACCCGAGGATCTCTGGGTCGGAGGCCGCCCAGAGGCCGCACGGAGGCCCGCCGCATGTCGGGGGCCTCCCACGGCCGCTCGGCGGGCCGCGCGGGGGTGCACGGTTTCCCCGGGGGTGGCAGGCGACCCGAGGAGGAGGAGGAGGAGGAGGAGGAGGAGGAGGAGGAGGAGGAGGAGGAGGAGGAGGAGGAGGAGGAGGATGTGGAGGAGGGGGAGGGGGAGGAGGAAGTGGAGAAGGAGGAGGAGGAGGAGGAGGAGGAGGAGGAAGAGATTGGAGCGTCTGGGGGAGGAGGAGGAGGAGGAGGAGGAGGAGGAGGAGGAGGAGGAGGAGGAGGAGGTCTCCACGCGGAGGCCGCCGGGCGGGCCGTCGGAGGCCGCCCGGCCGTCGGAGGCCCTCGGGAGGCTGCTCGGCCGTCGGAGGGGCCGCTCGGGAGGCCGCTCGGGAGGCCGCTCGAGGCCGTCGGGAGGCCCCACGGCCTGGCCCTCGGCGTGGCCCAACCGTTCGGGAGGCCGCTCGGGAGGCCGCTCGGCCGGGCCCTCGGCGTGGCCCTCGGAGGCCGCTCGGGAGCCCAGGGCATGCCGACGATCTGATGCTTCAGTCTGGGCGTCGTTCCTGCTTTTGCTTTCCCCCCAGGTTCTCTAAGGGATCTCGGGTGCCCCAGGAGCGCTTGGGCCTCGGACGGCGTGATGCAGCCACCCTCCCGCGGCAAGCGACCCAACGGATCGCAAGCCGACAGCGGAGCACTCCTCGCGGTGAGGTGGAGCGCTCCAGCGGAACACTCCACCTCTGGGCGTCGTTCCTGGCCAGGAGCAGTCCGTACGAAGCTCACTCCGAAATCCGGAGTGGGATCCTCCAGGACGAAAGCAGTCTGCGAGGTTGGCGCCAAGAAGACATGCCGACGACTTGACTTTTGCAGTCTGGGCGCCGTGCCTGGATCTCGGCCCCGGGGCCCGGCCTCGGGCCCCAGGGGGCCCTCGAGCAGGGATCCGGGACGAAGCAACGGTGGCCGCCTGGGCAAGGGGGCCACCGTTGCTTCGTCCCGGAGATCCATCCGCAAGGGGGCCACCGTTCGGGGCCGTGAGATCCATCCACCTCCACCTTCCATACCTTCCCGGCCTCCGCGGAAGGTGCGGAAGAGCTCAGTGCAACGAATGGAAGCCGTGCGCAATTCATGGGGACCACAAAGACCCTAGCAAAAAAGGGCGGGATGCTAAGGCGGAATGTCCGGAAGAATGAGGGGGAGGTTGAGCGACGATCAACAACGGGCCTTACGCGAGACGACATAGCGACCTTGCGCGGTGGCTTACGCGGGGCGCCAGCTTACACGCTGCGCTAGAAGCGAGAGCGCGTAGACGCGACCTCACGCGAGCAGCTTACGCGCCAACGTCGGCGAAGACGACCCCGCTTTCAACCGTCGCTGAATTGAACAGAGTCAGATCGGAGCCATGTCTGGGAGGCCTTTGGGTCCCGGGCTCTCTGTTGGGAGGCCTTGGTGGATGGCGCCCTCCGGGTCCTGCGCCCCAGCCGCCGCCCGCGGGTGGCCGCGCCGCCCGCGGCCAGCATGGCGGCGGCCGCGGCCCCGGCCGAGACGTCGGCCGCGGCAGCGCCTCTGGGTGGCGACATCCAGGCCACGCACCCACCATGAAACGAAGCCAGGCCGAGGATTGGATCGGGTGAGGATAGAGCGAGAATCTCTTAGATCTGGCTGATCTGGAACGGGAGCGGATTTCTCCTCGTTTCACCCCGTCCGGCACCAACCATTGACTCCCCCGAATCGATGCGAGGGGGGTGTAGGGTTCGGACTTCGCCACGTGCTCGGCGAATTCCGAGCCCCAACTCGCCACCCACCGAGCTGCCTAAATCGCTGATCGGCGCCGACGAAGACGCAGACGACGACGACAACGCCGACGACGACGATGGAGACGACGGAGACGACGACGACGACGACGACGACGACGACGACGCCTCGCCTCGGCCTTGCGAAATGCAGTGCGCCGCGGGCACCGCGGCCCCTCCAGCGGCGCCAGCCGCCGCTCGGCCGGCCGCGCACAGCACGGGCATGCCGCGGGCGCGCTGTGCTGGCCACGGCTGGCCGTGGGCGCGCGGAGGCAGCAGCGCTGCAGCGCTGCAGCGCTGCAGCGCTGCAGCACAGCGCCGCGTCGCGCGGGGGAGGAGGAGGAGGAGGAGGAGGAGGAGGAGGAGGAGGAGGAGGAGGAGGAGGAGGAGGAGGAGGAGAAGGAGGAGGAAGAGGAGGAAGAGGAGGAGGAGGAGGAAGAGGAGGAGGAGAACGAGCAGGAGGAGGACGAGCAGGAGGAGGAGGAGAAGGAGGAGGAGAATTAGGATTGACGAAGATCAGCGCAACGGGTGCATGCTACCTGATCGTGTGCTCCGTCCCTCACCCCAGGCCTCTCCTGGGCGGTAGTATCGGGGGGAGCTAAATCAAAACGGTGCAAACGTTCAGAGATCGTCCGGGCATTCCCCCATTGCAAATGGTCATACCGAAACCGTCGCTGAGAACGTTTGGCTCCCGACAAATACTGGAATCGGTAGCTGAACACGTGGCGTTCCAGCTACATCCCCCGAGAGCAAGGCGGGCCTGCTCGCAATTTCGCACCACGACCTCATCTCCACACTGCCGACCTTCGCACACGAGCTGATCCCATAACTGTACCTTAAGATGTCCGTCCCTGCACTTCCGCCTTCTCACAGCGTTCTAGCGTTGCCACAGCCTGTGCTGCCACTGCGTGCCCTTCTCGCATTGCCAGCGCCTGCTGCCACTGCCTGCCTTCGCGCACGAGCTGAACCCCGAACTGTAAGTGAGAACGTCCGTTCCTGCACTTCCGCTTTCTCGCAATGCCAGAACTTGTTGCAACTGCGCTCCCGCATCGCATTGCCAGCTCATGTTGCCACTGCGTGCCTCCGCACACAAGCTGACCCGCGCATTGTAGCTGGTGGTGTTCGCTCCTACACGCTTCTCACAGTACCATAAGGGGAGGGGGAGGAGGAGGCGGAGGAGGAGGAAGATGAGATTGACTGACTGACATCCCTGGGCGAACGAAGGTACGAATAGTCCGGCTACTACCTTAGGATTCGCTGGGCGGCAAGCCTGAGTGGCTGCACCATAGCTGCACACTGGAACTGGTGGAGAACCCTCGGGCCCCCAGGCAACTCATTAGGTATGAGCACAGGGCGCTAGGGTTGCGGCCCACACGATTGTTACACCAGGGAGACTGGGAGCAACCAGCACCTCACCCTCTGGCGCAGGGCCCCCAACGGCACTCCGCACCACGGGGCCAGGGGCGTGGCAACCCCGAGCCTCGCCCTTGCTCAGGGGGGGGGCGATGTTGTGCCCCCTGCCTTTACCTTGGGCCCGTCCCTTAGGACGTGGCTGAATTTTCGCAGTCGGAATAAATCGGCCCCTGGGATCCTCCAGGGCGGATTCAGAGAGGGAGGAGGTGAAGGAGGCGAGACCTGATTCTCTACTCACTGAACCTTTGGAAACCAATTCATTCAGACAAGGACTATCTGCTAGGCCCCTCATCCTTCTCATTTCGGCCTCGCCTAGGTGGGCTTCTTGTTCAAGAGCGCTCGCGCGCCCCTCTCCAAAACCCCGCGCAGGGCAGCGCCGATCAGGATCCCCCCCCCCCGTGCCTGACGATATCCGAGCGAATGGTGCCGTCGAGCTCCTGCGCTACCGTCGTAGCCGAGAGAGCCCACTGCAGCCGCACCTTGCCCTCCATGCGCTTGGACTTGTGCTTGGCCTCCTTCCCCTGCGGCGCGCGCACCTTGAAGTGCTTGATGTCCTTCGCCGCACCCATGAGCTCGTGCTTCATGATGTTCTCGGCCCAATGCTGCGTCAACGTGTCTCTCGCCTGGTTTGCCTGGGTACTCGCGAGGAGCGCCCTTATGAAGTCTTTCCATGCGTGTAGATCTGGGCCCCCAAGCTGCGCTGCGTCCACTGCGTCGTCCTCCTTTGCTTTTTCCTTGAGCTCCATCGCCGCCTTGCGATGCAACTTGCCCGCCTGAGTGGCCGCCCCGATGCACGGGGCTGCCTGCGGAACGATCGATGCGACGAAACTCGCGCTGATAACCGACCTGAGATCTCCCGCCATGCTGCGCGCCAGCTTTGCGAGAATGAGCACGATCTGCTGGGCGACTTAAGATTTGGTGACGCCTTTGCCTGCTGCTCCTTTGGCCTGTGCGACAAGCTCCTCCGCATTCGCCATCTTGGGATCTGTAGCGCTTGCTCCTCCCGCGGGTCGCCCGTTCCTCGGTGGTCCCAACCCGCTTGCCCGATGCCTGCGTCCTTCATCCCCGACGGGTCGTCGCCCTCCTCCATGAAGTCCTCCTCGGCCATATGGAAGTTTCTTCCCCGCCGTAGCAGGCGCACGCATGTCAGGAAGAAGCGGTAGATGGCGACCGAGGTGACCTCGAAGCTCGAGCCAAGAACCGGCTACGCAATAACATCCAGGACACTGTAGTGCGCTAGGCTCTTGTGCTGGAGCGAGTCCTCGGGCGAGATCGACCACGCAATAACCTCTTCGGACGGAGCGGGCTAAGTTTCGACGTGCAGTAACCTCTGTGGCGAAGACCGCTTCACACGCGGCGCAGACGCCCGTCGGGTTAAAAAACGGGCAAACATTGACGATGCCATGCGTGCGTCGAACGCGCGCGCGAAGGGCCCGCTTCGAATCGAATACTCGACCGCGCGATCTCCCGTCCACATCCACCGTGCACTTAAACTTATAATGTCGCGGCCCTGCTGCGTCTGGTTTGCCAACGAAACGCACCGAAGACTCCCAAAAGACTAAATAAGCAGTTTTTTGCTTGCGCATGTAAACGCTAAAAAAACAGTCAACTGGTTACACAAAAAGTATGCCCCTCATTTCGACTGCGCCGCATTCGCGCGTGGGCTGTCTTGAGGCGGAAGACGACGAGGAGTAGGAGCAGGAGGAGGAGCAGGAGGATCAGGACGCCGTCATCGCCCGTCCAATCCCCCACCCAAGGAGACTCGCCCTGTCGACGGGTTTCGCGGGTTCGAACTCCGTCGAGCATTCACCCGAACGGGCAAAGGGGAATGGGGGAGGGAGGGCAGGGGGGCAGGGAGAACAAAGAGAAGAGGAGGATGATGATGGGCACAGAGGATGACGATGAGGACAAAGGGAAGGGGGGAAGATGAAAAGTGACGGTAGGAGGGAGGGGGATGGAGATGGAATGGAGGAGGAGGAGGAGGAGGCGGAATATGTCGATAAGGATAAGGGCCGAGCAAGAGGAGGAGTTCGTGGAGGAGGAGTGGAGGGATGACGATGCCGATGAGGCGTGGGAGAGTAAGGTGGATAGGGCGTGCGGACGACGATGGTGATGACAATTAGGGGGTTGGGGGATAATGATGAGGAAAGGGGAAAAGGGGTGGAGGAGGACTCCTACTTTTCTTACCTGTTCTACTGCTTCCGCTTCGCCCACTCATGATGCACGTCCTCCTTGCCTACTCCACTCAATCCGTTTCGTCCTGCTACTCCGACCCGTGCGTATGCTCTCCTGCGCGACCTCATTCCCGCACTGTACTGTTACCCTCGTCCCCCTTGTCCTACTCGTATTCGTGCTACTCGCGCACTCGTACTACTCGTACTCGTACTGCTCTATTTCCCCCTTTCGTGCAGTTGACCCTCTCGTCTTATTGCTAACCACAGTGCTCTTAATATCACGCCCTACCCCCTACCTTCTGTTTGTCGTATTCCTCCCACGCAGGCTCTCACTCTCCTACCCTGCCTCCTTCTCGTATTACTCCAACTATTAGGAGGTGGGGGTTGGTCGATGGGCCCAGGGCAGAAGACGAAGTCTTATGAGGATGATGCGGAAACAGACGAGAATTAGGGATGAGGCTGCGGGGGGGGGATGTGGGTAGGAATGGGTGCATGACCAAGAGAAGCCAGAGGAGCAAACAAAACCAGATGAGCAAGGGAAGCGGGGCGAGCATCAAAGGATGTAGGAGAATGTGTAGGGGCAGGAGGAGCCACAGAGTCGGGCGACATTGTTAGGAATTGTATGGTCCCCCCCAAGCATCATTATCGTTCTTCCGCACCGCGGCCTTTCTTGCCCAATGGTGCGGCCCCATTTTTGGGCCAGAGATCGGCCACATGGCTGGCCGAGGCCGCGCGGACGGCCGCGGCAAGGGCCGCAATGCGCGCCCCATGGAGGAGGTACGCGCTTTCAGGCTCGCACGGCCTGCGGCGTCGCAGGCTCTCGCGCCAGCCTTCCCACGTTTGTCTTTTCGCGTGTGTCCTGCCACGACGTCTTTCCACGACGTCGCAGATGAGCTGGTGGCCCACCTGCGCCGCACGCTCACGATGAACGTCGGCTTCCTCGGCCCCTGCCCCGCCCACACAGATGTGACCAACAGGTTCTTCAGGGCTGGCGCTACTCCGCTGACCTCTCGGCCGACGTCTCTGGCAGAATCGCTGCATATGAGCAGGACAGCCCCGCTGCCAAATCTATTTCTCCTTCTCCTCATCCGCCCCTCTCTCTTTTTTCCACCTCTTATAGTTACCTTCCCTTATTCCTTCCACTCCTACTCCGGCTCCAACCCCTGCTCCTCCAACTCGTCTTGATTACCTTCAATCACCCGAACCTTCTTATCTCCGACTCCCCTTCTCCATTCTTCTGCCCCGCCCTCCCTGCACCGCGCTTCTCATGTGACTCCCGCGCCGCCCCGACCCACCCACTGGGGAAATGGGAATGGGGAGTGGGAGGGCAGGGGGGATGGGGAACGAAAAGGAGGACAATAGGCACGGAGGACGACGACGAGGACAACCAGGGAGGGAGGCGGGGGGACGGGGCCGGACGGAGGGATGGGGGCGGGGAGAGGGCGAGGAGGAGAAGGCGGAAGATGCCGATGATAAGGGGGTGGTTGGCAAGTGAGGAGGAGGCGGAGGAAGAAGATGGGACGGGGGGCAATGATGCCGATGAGGGGCGGGCGGAGAAGGCGGAGGGACACGCGGATGGTGATGATGGCGGCGGGGGCGGGGGGAACGAGGGGCGATTCGGAGGAGGGTCAAGGGGGAAGTGGGCGAGCAGGATAAGAAGGATCAGCGCGGGTGGCACGATGAATATGACCAGGGGCGAAGGATTCTGAGCATGAAAGGGAAGTATAAGTAAGAGGGGTAGAAGTAGAGGTAGATCTTGGAGTGGGATCATGGGGCAGGAAGCCTCGGAGGAGCAGGGGGTCAAATGAGTAGGAGGAGCGAAGTAGGTGAGATGATGCGGGGGGTCAGGAGGTACATGAGGGGTGCGAGGGCCACGCGGGAAAATGCGATGAGCATTGGCCGCAGGAGTGGGACGAGTGGGGGAGGCGGAGTGGCGGGGTAGGAATGAGCAGGGTGAGCGGAAGGAACCAGAATACGAGGAACAGAGGTACACGGATTGTATATTCACGAATCGGGGCAATTGCAGAAGAAGGGGAAGGGGTAGCTCGACGGACAAGGACGAGTAGGAGGAGTAAGCTGTCCTCAGAGTTGTCGTCGACGTCGCCGCCCCTTGGCTTGCTCCTCCACCCTCTCCTCATCCCACTCCTTCAACTCCCCGCCCCTCGCCAGAACAACATTGGTTTCAAAGCTGCGCTCGTTGGCTATGTGTGCGTGGATTGGCAACCGATCATATCACCAGCTGGTTTCCCAGATCTTAGCCAAAGGTCATCAAGAGGAACGTTGGAAGCTCGAGGCGGCGGTGCACAACAGCGCCTACGATGAGACTCCGCTCCAGACTCGTCTGCGGAACGCCATCGGGGACTCTTCGCAGCCGCTGCCCAGGACGGCCCCAGGGAAGGCGTTGGCAGCGTTGGGCAATCGTTCGGGTCGCTCGCACGAGGCGCCGATCACTACGAAGATCTTCACGACGAGGTCAGAATGGGGCTACATCCTCTCACACGGTGTGCCTGGCACGGCTTCTGAGAAGTTCACGGTGTTCATCGGCAGGACGGTTTGCCAGGTGCAGGCTCTCAAGGATATGACGGCGTCCACGGTTGCTAGGAGTCTGCATTTGAGTAGTGCCAACTGCTGGACCGACAAGTTTGCGACGGCTCGCGTCCGCGGCGTCTGCAAGGACCGACACCCCAGCAACCACGCCGCGGAGCGTCTTCTCTGCGATGGCCGCCTGCACGGCACGACTTGGGACGGCATCGAGATCGATTGTGAGAGCCATATGATTGCGACTGCCCACGCCAGGTCATCAAGACTTCTGAAACCATGCGTTTCTGGGATGTTACATGTCGCGAAGAGTTTCGACACCGTTGGGGATTGGATCGAATGTTTCACGCTTCGCGTTTCCCCAGCAGCCCATCCCAAAACAGAAACGCTTGCAAAACAAATCGTCAGTCGTCAATCGTGGTTTTCGGGCGTGCCTCCCCCTCCTCCTCCTGCCCTTGCACATCTCCTCCTGTCCCGCCGACCTACCTCTCACACACTTCCTTCTGGCCCCTCCTTGTGGGAGGATTGGGGGGAGGGCGATGCCGATGAGGAGGAAGAGGTAAAGGCGATGGGAGGCAAGAGGGAAGTAGCGACGACAACGGCGACGACGGCGCTGGCCACGACGACGACGCACCCGACGACGCACCCGACGACGACGACGACTGCGACGACGACGACGACCGCGACGATGACGACGACGGCGACGACGATGAAGACGACGACGGTCGCGACGACGACGACGAGTAAACCAGCATGGCCTTTCTGGGTCGTTAGCTCTGGCCTTGGAGGCATCTTCGGTCTATCCCGAGGCCGTTTGGAAATTGTTTTGGGTATCTCTGGGCCTTTCGGGGCCCCCCGCGGTGCCTCTCGGGGCTATATTTGTTTTTTTTGGGGGGGTATAGGGCCTCTCTTAGGGCTGTGTGGGAGCGGTTTGGGAAGTCTCTTGGGCCCGTCTTAGAGGCCGCAGCTCAAAGAAGAGGGAAGCATTTATGGCAGTCCCTCCGTCGGGGCCCGAAACGTCGCCTCTTGGGGCCATTTTTGGGCGCCCTCGGGGCGCTCTTTGGCCCGTCTTGGGCCTCTCTTGGGCCCGTCCTGGGGCTCTCTCGGGCAATCTTGGGGCCATCTTGAGGCCTCAAGAGCCCATTGGCCATTGGAAGCGAATCGGCGAAATGCCAAACACATTGATATCCCTCTGGTGTGTGAAAGGTGTTGGCCTCTCGGGGGCGTCCTTGGGAGGCGCCGTGGCCGTCTGGGGCCATCTTGGGGCCGTCCTGAAGCATCTTTTATGTTTGCTGAGAGCTATCTTGAGTCATCGAGGGCGATCTTGAGCGATCTCGGGGGTCATCTTGAGCTCGTTTGGTGCCTCTTGGCGCCATCTTGGGCCATCTTAGGCGCCCGACCGACCCGCGGAACGCCCGCGCGCGGGGGGGGGGAAAGGGTAAACCCCTCCCCCAAGGGGAAGAAGAGGGCTCAACAAAACGGGCCTTCTAAACTCACTCACGCCACGCCCTAAGGGCTGGTGGGATTTCGGAGGGCTGCGCAGGATGTCATATTTCTCAAGAATCTTACCATTCGTCGTGGGCAGTCGTCGCCTGAGCATATGATGCACAGACAAATTGTATTGAGGGTCTGTATTCCAAACGTGAGGGGCGCCAACCAGAGGAGGGCCGTGTTTTTGACAATGCTGCCAAACGGGAATTGGCAGGACCATCAGAATATCGACGTTTGGGTACCACATGGTGTTGCTATCGGCGACGAGGACTTGTTCAAACAGGACGTGTCGCTCAGGATGGCCAACTGCCTGTTCATGAACAAGTGGAAGATCTACGCCATGTCCAGGTGGAACGGTTCGGAGGAGTCCTGTTGTGAGCAGTTGTTGCCAGATCTATGCCACGGGATTGGGCAACCTAGCTACGAGTTGTGGGCATCGCGACACAAGAAGAAGAAGCAGCTCGCCCAGATGAGGATGCAGGGCGGCGCAGAGTTGGAGTCCCTAGATTTGGCAGCCGCTGGTCCGGACGTGGACCGTCCTGGCGACGCTGGCAAGAGTAGGACGCCGCAGAGCAGCGTTGTGAAAGCATTGGACATGTTTGGCATCGTCGAGCCGTGCTCGCACGTGGCGCAGAAGATCATCTGGAGGTACTTGTGCGCGCCGCTCCAGAGACACATGCGACAGATCCACATTATCACATCTGCCTTCGGCAAGTCCCGTCGCTGTACCTGGGTTGTGGGTCAGAGTCCTCATGGATGTCTCTTGGGTCTCTTCGGAGGGCTCTCGGGAGGCTCTGGGACTCACTCTGGGGAGGAGTTTTGAAGCCTTTTGGGTGGTCTCTTGGGGGGCCTGGGGGTCTCTTGGGGCTTCTTGAGGGCTCGTTGGGGGACTCTCGTGGCTTCTTAGGGGGCCTCTTGGGGCCTCCTGGGGGCTTCTGGGGGCTGAGGGCTCGACATGTCCGTTCGGGTCCCCCGTCTGGGCCCCCTCTTGGGGCCGTCTCGGGGGCCCTCTTGGGCCGTCTTGGAGGCTTCTTGGGCCGTCTTGGGGCCCTCTTGGTCTTCTTTGGGTCCTCTTGGTAGCGGCTTGGGCAGTCTTGGGCCGATCTTGGAAGTGCCTTGGGTTGTTCTCGAGCGTAGGGAAGCCGAAACGACGAGAACCCCCAACTCCTTCAAAAACGAATGGGAAAGCCAAGGGTTTTACCTCTTGGGGCGCTCTTGGGGGGTTTCTTGGAGGCCCCTTGGGGCGTATTGGCGGCTTCTTGTGCTGTTTTGGGGCCATCTTGGGGGCTAATAATCGCTCTTGGGCTGTCTGGGGGGCGTCTCGGCGGTCTGGGTCGGCTTCCCGCGCCGTCGCGGGGGCCTTGGAGAGCTCCAGGGGGGCGCCATGGCAGCCCAGGCACCCTCCAGGAGTAGGGGTGGTGCAGTCCCGCGCCTGCGTTGGACGGGCGGGAGGCCCCTTAGAAGACAACAGAAACCCTGCCAGGCAGATCCTGGCATTCTTCCACGCCCTACGTGCCGAGGCACGGTGGCGGATCAATGGCGACAGGTGGGAACGCAAGCAGCGGGCCCGCGCGGCCAGGGGCTGCGGTCATGCAGGCAGATTGTCCCGTCACTATAGGATCCTCATGTGTTCGTCGACTGCGCTGGAAGGCAACGTCTTCAACGCCTTGCAAGTCCTTTTGAAAGACGTCCGCATGTGGTCCGTGATACCAGCTGTAGATTTTCACAATGCCACGAGGGCGGTGGCCTTCAGGAGCATCTCTTCTGCAGGGGCGAACGTCCATAAGTTTTTCTACAGGCGCCATACGCTCTACCCGTTCAAAATATTCAACGTTTTGCAGGACCCCGATTTCGCCGACGTCATCGATGCTGACCCCGCGTGCATCAGGGACGCTTGGAGCGAGAAGTTCGTCAATGACGGGGGGCACAGATCGGCTTTAGGCCGAGTGAAGCTGCTGCTCCTAGCGATGCTCTTGTATTTCTCCAACGCCCGATGCGAGATCAGCAATGCCCATTTACGTCGATGGCTACAGCGGCGTGAGACCCACAAGATGAGCCTCGACGACCTGGACGTCCTCTTCTCATCAGAGTTCTTCCGCAATTCATCGGATCACCATGCCGCTGAGAGCGAGCTGGATCGTCAGAGCGAGCCAGCGCCGAAGCCGAAACGAGCGAAGAAAGGCAGTGGGGGTGCCTGGCGCGCCTTCATTCGGGAGATTCGGGAGAGAGACTTCCGACGGGCAGCCGAGCTGTACAGTCAGCTCGATGACGATACCATGGAGCGGCTTCACGGAGAAGGTCGCGCAGCGACTCTGGCTGGGAGACGCGGGGTGGCACAGGGGGGGACATCTTTCGGACCACGGCGCAGAGAGGTTGCCCGAGCACACGCCCGCAGGACCTTCAGGGCTCGCGCAGCGGCTCTTGCTGACGACCTGCAGCGCATCTCCTTGGACATGATCGAGGACTCCGCTGAGACCCACGACGCCCACGAAGTGCAGGGCAAGCTGGCCGTGGCAGGCGCGCAGCTCGCCGCCGCGGAGAGGGTTGCGACCAGGAACGACGTTGCCGCGGTCAAGGAGTACGCTGACAGGCACACTGATGCATTGGTGGGGGAAGTCCTCCAGCTCATGCCCAACGCCGCGCCCCTCGCGCTCGCCCTCGTCGCCGAGCCGTCGGACATCAGCAGTGAGGGTGCCCGCGTGGCTCGGGTGGCATCGGAGGCGGCGGCGAGAGCAGTGGAGGCGATGCTCAAGTGCGTCGAGAGCAACGGCACGGGCAAGGGCAAGGGGAAGAGCCACAGCTACATGTCGGCACTGGATTCTACATGGTCACACATGCACAAGGTCATCGCCTCCGATGGCAGCGAGGACGCGGCTGTTGACAATGCAAGTCCCCCTGAAAGCAGGCCATGCGCAGTGGCAGGTGTTTGTATATGTTCCAGCGGTGGCAAGAGGTTGCACACGATGCGGAACAACTTCCTCGCTGGCCTCAAGGCCGTCTTTGACCGCACAGACAAACACCTCAAGGCGTTGCTCGAGCAGGGCAATGTGTTTTGCAAGATCTCCTTGGTACCGCATGCGTGCAGCCCTGCGGAGACTGCTGAGATTGCAGAGTTTTGGGGGCTGGAACCTGAGTGGCTGCATGTATCTGACCATATGTTTTCACCGTACGAGTGTTACTTGCAGACCATGGACGACGTCACCAGCAGGGTTGACATCGAGTTCTCGGCCCATGACGGCGACGAGATCGTCCTGCAGGCTTGAGGGTGCGAATGCACACCAATCCTCATCCTATAACTCCTCCTCCCCCTCCTCCTCCCATTAATTTCCCCCCTCGCCCCTCCTCCTCCGCCGCCTATTCCCCAGCCGCCGCCGCCAGCAGGCGAGCGGCGACTGGTCCAACCTGCACGACTGGCTCCGGACGCTGCCGATGGACATGCGGGTGCGCGCTGATTACCATCTGCTGCAAGTTCATGCCAGGCCGATCGTGTATTTCTGCCCGCAATACGCTCTGGTGGCTGCGGAGCCCGTGGCGACGCATGTGCTGTGGCCGCCGAGCGAGTGCAGCACGCGCGGCCCACGCGCGGCACGCGCGCCCCAGGCAGGCAGGGGCAGGGGCCCACGCCCAGGCCCAGACCGCGGTGGCGGTCCGCGCGGTCGAGGGCGTGGGCCAGGCGCGTTTGCTGCTGGGGCCGCTGGCCGAGGTGGCCTGGGGCGGCGCGGGTCTGGCCGCGGGCGCGGCGGCGCGCCCCCGCTGGCGATCGCGGACGGCACCATCGGCGTCGACGACGACGAGCTCACGATCGAGAGCGGCGTCGACGACGACCACGTCGACTCCGTCGGGCACAACTCCGACTCCGAGCAGGCCGAGGGCGCGTCGTCCGAGGAGGACGCCGATCTCGCGGAGGTCAGCCCATATGGGAGGGCAGGGGTCGCTCGGATTGACACGTTGTTATTTTGTTTCCTTGGGCCGAGCTTTGAGGCTGGTGACGAAGAGTTGGAGGATTGCGACGACGGCGACAGGGAAGAGTAGGAGGAGGAACAGAGGGTAAATCTGATGGGGGGTAGGAGGCATGACGGCGAGGGCATGTAATGCGACAGTGAGAAGGGGTGGCAAACGAGGACGGACTACGCATGCCCAACAGGTTAGTTGCACCACCACGGTATCATTTCCTAGTCAAGGCAGCGGGCGTTTCGAAGTATGTTGTAGTTGCACTTGGTGGGGGATGTAGACCGCAAAGGAGATAGTGCCCGTTGCAGCCTGTGGTGGTTTCGTCCAGGAGACAGTGCTCGTTGAAGCCTGCTCGTTGAAGCCTGTGCTCGTTGAAGCTTCCAGCGGTTGAGATAGCATTGCAGCTGGCATAACATAACACAGCTTCGCATAGCATATCACATATAGCAAACATCATCAACATGTCTAACATGGGACGTAAACGAACCACAAAACACAACAATCTGATAATTGAATGAAGTATTCACGCTTCGCGTACCCCCACCAACCAGTCCCAAACCAACAACTTGTGCAACGCATGCCGACAATCGAGGTGTTCAGGCGTACCTCCACGCATGTGCATACCTCCTCATTCTCCGCGGCCTACCTCCCGCTTACTTCCTTTTAGCTCCTCCTTCTGGGAGGAGTGGGAGGAGGCCGATGCCGAGGAGCAGGAATCAGTGAAGGCGATGGGGGGCGATAGGGAAGTAGCGGCGACGGCGATGACCACGACGACAAAGACGCACCCGACGACGCCGACGACTGCCACTACGACGACGACCGCGACGACGACGACAACGACGACGATGACGACGACGACCGCGACGACGACGGCAAGACAACCATCGAGGCATTTCTGAGTCTTTCGCCCTGGGAGCCGCTTGGAGGCATCTTCTGTCTACCCCTAGGCCTCTCCTTTCGGGGGTCCCCGTGGTGCCTCTCGGGGCTCTCTTGGGGCTGTTTTGGGGGGCGGTGGGGCCCTCTTGGGGCTCTTTCGGGTGGTCTGGGGGTCTTGGGGCCGTCTTGGAGGCAACCTCTCTAAGAAGAGGGTGCACTTATTGGTGCACCCCCGTCGGGGCCCGACAAGTCGCCTCTCTGGCCCATCTTGCCCCTCTCTTGGGGCGCTCATGTGCGCTCTTGGGCCCGTCTTGGGCCTCTCTGGGCCCCATCTTGGGGCTTGCTTTGGCCGTCGTGGGGCCATCTTGAGGCCCCAAGAGCTCATCGGAAGCGAAAAGGCGAGACAGTACACACAAAATATTGATTTCCAATTTGTTTTTGAACGGTGTTCGGTCTCTCGGGGGCGTCCTGGGGGGATCCGTTGCCAGTTCGAGCCGTCTTGGGGCGGTCTTGGGGCCTTTTCCATGCATGATGGGGGCTATCTTGAGCCATCGAGGGTTATGTTGAGAGATCTTGGGGGTCATTTTGGGCTCTCCTGGGCCCTCTCGGCGCCATCTCAGGCCCAAACAGACACCCCAACTACCCGCGGAAGGGTCCTTCCAGGCCCAGGGGGAGGGGGCAGGGGGAAGGGTGCCCACCCCCACCCCCAAAGGGGAAGAAGGGAGACACACGGAGCGGACGATCTAAACCATTCACGCCCAGAGGGCTGGTGGGACCTATGTGCTCATAGCTCTAAGGCCCGCTCCCAACCTGATATCACCAGGGCGTGTGGGTTAGGGGTCTCTCGGGGGGTCCTGGGGCATCCAAATCGGTCGGTGTGAGTCTGTGCGCAGCCCGCATCTCCCATGGGCACGGGAGATCGGTCCTGGGTCTCTTGGGGGGGGGGGGGTTCCACATCGGTCCGTGTGAGGGGTGCGCGTTCGACGCATTCGTCTTGGGACTTTAGGCGTCTTGGGTATGTTGGGGCCTTGCGCGCCTTTGGCTTAGGCGCCTTGGGGCCTTAGGCGTCCTGCGTACTTCGGGGCCTTAAGCGTGTTGGGCCCTTAGGCGTCTTGGGGCCTTAGGCGTCCTGGGTACCTTGGGGCCTTATGCATCTTGGGTCATTAGGCGTCTTGGGCCCTGGGTGTCTCGGGGCCGTAGGCGTCTCGGAGCCTTGGGCGTCTTGAATATTTTGGTGCTTGAGGCGCATGGTGCGAGATAATCGTGCGAGAGAGCTGGGGGACGCGAAGGTACCGCCTCCCCACTGCGGCAGCCATCAGCGAGAACACCTGCGCCAGGGCAAGGCGCCACGCTGTCCGCAGATATTGCTCAGCGTGGCTAACCGCCCTGGCACAGCGTCCCTGGCGGCGGAGGGGCCCCTCATTCGGGCGGTCGAAGGCCTACGGGTCGAAGGCTGTTTCCGAGCGCTGCGGGGCGCCTGGCAAGGCCCGTTGTGGGGTTGCCATTCTGGGCCTACGGGGCGGGGCGGCCACTCGAGGCCCGTGCCCCGCCCCGTGCGAAGTCCAGGCGCACATGCTCAGCATGTACAAAGTTATCCAAGACGCCTAAGGTCCCAAGGCGCCTAGAGTCGTCTCTGCACGCCCCTCGCGCGAATCGTGTCGGCACGCCCATCGCGCAGATCGCGTCGGCGCATCCCTTGCGCAAGCCAGCCATTTTTTTGTGTTAACGTCGCAACGCGCAATCGGGCTAGCGGCGCGGCGAGGCATGGGCACGAGGCACCAATTCGCCTTAAGATGGCCTCTGGCCCAAGGCCCCCCAGAGGGGCCCGACGACACCCGCCCCCCATTTTGTTTTCGGCGTCTGGGTGGTGTATGCTACCCCCCCGCGCAGGAGGTTTCCGAACAAGGCCTTGGGCCGCGCGGGGCTTCTTCAGTCACCCTCTCCCTCTTGCCCCCCCGCCAGAAACAACTAACAAGTTTCCTGAATTTCGTTTCAGGCCGCAGTAGCAAAACGCTCACCTTTAGCCCGCCGATACTCGATATACACTCAGGGACATAGGAAGGAAGGGGAGCTGACAATGGGGCCGCGAAACGCTGTGCTGGGCGGGGGGGGTCACATGTGGACGCTGCCGCTGGGGCCTTGGGTGGAGCTCCATATGGGGCCACGAAGCGCTGCGCTGGGTGGGGTGGGGTGGGGGTGGGGGCGCATGTGGACGCAGTCACTGTGGCATTCGGTGGAGCTCCCTATGGGACCACGAAGCGCGGTGCTGGGCGGGGGGGGGGCGCATGTGGACGCAGCCACTGGGTCCTCTGGTGGAGCCCCTTATGTGGCCACGAAGCGCTGCACTGGGTGGGCGGAATGATCGCAGCCACTGGGACCTTGGGTGGAGCTCCATATGGGGCAACGCAACGCTGTGCTGGGTGGGGGGCGGGCGGCGGTGGTATGTGGACGAAGCCACTGGGGCATTCGGTGGGGCTCCCTATGGGGCCACGAAACGCTGCACTCCCTATGGAGATCCTTATGGGGCCATCCCGCCACCCTACCACCACCCACCCACCCACCACCCACCCACCACCCTCCCATCACCCACCCACCCACCACCCACCCACGCAGCCAACACCCACCATCCACCCATCACCCACCACTCACCCACCCACCACCCACCCACCAACCACCCACCCACCACCCACCACCCACCCAGCACCTACCCACAACCCATCCACCACCCACCCTCCCACCCACCGCCCACCCACCGCCCACCCACCACCCACCCACCACCACCCACCACCCAACCACCACCCACCCACCACCCCACCACCCACCACCACCCAACCCACCACTGACCCACCACTGACCCACCACCCACCCACCACCGAACTCTCACCCACCCGCCACCCACCCATCACCCACCCACCACCCACCCACCACCGACCCACCCACCACCCACTCACCACCCACCCACCACTCACCCACCACCCACCCACCATCCACCAACCACTCACCCACCACCCGCCTGCCCTTCACCCACTCACCACGCACCCACCACTCACCCACCACCCACCACTCACCCACCGCCCACCCATCCACCACCCACCACCCACCACTCACCCACCCACCAAACACCCACCACCCACCCACCACCCAACCACCACCCACCCACCACCCACACACCCACCACACACCCCACCCACCACCCACCCACCCACCCACCACCCACCCACCACCCACCCACGCAGCCACCACCCACCCACAAGAAGTCCCAAGCGAGAACGCCATTTCTGGGTGAATCGTGAGGAAGTCTCAGGCGGGAGCGGGGGTCCTGAGTAAAATGTGAAGAAGTTTAGGCGGGAGCGGTGGTTGTTGTAGCTGGGGGCTCAACCGCCCAATCCAAACCCCAAGGCTTTCCCTGATAAAAACCAGGGTACGGGCGTCGGCGGAGGCGCTTCAATTGAACAAACACAGTGGGCACCAGACAGGGGGATCAACGATACTTATGCTTCAGGAATGAGAGTTCTAGAATCCGCATCGCGGAACTCCACTTCAGCCACGCGCCCAGGGACAGTGAATGAGCGTCCGGCCCCCCTCAGTCTGATTATAACAGGTTCCGTAGCTGTGGTGGCTCCAGCGGTCTCTTTCGACAGTTGTATGGGCTGCGCCTGGGCGGCCACAGCAGTCATGCCGCGGCTTCAGCGTAGGCTGAACTCGGATGATGAGTCGTTTCAGCCCGCTTCCGATGACGGCGGCGAGGGCGTGTGTCTCGAACCAGTGGCCGCCGCTCAGCCAGACGACCCAGGCTTCGCCGTGGACGACGAGTACGAAGCGATGGACTTGGACGAGCCGAAGGAGGACGACAAGGAGGAGGACGAGGACGGGGGCGTCTCCGCGGCAGCCGACGGGCCCCAGCAGGCGGCCCTTTCCGAGCACTACCTCGCCAGGAGGTTGGCCGAAGAGGTTCGCATCGACCTCCACGCTGCGAGATGCGTGATCTTCGCCCTTCCGATGATCGCAGAGACCGAGCTCGCCCGCTGCGGAAAGTTCAATTTGCCGAACTTCCTCCAGATGAAGCTGGAGATCAAGAAGGACGGCAACAGCCCCGACAAGACGAAAGAGAAGGCCAAGATGAAGGCCTTCGCCAAGGAGATGGGCGTGCAGACGGAGCACGTCAAGATCAAGTCGGTGGCCGTCACCGTGAAGAAGAAGTTCCGCCTCAGCGCGGCGCAGGTCATCCATGCGCCCCCGAAGATCGTGCTGCCAGACGACCTTGCTCAGAGCTCCAACGGCACGCCCTCCACCTCGGCCGCCTCGAGCTCTGTCGGGGACAGCAGTGGCTTCAGCACTCCCAGCGGCGGCTCGGGGGCCGCTAGCAGCGCGAGCCCAGGCAGCTGAGAACATCGAGAGATGCGAGTGCTCGTGCAAGGTAGGCGGCATACTTTTCCACTCGCCCACCTCCAGCTGCGCATAGCTCCAGCAGCGCCTCCCGCAGCCACGCCCCAGGCTCGCCAACCAGCCTGCAGGTCCAGGCGCCGCTTCTAGTTCTCGGCAGCGCAGCCCAGAGGGGCGAACACTTAGGCATCATGAGGCTGTACATACAAATACTGGCGGGACTCATTGCAGCTGGTTTTGAAACGCTTTCAGCACCTTATCGGGGAGAGCATAAAGTGCCAGTTTTGTGCAGATCCAAGAAGCGTCATCATAGTGTTTATCTTCTTCGCGCGTGTGCATTTCGGATATCCGCCGACCCCTTGGGGATCATCGGCGTGTGAGATGCTTCCCCCTCCCCAAACCCCTCCCCCGGGAGCCCGGTCCGGTCGATTTGGAGGGGGGGGGGGGGGTCCGGGACGAGCGGTTCACGGGGCTTTTCCTGGCCCAAGGGTCCGGGACGAGCGCTCCACGGGGCTTTTCCTGGCCCAAGAGGGCTTCAAGACGGGCCACGAAGCCCCCAAGAGGCCTCCAAGACGGCCCACGAAGGCTCCGAGAAGCCAAACGACCGCTCCAAGACGCCCACGATGGCCCCAAGACGGGCCAAGAGGTCTCCAAGACGGCCCCTGAGGTCCCAAATGGGCCTCCCAAGAGGGCCCAAAGAGTCAAAAATTGCTGATTTTCCAGAGTGTTTTTCTATGTTTTTTGCTTTTCCGCCTTTCCGGCTTCCCGACGCTCCAAGACGGCCAAAGAGGCCCCAAAGACAGCCCCAAGATGGCCCAAGAGGCCCCCAAGACGGCCTCCAGACGGCCCAAGACGGCCCCAAGACGGCCCAAGAGGTCCCCAAGACGGCCCAAGAGGGCCGATTTGGAGGGGGGGAGGGGGCCGGGACGAGCGCAGCACGGCCGGGACGAGCGGTTCCAGGGCTTTTCCGGGCCCAAGAGGGCCTCAAGACGGGCCAAGAAGGCTCCAAGAGGCCTCCAAGACGGCCCACGAAGGCTCCGAGACGCCAAACGACCCCTCCAAGACGCCCAAGATGGCCCCAAGACGGGCCAAGAGGTCTCCAAGGCGGCCCCCGAGGTCCCATACAAGTCTCCCAAGAAGGCCCCGAGAGTCTAAAATTGTTGATTTTCCATAGTGTTCTTCGACGTTTTTTGCTTTTCCGCCTTTCCGGCTTCCCAACGCTCCAAGACGCGCGACGAGGCCCCAAAGATAGCCCCAAGATGGCCCAAGAGGCCCCCAAGACGGCCTCCAGACGGCCCAGGACGGCCCCAAGACGGCCCAAGAGGTCCTCAAAACGGCCCAAGAGGGCCGATTTGGAGGCGGGGAGGGGGCCAGGACGAGCGCAGCACGGCCGGGACGAGCGGTTCACGGAGCTTTTCCGGGCCCAAGAGGGCCTCAAGACGGGCCAAGAAGGCTCCAAGAGGCCTCCAAGACGGCCCACGAAGGCTCCGAGACGCCAAACGACCCTCCAAGACGCCCAAGATGGCCCCAAGACGGGCCAAGAGGTCTCCAAGACGGCCCCCGAGGTCCCAAACAAGCCTCCCAAGAGGGCCCCAAGAGTCTAAAATTGTTGATTTTCCATAGTGTTTTTCGATGTTTTTGCTTTTCCGCCTTTTCGGCTTCCCGACGCTCCAAGACGGCCAAAGAGGCCCCAAAGACAGCCCCAAGATGGCCCAAGAGGCCCCCAAGACGGCCTCCAGACGGCCCAAGACGGCCCCAACACGGCCCAAGAGGTCCCCAAGACGGCCCAAGAGGGCTCCAAGACGGCACCAAGAGGGGCCCAAGAGGGCGACCAAACATGTTGAAACTCTAGCTTTCTGCCCCCAGGAGCCCCAGGGGGCCCCAAGAGTGCCCCAAGAGGCCCCCAGAGGCCCTCACGAGGCCGCCCAGACGCCCCAAGGAACCCCCAAGAAGCACCCCAGAGGCTCCGAAACGGCCCCCGAGTGGCTCCAAAACTCGCAGTGTCGCTGTCCGCTCGGACCTCCCCGCGGAACTGCCCGAGACCCTCTGGCGGTGGCGGCGAACAGACACCAAACAAATATCACTCGCCTTTTCACCCCTTCGCAGCTTCTACTACCCCCAGATTGGCATAAACAAGGGGTCGGCGGTGTGGCGTAAGCCTAAGAATCTTGGAGGCCATCTTGGACTACGCTGCGGGATCATGGATGCCATGCTGGGCTACGTTCGGCCCTCTTGGGGCCTTCTTAGACAATCCTGGACGCCCCAGTCTTTCGCGGGGCGCCCCCTCCAGACCCAGGGAAAGCGGTTGTGGGGACAGCATGTGCCGAGTACGCCGTTCCCCGACGGGGGGAGACGGGGGTTTGCAAAGGGGTGATTATCAAGAGGGTTGGTGGGGTATGTCTTCGTCCTCGCCATCGCCATCCAGCCTTAACCAATCAGGTTGAAGTGGCCCGCTAGCCGCTAGACGCTAGAAGCTAGAGGTCGTCCTTGCCTCCGAGCGTCAATCACTCGTCACGACAGCCCCACCCACCCCACAGGCCCCAAGCACCACCGACGCCCGACGCCGTGCCCAATGCAACACGCCCATAGCTGTAGGGCGTCAGCCATAGCCAGAACCCTTGAGCTTAACGCACGTTGTCCCGAACCCGAAGCTATAACCCCAACAGGCCTTCGTACCGTCATCGCCCTTCGCGTCCTTCTCCGTCGCAGCTCTCCCATTGCCAGCGCGAGTGCATCCTGTAGCCAGCCCGCCTGCCTCTCTACGCTGAGCCTGCCTCCCTCTGCCTGTCCCTCTCCGCTGGGCGCGGAGGTCGCTCCAGCAGAAGCGCGAGCTGGCGCTGACGTCGGCGGCGCCCATGGAGGCCAGGACTGCGACTCTGCTGCGTCAGATGCTGGGTCGCTTCCGCCTGACATCGATTTTGGCCCTCATGGCGTCTTTGGTGTTGGGGAGAGGGTCTCAGACGATGAGGAGGGGGAGGCCGCCCGAGCCCGCGGTTCAGCCAGCCAGGCGGGGGCAGTGCAGCAGCCCCCAGCGGGCGCGATGAGTCCGAGCATGAGCCGAAGCGTAGTAGCTCCAGCTCGTCCTCTTCCTCTTCCTCCTCGCTTCGCCCTTCCACCCCTTCATCAGCTCGATCTGATAGATCTGGCGACGATCCAGGGCATGCGTCAGATGACAATGATGAAAGACCAGCCGAGGCTGCGGACACTGTTGTGTGGTTGTCAAACGGTTCTAAGGTAGTGTATTACGCTAAGGGTGATTTTTTCGAGGCCACGTGCGGCAATCCTGCGCGCGGCAGGTGCCGCCGCACGTTGAAAGCGCACGCTGGCCACGGCGCCCGTGCCAGGACACAGGGGCGCCCCTTGGGGCAATTGTGCGCTTGGTGCTTGCACGGCGGCGTCTGTGCGCATAAGTATAGCATCCGAGAGCCTGACGGTAGCATCAGAGTTCTTGGGCATATAGATTATATGCCATCGTTTAGGGCCCGACGTTCCGCCCGCAGGAAGCTCAAGCGAAAAGCAGTCAGAAGTGAGCATTTTCGAAGGCTTCTCGACAGAGAGCGCCCGAGATACGACAGCGAGAGCTCGGACGAGCCTCGGTGCGTCCGCCCCTAGCAGCTGACATTTAGCGACTAGCGACCGACCGCTACTTACCCAGCTTGGCACGCGGCGGGGTTCAGGCAGGGACAGGAGGGGGGTGGGGACACGCGGCGGCGTTCGGAATGATAGTCACTTCGCCCTCGGCCGCTTGTATACATAACTTTGTTGCTTCGTGGCTGCTGCTTGCGCGATCCGCCGCCCCCGTCGGCCAAGTCGCTTGACCTGCTGCCTTGTGCCGCAGGCCCTGCCTGACATGCGAGGTTGACTCGTTCTGGAGATGTCGACGCGCCGCCTCACAGCGTAAGAGTCTTTTGGGTTTCAGGGCAGAACCGAAATCACTCGGCCAATGTACAGCGATGTGTTTGTCGCATGCACGATGTTTGAAATCACTCTTTAAAGACTCTTTAAAGAGTCTTGAAAGACTCTTTTGGCGCTCGCGGTTTTACTCACGACACGCAAAAGACTCTTTAAAGACTCTTTCGGATATGCACGACGACTCACATTTGCGTCGGGGAGTCTTTTTGGACTCCTGTGGTGTCTCTTAGCCGTCGGGGCGGGTTTGCCCGCGTGCCCTAAGTACCCCCCCCCCCCCTCGTGCCTGCGTGCACTAAGTACCCCCCCCCTTCCTTCGCGTGTCCCAAGTACCTCCCCACCCTCCCCCTCTCCCTGTCTGTCTGCTTGCTTTTTTTCTGATTTGCCAGCCCCCATCCCCCCCCCCCCACCCCCCACCCCCCCCCACCCCTCCCCTCCCCCCCCCCCCCCACCCCCCCCCCCCCCCACCCCCCCCCACCCCCCCCCACCCCCCCCACCCCCCCCCCTACCCCCCCCCTCCCCCCCCACCCCCCCCCCCCCCCCCCCCCCACCCCCCCCCCCCCCCCCCCCCCCCCCCCCCCCCCTCCCTTCCCCCCCCCCCCCCCCCCCCCCCCCCTTTCTAGCGTACTCAATCGCCGCTCCGAGCGCGGGCCCGGTGCCCTTTCGAGCGCGGGCCCGTGCCCTTGCATCAGCGCTTCCCTGCCGCATTTCACTGTGGATGAGTGCTGCGCGGGCTGCGTTACTGCTGCCCCTGCCCTGTCCAGCATCGGTCCACGCGCCTTGCCTGGCCGTTGCGCCCTCTCTTGTCTGGGCTTGTTGTTTCGGTGCCCACGATTAGCTTCTATTTTCTATTGGGTTGCCCTAATTCAGGGTCCTCGCGGGGCTCCACCCAGCATTGCTCAGGATCGCTCGGACGGCCCCGATGCAATATCACAGTTAGTTAACTCTAACCTGGTCGGGCGTCCCTGGGCCCAGGGCCCAACTTTGCTTCAGCAAACACCCGCCAGGCCATCGTCCCGATCTGACCCATGTGCGAATGTGGGGTGGGCTTGCCGAAGGTTTGCTGCGTCGGTTGGTCCGAAGCTGTGTCTGTTGTGCCCCCATGGCGGGGACATGGCCCACGTGCGTCCGATGGCTCAAGAAGCCTTTGATGAAGCGATGGGTGGCTTTGACTAGGAAGTCGCGCACCACCAACCTGCTTATGCGCCTTCAAGCTGAGGAGCTAGGAGGATCAGGGTTCTTGCAGCATCACGTTCCTGCCTTTGGGTGGGGCATCGAAGCAACTCTTCCCAATGTCGTCCAGAGGCGTCAGGGGCAGCCGTGTTCCTGTTGTTCACTATGGGCCGTAGTCAGATGCGGCGGCTTGCGCGGCCCACACGCCTTACATGTTTGTGTTCGTGTTGGAGCACACGGCATGCTGTAGCAGTGCCGCATAGCGTTCAATTTCGTCTCTTTGCGATGGTGAATCAAACATGGCGGCGTTGGCAGGAATGCTGCGCGTAGGAAGAGCAGAGAAGACGCCAGAACGGGCAGGCAGGTGCAGTGAGGGCAGGGAATTGCATGGGTGAGGGGACCTTCAGGGGTCCGACCCACACGCCGCCGTGGGCTTGTCGCAGTGGTGGTGTCACCAAGTTTGTGATAGGAAAAGCATCAGAGGACACGTAGAATTGATAGTTTTCGCGGGCCACGGCCCATCACCGTTCCCATGAAGCCATCGACTGGCCTTCGGCCCATCCCGCCTTCGTGCCTAAGTGGTGGATCAGAGACCTCTTGTGTGTTCGGTGGGCTCTCGTGGTAAGCCTCTGCGGGGTCTCTTGGAAACAATGTTAGGGCTCTCGGTGGCTACATTGGCGCCCCCTGTTGGCTTCCGAGGCGCCCAAGATGGCATCTAAGACTGCCAAGATGCCCCCAAGACCCAATACAGCCCAAGATGGCCCCAAACTGCCTCCATGCATCCGGAGGTTGCGCGTTCCCCCATCTATGCTTGCACTGAAAGGGGTGATCGGGGACGCGCAGTGATTTGGCGCAAGCGTCGGCGGGCAACTTTCGGATGGCGGCAACTTCGGGCCTCCGTGGGGGCGATGAGTAGTTCGGGCCCATCGGTGGTCGGTCAGAGGTGGGTCTTTCGGGCCCCTCAATGTTCGGTCGGGGGTGAGTCGCTCGGGCCTCTCAATGTTCGGTCGGAGGTGAGTCGCTCAGGCCCCCTAGTGACTAGTGTGCGGTCGGAGGTGTCGTTCGGGCCCTTCAGTGTTCGGTCGGAGGTGAGTCGGTCGGGCCCCTCGGTGTTCGGTCGGAGGTGAGTCGTTCGGGCCTCTCGGTGTTCGGTCGGAGGTGAGTCGTTCGGGCCCCTCGGTGTTCGGTCGGAGGTGAGTCGGTCGGGCCCCTCAGTGTTAAGTCGGAAGTGGGCCGTTCGGGCCTCTCAGTGCTCGGTCGGAGGTGAGTCGTTCGGGCCTCTGAATGTACGGTCGGAGGTGAGTCGGTGGGGCCCCTCAGTGTTCGGTCGAAGGTGGGCCGTTCGGGCCTCTCAGTGCTCGGTCGGAGGTGAGTCGCTCGGGCCCTCATGCGCCTACTACAAACAACACCTCGCCCATATAGACACACGCATGTAGTCAAACACGTATATCGCATACAAGCCAAGCAAACTAGGATTGACTAATGCATAACACATACAGGATATACCGCTCCGTATGACATGTGGTATAGTTGCTCTGGCACTTGCCAAATCTAGGTTTTGCTGTCTCATTGTTCCATATTATCACAGCCGCGGCCCCATGTCAGAGTTGCCTGGTGGCGAGGTTCAGCCACGCAAGATCCGCGGTCACGGCGTCAATTTCACGCTGCTTCTTTCTGGGTTGCCGAAGGAGGCCGAGATGACTTTGCATGCTTCACGCTTCGCGTATCACCACCAACCCATCCCAAACCAGAAACGTGTGCAACACATGCCGGCAATCGTGGGTTTCGGCCGTAACTCCCCTACATTTCCATGTCTCCTCCTGCTCGGCCTACCTCACACTTGGTCCTATTGGCCCCTCCTGGTGGGGGAGTGTGAGGGGAACGATGCCCATGAGAAGGAATATGCGAAGGCGATGGGAGGTGAGAGAAGGGTAGCGACGACGACGACGGCGATGACCATGACTCCGAAAACGCACCCGACAACGACAACTCCGACTACGACGACGACGACGACGGCGACCGCGACGACGACGGCGACGACAATGCCGATGACGACGACGACGGCTGTGACGACGACGAGTCAACCGTGAAGGTCTTTCTGGTGCTTTCGCTCTGATGGCCTCTTGGAGGCATCTTCGGTCTATCCCGAAACCTTCTTGACATTAGTTTGAAGGTCTCTGGCCCCCCCCCCGGTGCCTTTCGGGGCTCTCTCCTGGCTCTTTTGCTGGGTTTTCGGGTCCTCTTGAAGCTCTTTGGGTGGGGGGGATTGGCCTGGGAGGTCTATTGGGCCCGTCTTGGGGGGCACGGCTCAAAGAAGAAGGGAACAAGTATCTCAGCCCCCCCGTCGGGGCCCGAAACGTCGCCCCTTGGGGTCCTCCTGGGCCGCTCTTGGGCAATTCTTGGGGCGCTCTTTGGGCCTCGTTTGGGCCCGTCGCGGGCTTCTCTCGGGCCATTTGGTGCCACCGCAAGGCCCCGAGAGCCCGCTGGAAGCGACCATGCGAGACAACCAAACACAGAACATCTCTTAAGTCTTAAGTTGTTCAAAGATGTTCGCTCCTTGGGGTTGTCCTTGGGAAACCCCATGGCCACTTGGAGCCGTCTTAGGGCGGTCTTGGAGCCTCTTGTAGGCGTCTTGGGAGCTACCTTGGCTCATCGAGGGCTCTCTTGAGCGATCTTGGAGGTCATCTTGGGCTCTATTGGGACCTCTTGGCGCCATCTTGGGCAATGGTTGGTGCCCGAGCGACTCGCGGAACGCACCCTCCATGCCCATGTTGAGGGGGTAGGGGGAGGGGTAAACCCCTCCCCGAAGGGGAAGAAGGGGGTTGAACAGAACGGGCCCTCTAAACCAGTCACGCCCTAACGAACGGGTGGGTGGGATTTCAACATACCCTTTCAGCTGAAGATCGTTTCTAGGGAGACTGAGGTGGGCGATCCTCGTTCGACGGGACGGTCTACAGGTTCTGCCTCCCAGGGTGCGGCGGGAGGTCCTCGGGCAGGTCCTCGTTCAGGCGACGATCATTCATCGAGCGTGGTCTGCCCACCTGGCGACGTCTATGTTGAGGGGGTGGTGTTACCTAGGAGGGAGGTTGGGGATCCTGCAGATGGAGATCCTGATATTCAGCGTGGGTTCTCTGTGAATCCCTCGGCAAGTCACGGACCGATGCACTCACAACCACCTGCTTGCGCTGGTGGTGATCATGCCGACATGACGCTGGAACACGGAGCCCAGCCCCAGAAGGTCGAACCTTCGCGCTCTGCAGGGCGCCCGTCTGAGCCAGGCTCGGGGGAGACGCCTGGTACTGGTAGTGGTCCGAATCATGAGGCACGCGTGGCAGATCCTTGCCTGTCCGAGCAGTCGTTGTCTGCGCAGTTGGAGTCGCCCGTGCCAATTGCCCGCCCCAATTTGGCAACCCCTGTGCCGCCGACGATTCCAGCATCAGCTGATTTACAGGACGCGCCTGCTGCTAAGCGCCTGCGTAGCGCAAGTGGCTTTCATGATGCGCAGCCTGGGCATCCACCGCAACAGGCTGTTGAGATGGTTGACTTGTGCGGTGATGATTCGGCGTTGAATGATTGCATTGCAGCGGAGAGTTCTAGGCCCGATGCTGCTCTGGCTGCGCTGGCGGCAGCGTATCCAGATGATACGCTCGCAGAATCGCAGCTGCCTGACACTCAGCCTCCAGACAGCTGGTTTGCTAGGAATCCTTGGTAGGATGTCGACTAGGAAGAGGGGGAAACGATGGAGGCCGATGTTTTGGCATACGATGATGAGGGGGAGGAGGAGGAGGAGGAGGAGGAGGAGAAGGAAGACGAGGAGGAGGAGCGAAAGCGAAGAGGAGTGAGTTGATAGGGGCACGGAGGAGGGAGAGTGGCATGAGGAGAGGCGTGCAGGACACGACCAGGAGGTCGCGCGCACCGCGGTGCTCATCTGCGCCGAGACTCCGTCGGCGCCCAGCGCCCGTGCTGGTTCGGAAGTCTTGGGCGCGGGGTGCCAATCTGGAGACGGCGCCACGAAAGCTCTCGGGGGTCTCGGGAGTTGTTTATTTCGGAGCGCTCAGGGCCCGTGATGGCTTTGAAGATTCATGAGTTATCCAAGAACCCATTTCAGTGCACATAGCCCCTGGGGGGCAAGGGGGCGAGGAGCCCTCAAGCTTGCTGAGCGCTCGAGGGTTCCCGTGGAGCGTTCTTGTTTAAGAATGCAGCGACAGGGCGCTCGCGCAGGAGCGCAACCTTTATCTCGTCTTTTTTTCACGGCTTCTCACCAAAGCTGCGCGTGTTGCACGAGTCGTGTGTCAACGCAGCGGAACGCGATTTGGTAGACTCGCCCTTGTTACATGTTTGAGTTCCGTGCAGGTCCTCTGCGAGTCAACGGTGGAACGCATCGATGTCAGTCCTGCCCACCACCGCAGTCGTTTGTACCACTCCTCAACATCACTATTCTCCCTCATCGTTGTGCGGCCGTCCCAAGGTTAGACGATTGGGCTGGCTGGCGCACACCTACACTTGATGTGCTTCTTCACGCTGCAGTGCTGCGCAGTGCAGCGGCCGACGATCTGCGCGAGGGGGTGTGCTGAATTTCGACGGGGGCCTTCGCGGCTCCAACTCTTGGGCTCTTGGGTTTTTCCTTGGGGGGGGAGCGTCTTGGGCTGCCCGCGGCGTGGCCCAAAGGGGTCTCGCAAATGGGACCCGAAGGCGTCTTGGGCAGGCCTCTCAGGGCCCAAGGCTTCTCATGGCCCGCTAGGGGACCCAACTGGGCTCTTACGGGGCTTCGGGGGAACGGATGGGGCCCCTCTCCATGGGCACCGTAGGAGGCATGGCAACGGCGCGCCTATGGCTGCCGCGGGGTCGGGATTCAGGGCCCTTCGTTACCCCTCTTTTGAGGCGCGGATTGCGAAGGGCCCTTACCTGGCTGCAAGCCTTCGGGAGCTGCAGTCCCATGCGGCACGACCAAGATGGCACGCCGTTGCCAGCAGCAGGCTCCTCCCCCACTCCGTTCCCTCTGTCAACCTTCCGCCTGGAAGGCGGGCAGAAGGGGGCGCCCTTCCGCCCCCCCGCCTGAGCCCGCCTCAAGGAGGTAAGGCGGAGGGGAAGATGGGCCCCAGGAGGGGCGGCCCCTCCCTTTACGGGCATTGCGCCTGAGGGGGGCCGCGGGGGCGGAGGGCCTCGCCTCACTTTTGTTCTTTTGCTTGAGAAATTGTTTGTGCGCGTTCTGACCGCGATTTCGAAATGGGAATCCAGCCGTGGCGACGACGAATGACCCTGGGAAGCCGAAAACCGCCCACCTCCCGTTCTCGATCCTCGGGGCTTTTCGGGCCCCCAGGGCCCCAGGCCCCTTTGGGCGTCTGGGTGGTGGTTCCCGCGGGGCTCTCGGGCCTCTTGGCGACCTGGCGTCTCGGGCACCTTGATGCCTCTCTGCGCGGGTGTTGTCGAGGGCACCTGGTACGTCCGACAGAGACGTTCACGCCGCATCCAGCGGGGTCGTCGTTTCAGGGTGGAGGGTGTCCTAGACATTATGTATATCACACATGATACACACACACGCCTTCACAATATTCTGCAGAAAGTTGATCGACCAGATCCAAGCAGTTGTTATGCCATACCGTGGCGGTGGCACCTGGCACCTTGGATGCATGTCGCCTCCGCGCTCAACGCGCACCCGCCGCCTGCCCCGAGTTGCCCGCCTCGCGCCTCGCCGCGTTGCCCCGCCCCCAAGCACTGGTCAGGCATCTGACCTGCGACCGAATTAACTTCTTTACATTAGGTGGTCGGGTCGTCATTGCAGGGCTGCTGGAGATTCAGGCAGTATTTCCATCGCATATCATACCCATATGTGTCAGAGTGAGGGGGCCGAACGGTCATTCACTGTCCCTGTGTGCGTGGCTGATGTGGAATTCCGCGGTGCGGATTCTTGTTGTTGTTGTTGTTGTTTGTTGTTGTTGTTTGTTGTCGTCGTCCCACCCGCAACCCGCCCCGCGACCCACCCGCGACCCACCCCGCGACCCACCCCGCGACCCACCCGCGACCCACCCGCGACCCACCCGCGACCCACCCCGCGACCCACCCCGCGACCCACCCCGCGACCCACCCCGCGACCCAACCCGCGACCCACCCCGCGACCCCCCGCGGCCCACCCCGCGACCCACCCGCGACCCACCCGCGACCCACCCGCGACCCACCCGCGACTACCCCGCGCCCACCGCCACCCACTTCGACCCAAACAGTTAAGGTACAAACCAAGTTTCGGGCCTTGTCGACGCCGATTATTGCATTCTTCCATGTGGAGGTGCACGCGACACATCCGTGTCCCCAACTCGCGACCAACCGCGACCCAAAACGCGGTTCAGGGTACAACCACATTTTTCGGCGCCTGCGGCGGGCATATTTTGCATTCGTTTCAGGTGGAGAGCCCGCGGCCCACCCGCGACCACGTTCAGGGTACAAACCCCATTTTCGGCGCCTGCGGCGGGCATCCTTTGCATTCGTTCCCTGTGGAGAACCCGCGGCCCACCCGCGACCCAAACCTCGTTCCGTGTACGAACCAATTTTTCTGGCGCTTGCGGCGGGCTGCTTTTGCATTCCTTCCAGGTGGAGGTGGAGAGCCCGCGGCCCACCCGCGACCTAAACCACGTTCACTGAACAAACCAATGCCGCACAAGCGCGGCGGCGGATTCTTGCATGCCGTCTGAGATGGTGAGGATGGACGACAATGGGAGGACGATGATGGAGGCCGATGAGGGGGAGGACGACAATGGGAGGACCATGATGAAAAAACGAGGGGGGGAGAGGGAGGACGAGGAAGAAAAGGAGGAGGATGACGATGACGATGAGGACGAGGAAGAGGAGGAGGAGAAGGAGGAGGAAGATGAGGAGAAGGAGGAGGAGGAGGAGGAGGAGGTAGGAGCGAGAGCGCGATCGTACAAGGTAGGTGGGGGCCACGAGGTCGGATGGGCCCGGGGGAATTTTTACGGGGGGGGGGGGGGGGGGGGGGGGGGGGGGGGGGGGGGAACGCGGGAAACGCCCGCGTCGCCTCCGCGCCCGCCCTCACTCTTATCCGCATTGCGGGGGTGCTAGTATTATATTGCCAGAGTATTCTGCAGAAGTAGTCTCAACCAGATCCCGAACTCTCCATCGTGGCAGTGGCGCACATGGCACCGTAGATGCCTGTCGTTGTTCCTCTTCTCCCCCATCCACTTCCGCTCATAGCTATGTTCTCGGCTCAGCGGTGGGTCTCGCACCGCATACATGGACAAACGCCTCGGCGGCACTTCCATACAAGCATTGAGCGACCTTGTGAAGCGCGTTTCGGGAGACGAGCGATGGACGGCAACCGAGAGTGATGCCGTGGCTGGCGCTATATTCGACTCCTTCCGCCCTCCGCCGCGCTTAGGTCGGGAACCAGGTAACCAGAGGGCCAGAGGGCAGACATGCATTCCAGATGACCCCCCAGGAGCCAACGAAACTGGCGACGGGTGCACATTCCGCAGATTTTCACGCGGCGCAGGCAGCGCGGCTCTGGCCGCGTTCCCCATCCTCCCTCCAGGAAGTCCACCCCCCCACAAGCCCTGTACCAACACCCTCGGCAATTACCGCCATCGCACGTTGGCAGCACGCATAATAAAGCCCACCATCCCATCACCCTCTACCCCGCCGAAAATGCACCGACAGATCCCGCTCACGAGCCTGGGCTGCGACGCACCGCGGCGGCGGACTCTTCGAACGCCCCGACGGTGCCAGGCGCTGGACTGTTCCAGGCCCTAGCAGCTCAACAACAATTGACAAACCATGGTCACCACCAGGCATGTCGCACGAAGCCGCACAAGCCGCTCCAGCGGCGCCAGCCGCTCCAACGGCGACAGCCGCACCAGCCCCACCAGCATCACCAGCCGCACCAGCCCCACCAGCCCCTACAGCCGCTGAAGCGGCGCCGCCGCAGACCGTCGGCAACGATGCGGACAACCAGGACGGCGGCGGCGGCGGTGGTCACCACGACCAGGAGGCGCAACCGTGCGTGGGCGCTGCGTTGCCCGCGGGCAACCAGGACGGCGGCGACAGACGTCCGCTAGCCGCAGGCTGTTTCGGCGGCCTTGCGGCCACTCAGTGCGACCACCTCGGGCATGCAGTGCTACCACCTGGGGCAGTGCAACCACCTGGGCATGCAGGACTCCTTCCACGGCCACCCAGTGCGATCAACGCGGGCTACATCATCGTCCCCATCGATGGGGCCATGCAGCAATACTTCAAGATGGCGACCGACGGCAACCACAACATGGCCCGATCGGTTCCTACCCCGACGGGCGCAGTGGCTTGCACTGGCCACGCCAGCTGCCAGGACGGATACTATGGACCCATGGCCGTGGCTCGCGGGTGCGAGGGCATCATCAGCATGCGCCCGCAGCATGCGCCGATGATTCAGCATGTGCCGATGAACCCGCTCGGCAACAACTTCAGACCGATTCAGACGATGGGCGCATTGATTCCCAACGCATGTGGCTGTCTCGGAGTCCCGAGGCCGATGGCGAGCGGAGTCACTGACGGGGGCATGGTTGTTCCGCAGATGCAGGTGATGAACGAGTTTCCGCAGATGCACTTCACGGCAAAGCCTTCTGTATCGCCTCTGGTCGCATCGGCCCGTTGTCCGCGGCCGCCCAAAAACCCTCCGCCCGACCACGTCCTGAGGCAAGCGTCCGCTCCCAGCAAGTCTGTGGGGTGGGTTTTGGCGGCTGGTGCGGCTGCGGCGAAGGATGTGCCTCAAGTCGTTAAGCCGCCGCAGCATTTAAAGCCCCAGGAGAAGGCCCGCCCGATTCGGAACGGCCCGTCCGTTGCCCAGCCTTCCACGCCGTACTAGCCTGCTCATTAGGTGCACATGGTGTACCAACCGTCCATATTCTCTGTGCTGTTGGCGAGTAGTCAGGTTTTCCTTTCTGCATGGTCGACGGCCGAGGTTTCAGCGAGCCTCCGAACAAACAACATGTTGATTACAGCGCTCCCACACATGCGGGGCGATGAGGGCCCTCAAGCACCAATGTCGGAACGTCGTTGGTCCCAGGACGGCCCCGAAGCCCCCGAGGCGGTTCCAAGACCGACGAGAACCCAAAGACGGCTCAAGCGGCCTCCAAGACGCCCAAGCTGGCCTCCAGGACGGCCAAGATGCCCCCAAGAGAGCCCAAGATGGCCCCACGATGCTTCCATGCATCCTAAGGTTGCGCGTTCCCCCATCTATGCTTGCACTGAAGGGGTCCCCTGGGACATGCAGTGATTTGGCGCAGGTGTCGGTGGACAGCTTTCGGATGGCGGCCAGCTTCGGACCTCCGCGGGAGCGGCGGCTTCTGGGGGGCCCCGCGAGCGCCCCGAGAGTGCCATCCCCCTCGCACCCCAACATTTGATTCAACGCAAACCCCCTACTGCAACACGCGGCGGTGCCCCTGGCCAATGTGCCTCGCTGGGTGGCGTTCTTCGCCCCACCACCCCTGCATTGATTCCAGATGGCCAGCTGACGCCCCTCCCTCGAAGCCCACCCCCTATCTCCTCCGCCCATTCCCCCCTCGACGGATGCTGCAGAGGGGTGTGCGTCGTAGTCCCAGTGCCTTGGGGCCTCCTCGGGGCTATCGGAGGAACGCTGCGCCATGGCCAACGCCACAAGTGAATGAAGCACATCTATATACATACGTGCATCCAACTCTGATGATATACGTGCATATACGCATATATATATATATATACATAGATGTATATGCGCACACATGTATATATGTAGACAACGCATGTAATTATGATGATGGCTGTCACGCGCCTGCTACAAACCAACAACTCGCCCACGGCTGCTGGGCACCAACGTAGAAGCAGCTGGTTTGCAGGCAGTAGGTGCATACATGGTTCCAAAGTCAGCAACTACAGCACAGTAGCCTAGCACATGTCATAGCAATGCTGCCCAAGTCCCCGTCCTGCTACCAATACTGCTCGTTTCTCATCCATTCTGCGCGCGGGTCATTCGCGCGGGTCAGGCATGTCAGTGAAAGATCTGTTGTCCATGCTGCCTTCGGCAAGTCCCGCCACCGTGCCTGGGTGGTGAGTCAGAGTCCTCATGGATGTTTCTGGGGTCTCTTCGAATGGCTCTCGGGATGCTCTGGGGAGCAGTTTTGAGGCATGTGGGGGGTCTCTTGGGGGACCTCTTGGGGCCTGTTGGGGGTCTCGTGGGCCTCTTGGGGGCTCGTTGGGTGGCTCTCGGGGCTTCGTGGGGGACCCCCTGGGGGTCTCCTGGGGGCCTCTGGGGGCGGAAAGCTCGAAATGTCAATTCGGGCATCCCGTCTGGGCGCTCTCTTGGAGCCGTCTTGGGGGCTTCTTGGGCCGCCTCGGAGGCCCCTTGGGCCGTCTTGGGGTCCTCTTGGGCAGTCTTAGGGTCCTCTTGGAAGCGGCTTGGGCATTCCTTGGGGAGACCTTGGAGGTGTCTTGGGTTGTTCTGGAGCGTCGGTAAGCCGAACAGACGAGAACCACCCAAATCCTTTAACCACGAATGGAAAATCCATGAATTGTGCCTCTTGGGGCGCTCTTGGGAGGTTTCTTGGATGCCTCTTGGGGCGGCGTGGCGGGTTCTTGGGCCGTAGTGGGGGCAGCTCGGGGGCTCATCGGCGCTCTTGGGTTGTCTGGGGGGCGTCTCGGCGGTCGGGGTGGGCTTCCCGTGCCGTCGCGGAGGCTTTGGAGAGCTCCAGGGGGGCGCCATGGCCGCCCAGGCACCCTCCAGGAGTAGGGGTGGTGCAGTCCCCTGCCTGCGAGGGAAGGATGGGCGGGGGGCCTTAAAAGACTACAGAAACCATGCCAAACAATCCTTGGCATGCTTCCAC
>CAUYUJ010013247.1:293737-368737 GCA_963575745.1 Prorocentrum cordatum
TCCTCCTCCTCCTCCCCCTGATCCTCCTCCTCCTCCTCCTCCTCCTCCTCCTCCTCCTCCTCCTCCTCCGCTCCGGGCTGCCAGAGCACGCCCGGCCACCCGAGGGCGATGGGCGAGCAGGGGGGGCCCGACGCGCTCGCGCTGGCCGCGCGGGCGCGCGGGGCTCTCCTCGCTTGGGCGCCGGGCCCGTGCGGGTCGCACCTGCGGGCCGCCCGGGAGCACGCTGGGCCACTGGGCGGCGCCGTGCAGCACGGAGGCGCTGAGCCACCGGAGCACGCTGGGCCGCGTGAAGGAGGGCCACAACACGGCCGAGAGCTGCCAGAACACGCAGGGCCACGAGAGGGCGCCGGGCTGGGAGGGAGCGCTGGGCCAGGAGAGCACGCCGGGCCACGAGACGGCCCTGGGCGACCAGAGCGCGCTGGGCCTCGAGAAGACGCAGGGCTGCGCGAAGCCACTGGGCCATCAGGGGACACGCTGGGCCACGAGAGCGCGCTGGACCACGAGGAGACGCTGGGCTACAAGCAGACGCTGGGCGCTGGGCGCCCAGGGCAGCCTGGGCCACGAGAGCGCGCTGGGCCACGAGAAAGCACTGAGTTGCGAGAAGACGCGGGGCCGGCAGAGCGGTCTGGGCCAGCAGAGCGCGCCGGGCCACCAAGGCACGCCGAGCTACGAGAAGGCGCTGGGCCAGAGTCTGGTCCAGATCGTCGGACTTACGACCAAGCGGAAATTCGACGGCCTCGAGGGCCGTGCCAGCAGCTCTGACGCCGATGAGGGCAGATGGCCTGTCAAAATAGACCACAAGAAAGCCGCGTCCATCAGGCCCGAGAACGTAGAACTGCTCGGACCCGACACCACGAAGGAGGCCTTGACGTGCAACTTGATGGACTTTGCCCCCAGGCAGGGCTGCGCTGATTACAGGTGAGCGTTTTTTTTATTCGGCGTATCGACATTGGGCGGAAGGGGGGGGAATGGGGGGTGTGGCTCCGGACCTCTGCTTAGTGCGACTGTTTGGAACCGTGCGTCCTATGGGGCAGGGACTCCACCTGCTCGAAACAGGCGCCAGAAACAGCCAAGATCTACTCCATAGGGGGGGAGGGGGCGTGCGAGGGCCCGCGCCGATCGGCCAAACCACGGATCGAAAAAGGACCACCGCGCGGCTGGTTGTTGTTTCTGTTTCGTGGTCGACTGGTCGAAGGGTCGCCCTTGTGTTAGGTCGGGCATGTCCCCCTACAGGCGGATTTTGGACGAAAAATCAAAAAATACCTAATTACTCCAAGAACGTTCGATCATAATCCAAACAATCCTCCCCATATTATGTTTGGATTATTTTGGAATAGTTTGCCTGTAGAGTGACTGGACACTGAAAACAAACTATCACCTGACTGCGGGATTTCGAGCAGCTTGACGAGACGGGCACAGCCACCTTCCTGCGGAGCTGCGGGCAGGTGCTGAGCCATGCAGCGAATGGCACCCCAGTGAGTACGAGGCGGGGATGTATCCATATCCACCGCCTGGGAACCGACGTCCTGGTGCCCCAGCGGGAGGTGGAATGGATATATTGTGGCCCCCGGGGGCCCGAATATATTCATATCCACCGCCTGCCGAGGCCCCCTAAGATTGACCCTCCAGGCGGTGGTCATGTATATAAATTCCCGCCTCGGAGTGAATATCAAGCCATCCAGCGTATTGCTCCAGCGCGGACCCCAATAGTGTGTTTTGCTTCTCCCAGGGGGCTCGTCGCAGACACAGTCTGGGAGCTCTACGCGCTGTGGCGCATCCGTCTCCCTTTTACGTGAAGCCGTCTGGATGCCGCGGGATCTGGCGGACGGTAAAGCCTGGTCCTGCCGTTTCGGCCCACCCTCGTCCTTGCAGCACCGGGAGTGAAGACAGCTCAGAGGCCACCGCTCGTGCACGGATGCACAGCGGCCAGGCCATAGGCCTCTCCCTCACCCCCCCCTCCTGAGAGAGAAGTACGGTTGCCCTCCCTCCATCCTGCGGAAACCAACCAACATCGGGGCACGTTGGTCCGCGACGGTGGCAGCGCTCGCTCGGGCGACCAGGCAGGCGCGGCGGGTCGTTGCGGCTCTGCGGCGGCAGGAACAGGAGGAGGAGGAGGACAGATGCCGGGGAGAATGAGAAGAACGGGGGGGAGGAGGAGGAGGAGGAGGAGGAGGAGGAGGAGGAGGAGGAGGAGGAGGAGGAGGAGGAGGAGGCGGAGGAGGAGGAAGAGGAGGAGGAGGAGGACGAGCAGGAGGCGGAGGAGGAGGAGGAGGAGGAGGAGAAAAAGAAGATCAAGAAGGGGAGAGGGAAGATGATAAGAGGGGGAGGGAACAAAAATAACGAGGAGTCGCGGTGGCGAAGCTGGAGGCCGCCCAGAAGTGGGGCTCGGAGCAGGCGGGGGGCGGAGTCGGATCTCCAACGTATTGCGAAACATCCAAATCATATGCTCTCCCCGTTCTCGGGCTCGGGGGGCCCTCGCCAGGCCCAGGGACCGTCAAAAAACTACAGCCAAACCGTAAAGTAAGGATGCGCGGGAAGGACGCAAGGGCCCTGAAAGTCATGCCGACACTCTGCGAGCGGGGCGCGGTCAGCAAAAGTGGTCCACGGTGGGGTGAAGGGGCAGGATGCGAGCGTAACCTTGGGAAGTCGCTAATCCATACCATGCGGGTTGACCGCATCCTGGGCGAAAGACTGGTCTCCAATCGGGGATCTTCTGACCCGGGTCAATCGTCAGTCAGGCCGTGCAAAATCCTGCAAGATCCTGCGCCCAAGCCCGGCTCAATGCGAAGGATCCTGCAGGATCCTGCACCCAAACCCGTCAATGCGACCCTGTCCCTGCAGGATCCTGCAAGTTCCGGCGCTCTGGCTGACCCCCGTTTGCACTGACCCCCGTCTCTCGAGCCCCGATCCAGGAAGTGGTCATGAGCTCCGGGGGCCCCATCCACAACAAAAAAAAGACGTCGGAGGCCTGGGACCCTCCGCCTCGGATGCTCGGGGCTCCCTTCCTCCAGAGCCCAGGACGCAGCGGCTCTGGGTCAGAAGCCGCTGGATATCGTGAGCTCCTGATTTGCAGTGTCCTGGCTTCGGGGGTACTCGGACTCGGGGGGGGGCTGTTGGGACCAGCAAGGACTGCTCGGGAGGCCCGTTGAGGCCACCCGGGACTGCTTTGGTGGGGCTGTCTGTGCGCAGCCCGAAGCCTTAGCACGTGCGTCGAACCACTCTCCATCCTTCGCTCCTCCCCGCTCTATCTTGCAATCCTGCGACAACTCATGGGAGCCTCCCATACCATCCTGTTGGCTCTTGCGGATCGACGCTAGGCGACGCTGAGTCAACGCGAATCCACGCAAGTCAACGCTAGACCGGCGCTATCTCATCGACTACCAGCCGCCAATCGACGCTGACATGCGCTAATGCACTCCAGAGACGGAGTTGAAAGGCCATACAGGGCCCTCGTGATTTGCTACTGCAGGTCCATGCCGTGTCGATATATCGGCGTTGGTTTCTGACACCGCGGGGATCGTTCAACCTTGAACGACCGGCTGTTTTCGAAACGTCAACTCGTTTAACATCGACCGATTCTGGGTACCCAGCGACGTTCAACGTGGAACGCCGGCGGCGGGGACGCCGCCCGTCGACACGACGCGAAGCTACCGTACAGCCTTTCATGCAAAGAGCTTCTGTGGCACATCCTTGTTATGCACCTTCTTGCCATACTTGGCCTTGAGCTCTGGGCTCTGCGCCCTCGGGCCCCCTTTTTTGTTACGCCCTTGAGGCTGCGGCTGCTTGTGCACAAAACCATGATCCCATCATTTTGCATAGTCTTTATACTTGGGGCATCCTATGTTACGCAGTCCTCGTACCGAATCCATCACTGATGCCTCCCCGCTCGGGGATGTACCGTCCCGGGTCATTCCAGACCCGGGTCAGTCAAGCTTTGCAGGATTCTGAGACACCCTGCAGGATCCTTCAAGATCCTGCACCCAAGCCCAGGTCAGTGCACCCCTGGCTCCGCGGGAACCTGGGAACCTTCAAAATCCGGCGCTCTGACTGACCTCCGCTTGCATCGACCCCCGTCCCTTTCTCGAGCGTTGGCAGAACTGGGTTTAGTGGGATCTGGTTTAGAAATGTGTACTGGGGGACGCCCCCCCCGCCCCGTTCCACTAACCGGAACTGCCGTCACCCGAAATAACACCAGCTACGGCAGACCTGCTCAAGTGATTCTTGCCAATTTAGGGGCTCCAAGGCCCTCCTGCTGACCGGGGTCCCCTTACCTATAGGGTCCTGGCTGTACCCGACTTTCGACTGCACGCAAGAGCGACCCCGGGCAAGCGTGACCTTCTTGGTGCGCGGCTTCTTGGGGGGCCGCGGGGGGGCCGCACCTGGCTGGCCATCGGGGGACCCCAATGGGCCCGCACCAGAGGTCACTAGGGAAACGAACAATGACATGAGCATGAAAACTCAGAGGTCCGGGCGGATGTCTTGGATCCGCGCGGACCCCCCTCCCTGGCGCGCGGAGCGCGCCAGGGGCGGCGCCGGGGTCGCCACCAGGGGGCACCAGCGCCGATCCGAGAGATCCGCGCGGACCTCCGAGCTTTTATAATTCTGTTACTGTTCCTTCCCCCAGTCACTCCGGCGAAGGATCACTCTGACGTGTAGTCGATTCTTGAGCCCCGACGAGCTTCGGGTAACTTCTGACCCGGGTCAACCTTGACCCGGGTCAGTCAGGCATTGCAGAATCCTGCAAGATCCTGCACCCAAACCCGGGCCAACGCGAAGGATCCCGACGGATCCTGCACCCAAGCCCGGGTCCATACGACCCTGGCCCTGCAGGATCCTGCAAGATCGGGTGCTCTGGCTGACCCCCGTTCCTCCTCCTCCTCCTCCTCCTCCTCCTTCTCCTCCTCAACCTCCTCCTCCTCCTCCTCTTCCTCCTCCTCCTCCTTGACCCCCGCCTCAAAGCTCCCGACCGCTCGTATCTTGCAGGCTCCCGGCCGGCGGTGCCCCGGCGCCTCGGGGGCCCCCTGCTCTGCGGCGGCGCAAAAACCCGCTCGGGGCCCGCGCGTGGGCGGCCTCTGGACGTGCGGTGCGGCGCGGTACCGGCGGCAGGCTGGCCCTGAGCCAATAATCTGGGCGCGGACGCGGAGGACATGATCAGACACACGCGCACACACAAACACACACACACACACACACACACGCGCACACACAGAGGAGGCGCGAGGAGGAGGAGGAGGAGGAGGAGGAGGAGGAGCGAGGAGGAGGAGCAAGGAAGAGCGAGGAGGAGGAGGAGGAGGAGGAGAAGAAATGAGGAGGAGTGAGCAGGAGAGGAGCGAAGAGCCCGCGCTGGAAAGGAATGCCGTTTCGCCTGGTGCCCGCCCGTGGTGTCCGCCCGTGGGCGCCTTGTGGGCGCCCCGGGCTGGGGGGGTATGCCCAGGTAACTCGTGGGCGCATGGTAGGAACATCGTGGGCGCCCTGTGCCCTGGGCAGGTCCGCCGAAGTGATTTGCCTGGTGCCAACCCGCGGGCGCCTCGTGGGCGCGTCGTGCCCTCAGTGGGTGGCACAGCTGGCACAACATGGCTCGCACAAGCTTGCACAGCACAACTTGCACAACATGGCTCACACCACATAGGTCGCATCAGAAAACTTTCACGGCATAGCTCACACCACAGGTATCGATCATCACAAATTGAACAACACCGTCGGCGCAACATATACTGCAGCACTACCCCCCTGGGTTGACGACCCTTTTCCTGAGGCATTGCAAATTACATATGGTTCTGCCCCGTCAATATTTTCCATGTGATTTCATGCCATCCCAGCGAGGCCAGGCATCGCCCCCCCATCCCTCAAAATTACCCTGGAGACGTACCCAACCCCTGCGCAATGCGGGGCATAAGTACACCTGGAATGCTACAACGGGGGCGATGACGTAACATGGACGCATGTGATTTTGCGAGCAGCAATCGGAAGGCTCGCAGACTCCCGAAGGGCGCCGTGGTGGTTACTAACGCAGCCCCCCCCCCCCAGTGACGGCGAGGTCTCGCTCAGATCCCCGCGGTGCCTCACTCCGCTGGACCCAACAGCAGCCCTCGAAAGTGGCGACACTGTCGCAGATCGCAGCCCCCCAGGAAGGGCGAGGACTCGCTCAGATCCCCGCGGTGCCTCACTCCGCAGGACCCACCAGCAGCCCTCGAAAGTGGCGACAGCGTCGCAGATCGCCCCCCCCAGGGACGGCGAGGTCTCGCTCAGATCCCCGCGGTGCCTCGGTCCGCAGGACGCACCAGCAGCCCTCGAAAGTGGCGACGCTGTCGCAGATCGCAGCCCCCCCCCCAGGGACGGCGAGGTCCCGCTCAGATCCCCGCGGTGCCCCAGTCCGCAGGACCCACCAGCAGCCCTCGAAAGTGGCGACAGCGTCGCAGATCGCAGCCCCCCCAGGGACGGCGAGGTCTCGCTCAGATCCCCGCGGTGCCTCAGTCCGCAGGACCCACCAGCAGCCCTCGAAAGTGGCGACCGTGTCGAGATCGGAGCCCCCCAAGGACGGCGAGGTCTCGCTCAGATCCCCGCGGTGCCTCAGTCCGCAGGACCCACCAGCAGCAATTCTGTACTCGATCTCGAACGGTGGCGACGGCGTCGCAGATCACGCCCCCAGGGACGGCGTAGTCCCCGCATCAGATCCCCGCGGTGCCTCAGTCCGCAGGGCCCACCAGCCCTCGAAAGTGGCGACACTGTCGCATATCGCAGCCCCCCAGGGACGGCGAGGTCTCGCTCAGATCCCCGCGGTGCCTCAGCCAGCAAGACCCACCAGTAGCCCTCGAAAGTGGCGACACTGTCGAAGATCGCAGCCCCCCAGGGACGGCGAGGTCTCGCTCAGATCCCCGAGGCGCCTCAGTCCGCAGGACCCACCAGCAGCCCTCGAAAGTGGCGACAGCGTCGCAGACCGCAGCCCCCCAGGGACGGCGAGGTCTCGCTCAGATCCCCGCGGTGCCTCGGCCCGCAGGACCCACCAGCAGCCCTCGAAAGTGGCGACACTGTCGCAGGAGGTCTCGCTCAGATCCCCGCGGCGCCTTAGCCCGCAGGACCCACCAGCAGCCCTCGAAAATGGCGACGCTGTCGCATATCGCAGCCCCCCACGGACGGCGAGGTCCCGCTCAGATCGCCGCGGTGCCTCAGCCCGCAGGACCCACCAGCAGCCCCCGAAAGTGGCGACAGCGTCGCAGATCACAGCCCCCCAGGGACGGCGAGGTCCCGCTCAGATCACCGCGGTGCCTCAGCCCGCAGGACCCACCAGCAGACCTCGAAAGCACCGGCAGTGTCGCAGATCGCAGCCCCCCAGGGACGGCGAGGTCCCGCTCAGATCCCCGCGGTGCCTCAGCCCGCAGGACCCACCAGCAGCCCTCGAAAGTGGCGACACTGTCGCAGATCACAGCCCCCCAGGGACGGCGAGGTCTCGCTCAGATCCCCGCGGCGCCTCAGTCCGCAGGGCCCACCAGCCCTCGAAAGTGGCGGCATTGTCGCAGGTCGCAGCCCCCCAGGGACGCCGAGGTCCCGCTCAGATCCCCGCGGTACCTCGGCCCGCAGGACCCACCAGCAGCCGTCGAAAGTGGCAACAATGCCGCAGACCGCAGCCCCCCAGGGACGGCGAGGTCCCGCTCAGATCCCCGCGGTGCCTCAGCCCGCAGGACCCACCAGCAAAGTGGCTGCAGCGTCGCAGATCGCAGCCCCCCAGGGACGGCGAGGTCCCGCTCAGATCCCCGCGGTGCCTCAGCCCGCAGGACCCACCAGCAGCTCCGACCAGCAGCAGGGGCAGGGCAGGGGCAGGGAGAGGGGGGGTCAGGTTAGGCAGGGCAGATCAACTCAGCAGTGGGGGGCAGAGGCATGTCAGCAGGGCAGGGGCAGGGTGGCAGGCGCAGCTCAGGGTGCAGCGCAGTGGTCGTGCCCGAAAGTGGCGACACCATCGCAGATCGCAGCCCCCCAGGGACGGCGAGGTCTCGCTCAGATCCCCGCGGCGCCTCAGTCCGCAGGACCTACCAGCAGCCCTCGAAAGTGGCGACAGCGTCGCAGATCGCAGCCCCCCAGGGACGGCGAGGTCTCGCTCAGATCCCCGCGGTGCCTCAGCCCGCCAGACCCACCAGCAGCTCTCGAAAGTGGCGACGCTGTCGCAGATCACAGCCCTCCAGGGACGGCGAGATCTCGCTCAGATCCCCGCGGTGCCTCACTCCGCAGGACCCACCAGCAGCCCTCGAAAGTGTCGGCAGTGTCGCAGATCGCAGCCCCCCAGGGACGGCGAGGTCCCGCTCAGATCCCCGCGGTGCCTCAGCCCGCAGGACCCACCAGCAGCCCTCGAAAGTGGCGACAGCGTCGCAGATCGCAGCCCCCCAGGGACGGCGAGGTCTCGCTCAGATCCACGCGGTGCTCAGCCCGCAGGAACCCACCAGCGCCCTCGAAAGTGGCGACGCTGTTTTTGTCCGGCAGATCGCAGCCCCCCAGGGACGGCGAGGTCCCGCTAAGATCCCCGCGGTTCCTCAGTCCGCAGGACCACCAGCAGCCCTCGAAAGTGGCGACAGTGCCGCAGATCGCAGCCCCCCAGGGACGGCGAGGTCCCGCTCAGATCCCCGCGGTACCTCAGTCCGCAGGACCCACTAGCAGCCCTCGAAAGTGGCGACACTGTCGCAGATCACAGCCCCCCAGGGACGGCGAGATCTCGCTCAGATCTCCGCGGTACCCTGTCCCGCAGGACCAACCAGCAGCCCTCGAAAGTGGCGACACTGTCGCAGATCGCAGCCCCCCAGGGACGGCGAGGTCTCGCTCAGATCCCCGCGGTGCCTCAGCCCGCAGGACCCACCAGCAGCCCTCGAAAGTGGCTACACTGTCGCAAATCGCAGCCCCCAGGGACGGCGAGGTCTCGCTCAGATCCCCGCGGTGTCTCAGCCCGCAGGACCCACCAGCAGCCCTCGAAAGTGGCGACAGTGTCGCAGATCGCAGACCCCCAGGGACGGCGAGGTCCCGCTCAGGTCTGCGCGGTGCCGCACTCCGCAGGACCCACCAGCAGCCCTCGAAAGTGGCGACAGTGTCGCAGATCGCAGACCCCAGGGACGGCGCGCACACACACACACACACACACACACACACACACACACACACACACACACACACACACACACACACACACACACACACACACACACACACACCGACACACACACAACACACACACACACCACACACACCTCGAGCACACCCACACAACCACAAACACCAGCACACAACACACAAGCACACACACACCACACACACACACACACACACACACACACACACACACACACCACACACACAAACCACCACACACACAGCCACACACACACACACACACAAACACGCACACACACACACACACACCACACACACACACCCACAACAAAGCACACACACGCAACGCACGCACGCACGCACGCACGCACGCACGCACTGCCGCACGCACGCGCGCACGACGCAGCGCACGCACGCACGCACGCACGCACGCACACACGCCACAGCCACACACAAAACACTAACGCGAGGTAACGCACAAAACAAAGGCGACAGACGGAACGGGAGTACGGAAGAAAGAGGAGAAGGACGCGACCACAATGCTCTATTCGAAACGAATGCCCAAACAAGGAGGGTTGGGAAACACACACACACACACACATATATATATATATATATATATATATATATATATACTAGAACCACGCGCGCTTCGCGAGTGCTTAGGTTCTAGCTGCTCGAGCGCTGACCGCACTGAGAACAATAAGCCTGTCATGAATGAGGAGGTCAACATGATATGGTTTCTCCTGCCTCTTCCTCATTCCTCCTCATCCGCTCTCATCGACCGGGTCGACCGGTGATCTGTCGCCAAGCTAAGGACCAGGAGCAATGCATCGCTACAGCGCCATGTTGCACTATGCTATGGAATGTCAGGATACACCATGCTACGCTATGAAGCGCGATGGCACGATGCAATACGTATGCAATGCAATAACATGATATACTCTACAGTGCGCACTGCATGTTATGCGATGCTGTGCTGTGAACATGCTATGATAAGAAATATGTAAGAATATGTGTATATATATGTATGCGATGATACGCTGAGCCATATCCTGTTATGGTTATTATGAAGAGCGATGCTACCGCGTTACATGCTATGCACAGACACGGCATACCGGGTTATGCAATGCAATGCAATACTATGCCATGTTTGGGAGGCAGTTTGGGAACCTCTTGAAGACAGTTTTGGAGGCCTCTTGGGGGCCGTCTGGGGTGCTCTGAGGGCCTCTTTTTGGGCCTCTTTGGGGCCTCGTGGAGCCTCTTGGGAACCTCTGGGGGGCCTCTTGGGCTCTGTTGCGGACCTCTTGGGGCCTCCTGGGGGCCTCTTGGGGCGGAAGGCTCGAATTGTCGGTTCGTGTTCCCCCTCTTGGACCCCTCTTGGGGCCGTCTTGGGGCCCTGTTGGGCGATCTTGGGCGCCTCTTGGGCCGTCTTGGGGCGCTCTTGGGCCGTCTTGGGACTCTCTTGCGCCGTCGTGGCGCCCTCTCTTGGTGTCTTTTGGGCCGTCGCGAACTGATTTCTGGGGCCTCGTGGGCTGTCTTGGACCGCCGGAAACACGAAACAGCGAGAACACGAAAAACCTTCAAACACCATCGAAATAACATATTTGCTTCGCCTCCTGAGTATCTCGTGGGAGTGCTTTTGAGAGCATATTGGCAGTCTTGCAGCACTCTTGGGCTGTCTTCAAGCCATGTTGGACCAATTTTGAAACGCTCTTGTGCGGTCTTGGGCTCTCTTGGCGCGCTCTCGGGCCATCTTGGCGCCCTCTTGGACTTCTCTCGGCCCCATTTGACGTTTTTTAACGCACCCCGCCCGGCCCGAAACGGACGAAAGACAAATCAGTGCACTTTGGGGGCCCTGGGAGCCCCTACTCACATACATATATATATATATATATATATATATATATTATATATTATATATATATATGGACAGCCCCCCCCAGCGCCCATTCTTGGCCTCTGGTGTTCTGGCGATGTTATACGCTCTCTCTCTCCCTCTCTTTCTCTGTCTCTCTCTCTCTCTCTCTCTCTCTCCCCCTGTGCGCTTCAGAAGAAGAGGAGGACGACGAGGAGAAGGAGGAGGAGGAGGAGGAGGAGGAGGAGAGCTGGAGGAGGAGAAGGAGGAGGGGGAGGAAGAGCAAGAGCGACAGAGAGAGGAACACAGAGAGGGACACAGAGAGAGACTGAGGGAGAGGTAGAGAAAGGTGGAGAGAGAGAGAGAGAGTTGAGGGAGCAGCGATCCCTGTGGAATCACAAGGTTAGCGTCGTCAGGGGTCGCCAAACCCTGTGTTTTCATTGGGATGTTTGGGATTTCTGGGATGAGAATCAAGGAAGCCATGCGTTTTCATTTGGGTTTTTGGAATGTTTTAGATTTTCTCTTTCCAGAGAATAACAACCCAGGAGCCTCACATGGTTTCCTTGATTCTCATCCCAGAAATCTAAAAAATCCACATGAAAACACAGGGTTTGGCGACCCCTGACGTCGCTAATCCTGTGATTCCACAGCGATCGCTGCTCCCTCAACTCTCCCTCCCTCTCTCTTTCTCTCTCTCTCTCTCTTTCTCTCTCTCTCTCTCTCGCTCTCTCTCTCTCTCTCTCTCTCTTTCCCCCCACCTGTGCGCTTCAGAAGAAGAGGAGGACGACGAGGAGAAGGAGGATGAGGAGGAGGGGGAGGAGCTGGGCCAGGAGGAGGAGAAGGAGGGGGAGAAAGAGCAAGAGCGACAAAGGAGAGGGACACAGAGAAGGACACACAGAGAGACTGAGGGAGAGGTAGAGAAAGGCGGAGAGAGAGAGAGAGAGTTGAGGGAGCAACGATCGCTTTGGAATCACAGGGTTAGCGTCGTCATGGGTCGTCAAACCATGTGTTTTCATTGGTTTTGGGGAATTTCTGGGATGAGAATCAAGGAAACCATGCGTTTTCATTGGGATGTTTGTGATGTTTATAATTTTCTCTTTCCAGAGAATAACAACCCAGGAGCCTCCGAAGCTTCAGAACCTTAGAAATCCCAGAGATCCCAAACATCCAAATGAAAACACATGGTTTCCTTGATTCTCATCCCAGAAATCCTAAACATCCAAATGAAAACACAAGGTTTGGCGACCCCTGACGTCGCTAATCCTGTGATTCCACAGCGATCGCTGCTCCCTCAACTCTCCCTCCCCCCCTCCCTCTCTCTCTCTCTCTCTCTTTCTCTCTCCCCCCCCACCTGTGCGCTTCAGAAAAAGAGGAGGACGACGAGGAGAAGGAGGAGGATGAGGAGGAGGAGGAGGGGGAGGAGCTGGGCCAGGAGGAGGAGAAGGAGGGGGAGAAAGAGCAAGAGCGACAAAGGAGAGGGACACAGAGAAGGACGCACAGAGAGACTGAGGGAGAGGTAGAGAAAGGTGGAGAAATAGAGAAAGAGAGAGAGAGAGAGAGAGAGTTGCGGGAGCAACGATCGCTGTGGAATCACAGGGTTCGCGTCGTCATGGGTCGCCAAACCCTGTGTTTTCATTGGGATGTTTGGGATTTCTGGGATGAGAATCAAGGAAACCATGCGTTTTCATTGGGATTTGTTTGGATTGTTTTGATTTTCTCTTTCCAGGGAATAACAACCCAGGAGCCTCCGAAGCTTCATAACCTTAGAAATCCCAGAGATCCCCAAACATCCAAATGAAAACACATGGTTTCCTTGATTCTCATCCCAGAAATCCAAAAAACAATGAAAACACAGGGTTTGGCGACCCCTGACGTCGCTAACCCTGTGATTCCCAGCGATCGCTGCTCCTCAACTCTCCCTCTCTCTCTCTCTCTCTCCTCTCTCTCATCTCTCCTCTTTTCTCTCAAATCATGGGCGCTGGGGGGGGCTGCGCATTATATATAATATATTATATATATATAATATATATATTATATATATTATATATATTAATATAATATATGGGTGTGTGCATGTACGTATACATGCATACATACATACATATATACCTACATACACACATACATACAGACAGGCAGGCAGGCAGACAGACATACATACATAAATACATACATGCATACATGCATGCATGCATGCATACATGCATGCACATGCATACACATGCATGCATGCATGCATGCATGCATACATGTGTACATATATGCATACATACATACATACGTACATGCATGCATGCATGCATACATACATACCTACATACATGCATGCATGCATGCATGCACGCGCACATGACTCATACATTCCTACAGTCATACATATATACATACATGCATACATACATACGTACGTACGTACATACATACATACATACACATACATACATACATACGCATGCATACATGCATGTATGCATGCATACATACATAAATGCATATATACATATATACATACCATCATACATGCATACATGCATGCATACAACCATACATGCATACATACATATATACAGTCATACATTCATACATCCATACATTCATACATATATACATGCGTGCATGCATGCATGCATGTATGCATACATACATACATGCATGCGCACGCAGATCTACATACATACATACATGCATACATGCATACATGCATACATGCATACATGCATACATGCATATGCATGCATATGCATGCATGCATACCTGCATACATGCATCTATACATACATGCATGCATGCATGCAGACATACATACATACATGCATGCCTACATACATACATACATACATACATACATACATACATACATACATACATACATACATACATACATACATACATACACACATTACATTTCATTTCACTACATTACATTACATTACATTACATTACATTACATTACTACATACATACATACATACATACATACATGCATACATACATACATACATACATGCATGCATGCATGCATGCATACGTATACACACCTGAAAAGAATAAAGGAGAAAGAGAGAGAGAGAACACAAAAAGACGACAGAGAGAAAGGAACGAGGGCAGGATCGGAGATCATCCTCCTCATCACTACCAGCACCATCAGCATCCAGCATGTTCTCTCCTCGTGCTCCTCCTCCTCCTCCTTCTCCTCCTCCTCCTCCTTCTCCTCCTCATCATCATCCTCATCATCCTCCTCATCCTCCTGCTCCTCCTCCTCCTCCTCATCGTCCTCCTCCCCCTCCTCGTTCTCATTGCAATATCCAGCTGGAACCGAAAAGCCAACTACATGAACAACAGAAACAGCACCAACTAAAATCCGTCGGCCCCCTTGGGGGCCACAAGACTGCGAAGACTGCGCTGCTCAGCCCCTTGCACTAGCTACAACTCGAAAACATACCAAGAGATGTTCTCGGTTCTAGATCCACGGATGTCATGGTTGAAGTCCGCGTGAGGGGGAGGGGGCCCGAAAGCCGAACGGTTCCCCTCTCCGCTGGGGGTTCTCAAAACTACTGCTTTTTCGAACACGTCGCAGTGTGCCGGAGAGCGATGCTGCCTGCCGCGGATCTCCTTTCTCGCTTGCTCACTGCAGAAGGTGCCGGGGATGCAACGGCCAGCACTGTACATGCGCTCCTGCCTTGGGCTGCAGCGCGCTGGAAATTGCTGCGTGAAGGGCGCTGCTGCCCTGGGCGGCCAAGCCATGCAGCTACTACTCGAGTCGCATCGCCGATGCATCGCCGATGAGTCGGCGATGCGGCGCGGCGCGGTCCTCCGACCCCATCTATTCCGACCCCATCTGGGTGGCCTAGAGTTCTGGAAGAGGAAAACAATCCTCACCCCCACCAGGGAAACCTTAACCCCGCTGGGCAATCTACCCCCCCTGAGGTGAGAATGGGTACCGTCTTTATCGGGTTTGCAGTGAGAAACCTGCGTCGTGCTCTCAGCATTGACGACTGTCGGCTCATTGAGCCCGTGCCGCTGAGGAACAACCAAGTCTTGTCTCACGCTGGCGAGCCCTTGTTTCAAAGATCTGGATTCCATACGCATAAACTTGCAAGTGTGCCTTGCGCTCCAAGAGAGCCCAAGACCTTTAGCGGTCTTGGGCTCTCTAGGAGCGCTCTTGGGCCATCTTGGCGCCCTCTTGGACGTCTCTCGGACCCTCTCGTCTCCCCCTTCCCCTCCTTTGACGCGGTCTGGCGCCCCCGCCGGGTCCAAAACGGCCAGAAGAGAAATCAGTGCACTCTGGGGCCCCGGACCCCCCTCCCCATTTGTGTATATATATATATATACACTAGTGCGGACCCGTGGATTAAATCTAGGGAGTTGAGGGGATCGAAGATTTGTGGCGGGCGCTGGGTGGTACGACGCTTTCACCTACTGCAGCAGATCCTTTGAAGCTTGTTCTGGAGATGTTCTCCCACCGAAGGCGCCGAATCCAGCGAGGCGGGCCGTCGGGGAGCCGCTACGGAGCTTTTTGGGGCCCCTTTGGGGGCCTCTCGGGGCACTCTTGGTCCGTGTAGGGGCTCTCTTGGGCCCTCTCGGGGCCGCCTTGGGCGCCTCTTGGGCCGTCTTGGGGTCTCTTGGGGCCATGGTGGGCTGTCTTTGGCCCCTCTTGGGGTCCTCTTGGGCCGTCTTGGGCCCCTCTTGGGCCGTCCTGGGGCAGTCAGGAACCTTCTTGGAGCCCTGTTGGGGACGTCTCGGGCCGTCTTGGGACGGTGTCGGAAGCCTCTGGGGCCGTCGTGGGCACGTCGTGGGCACGTCGAAAACGGAAAAAGAGAATGTGCAGAAAGTAACAACTTTACTAGGGGAATGCTACGATTTTTGTGCGATGGGGCCCAATTTGGGAGGCATATTGGGCCGTGTGAAGGCCGTCTTGAGCAGGCCCAGGACCTCGGGTGGCCGCGGGCAGGCTCGTCTGAAGTGTTCTGGGGCCGTTTGGAGGCTCTCTGGGGGCCCGGGGCCACTAAGAAGTGTTTTGGATCGCAGATCATCCTCCTCATCACTACCAGCACCATCAGCATCCAGCATGCTCTCTCCTCGTGCTCCTCCTCCTACTCTTCCTCCTCCTCCTCCTTCTCCTCCTCCTCCTCATCATCATCCTCATCATCCTCCTCCTCGTCCTCCACATCGTCATCCTCCTCCCCCTCCTCGTTCTCATTGCAATATCCAGCTGGAACCGAAAAGCCAACTACATGAACAACAGAAACAGCACCAATCAAAATCCGTCGGCCCCCTTGGAGGCCACAAGGCTGCGAAGACTCCGCTGCTCAGCCCCTTGCACCAATTACAACTCGAAGATGTACCAAGAGATGTTCTCGGTTCTAGATCCACGGATGTCATGGTTGAAGTCCGCGTGAAGGGGAGGGGGCCCGAAAGCCGAACGGTTCCCCTCCCGCTGGGGGTTCTCAAAGCTACTGCGTTTTCGAACACGTCGCAGTGTGCCGGAGAGCGATGCTGCCTGCCGCGGATCTCCTTTCTCGCTTGCTCACTGCAGAAGGTGCCGGGGATGCAACGGCCAGCACTGTACATGCGCTCCTGCCTTGGGCTGCAGTGCGCTGTAAATTGCTGCGTGAAGGGCGGTGCTGCCCTGGGCGGCCAAGCCACGCAGCTACTACTCGAGTCGCATCGCCGATGCATCGCCGATGAATCGGCGATGCGGCGCGGTCCTCCGACCCCATCTATTCCGACCCCATCTGGGTGGCCTCTAGTTCTGGACGAGGAAAACAATCCCCACCCCCACAAGGGAAACCTTGGCCCCGCTGGGAAATCTACCCCGGGGATGGGTACCGTCTCGTTCGGGTTTCGGAACACCCATCCCCACCTGGAGGGAGCAACTACCTGCGCCCTCCCCACGACAGAAGGCAGCGTGTCGGAACAGACGGCGCGGCGACATGCTACATCCTCCCTCGACGGAGGTCGGCAACATGTCGCCACGGCCTACTGCGGCGCCTCGCCGCTGGCACCCGACAGTCTGCCTGCACGGCGACGGGCATCGAGAGAGAGAAAGATTCAACTGGACGGGACGAGCCCGGCAAAAGGGTCCGCCTGCAGCAGGCTGGTCCTGCCGACCGCGGGGACCGATCCATCCTGAACGATCGCCTGGTGCCGAAACGCTGGCCCGTGCAACGTCGGCCGAGACTGGGTCGCCGGCGGCGGGGGCGCCGCCAGCCGACACGGCGCGGACGCCGTTGCTCGGACGTCCAGTTCCCGTGCATTTTTCGGTTTCGTGCGTGTTTTTTTTGTTCGATGGTCCTCGATGGTCCTCGCCGAAAAAAAATGCACACGTCCGAGCGATGCCAGGGAGGAGGAAGGGAGGGAGGGGCAGAGCTACGACGGACGGCGAACGCGCAGGCGGGGAGAACCCCGGCGGGAGGAGCAGAGCCGTCGCCATTCTAGCGTCGGTCTGCACGGTCAGCCCAAGTCATTCCGGACTCTGTAAAAATAGATCTCGGCTAGGTCGGTATCTGATATCTATTGTAAACGAATGGAGTGGAAAGGGAATCAGCATAGGTGCTGGGATCCCCATTTCGTATGACCTCAGAATCCCGCCAGTTCTTTAGGGCGTGAGTGGTTTTGAAAACTTCTTCTTCCACCCCCACTTCTTCCAATTCGGGGAGGGTTTCCTACCCCCTACCGCTGGGGCCTTCCGCGAGGTTGGAGCGTCCAAGATGGCCTCGGCGAGGAAGCCAAAATCACTGATTGTACTAAGGTTTGGGCCTCATTTTGGCCTCCTGAGGCGGGGAACCTGATTGAGGAGCTCCCCTCCTTTGATCGATCTCCTCCTAGATGGCCCCAAAATGGCCCCAAGATGGCCTACGAGACTCCCAAGGGTGCCGCGAGACGTCCCCAAGAGGTGCCCATGGAGGCCCCAAGAGGCCCCCAAAGGCCCCCAAGAGGCCCCCAAGAGGCTCCCAAACGACCCCAGGAGGCTCCAAGAGACCCCCCAGAGGCACCCAAGACGCCCCAAGAGGCCCTCGGGACTGCCAAGAGACCCCCAAGACGCCCCAGGAGAACAACAAGAAGCTCTCGAATGGAGATACTAGTACCGCACACGGGACCAGATCTGGCCGTCACTGCCGCATCGCATTTCCCCATGCGCCCTCCCCGACGCTGCTCTGGGCTAGGGGGCCTTCTGCTCCCCGCGTCCTCCTCCCGTCCCGCTCCCGGCCCGTCCGCGCAGCACTGGGCCGGAGCGGACAGACCGCCGCCACTGGTCACTGCTGCTGCACACTCATCTTGTGATCTTGGTCGGTTGACCTGAAGATGGTCCTGGCCACTCAACCTGGAGGTGGTCTTGGCCACTCGTGGCTCAGCCGAGGAGAGGCTTTTCGCCAGCCGTCCTCGGCCTGTCCGTCATCCCCCTGCCCCTCCACCTCGCCCCACCCACCATTGGTCTTCCGACCGACTTCCTCTGAGATGCTGCTGGTCCACAGCACACGGAGACGCGCATCCCCACTTCGCTCCACGGGCAGAAGACCGTATGCTGGCCCTGCTCTAATCAACTCGGGGTGGACGAGGGGGGGGAATAGCCGTAATTGGCTCAAAGAGCGGGGCAGCACAGCAGCTGCACGCAGGAGGCTTCTCCAGCGCCAGGACGGCGATGGAGGCCCCCGTGCGTCGAGACATGTGCCCTGCGGCGGGGCCGAAGCCACTGCACGCAACAACTCTCGCAGCAGTCCTCCCCTTCCCTAGAGTAGGGGGCCACATGCGAACCCTACCCCTACCCCCCCCCTCAGAAATCGTGGGGGGGAGGGGGAGGGTTCGCATGTGGCCCCCTATAGAGGGCAAAAAATCCACCCCCATAATGACCACCCCGGCAGCGAGGCCGCTTACTAAACGCTCCCACTGAAGAAGCCGAACAGGGCAGGGCCGTTCAGTAAACGCCCAAGGCCGATCAGTAAACGCCAATTGTCTGGTCCGGGTGGTTTTTCCCACCTTGCTTCCCACCCTCCAGCCTTCGACAACATGATTTTTTCCACGCGAACCATACCCCACCCCCCTTCCGCCCCCGGCTCCATCGCCCGCCCCGCTCAGACGTCTTGAGCGGCCACCGCCGGCTGGGCGAACACCCCTGGAGGGCCGCACGCGGCTGGGGAGGCCTGCGGCGGGTTGGCGGACGCTGCCTCCTCAGAGGGCAGAAAATCCACCCCGATAGTAACCACCCCGACGCGCGAAGCCGTTGAGTAAACGCACCCAAAGGAGGAACCAAACAGGTCAGGGCTGTCTGGTAAACGCCCAAGGCCGTAAGCAAACGCCAATTGTCCGGTCCGGGTGGTTTTTCCTCCCTTGACTCCTGCCGCTTCCGCTCCCTGTGCCACCGGCGCTGCATCCGGCGCCGCTGCGCGCGCGACGGCGGCTGGCACGGGCGCTCGGAGCCGCTGTCGCCGCGCCCCGAGCCCGAGCCCGCCGTCTGCGCCAGGCGCGCCGGCCACGGGAGCTCCTCCTCGCACTGCAGGAGGTGCCCGACGCCGACCACGCGCACCCTCATCGGTTCCTGCGGAGGCTCACCCGCGTGCAGCCACGCGGCGGGAATCGAGGCCGCATAGCTGGCGTCGAAGCCTGCGGGGGTCACGACGGCGGGGACGCCCGCCTGGTGGAAGCTTATGGAGCAGTGGTCCTGGAGCGCGGCGCTGGCGGGGACAGGGACACGCAGGGCCGCCATCATCATGCAGCAAGTACTGCGTGCTGCAGATGTCGGCCTCTGAGGCTCAAGCTTAGAACACCGAACGTCTAGGCTGGCAAGTGCGCTCGAGCCTTGGGCCCAAACGGCTAGGAACGTCCAGTCGTAGATCATGTCGTGTCACCCATTTTGCCAACGCGCCTCTGCTGTGCACAATTTCTCTCCTCTCCTCTCCTCCTCCTCCTCCTCCTCCTCCTCCTCCTCCTCCTCCTCCTCCTCCGCCTCCTCCGCCTCCTCCTCCTCCTCCTCCTCCTCTTCCTCCTCTCCTCCCTCTCCTCCTCTTCCCCCTCCTCCTCCTCCTCACCATCCTCCTCCTCCTCCTCCTCCCCCTCCTCCTCCTCCTCCTCCTCCTCCTCATCTCATCATCATCATCATCATCATCATCATCATCATCATCATCATCATCATCATCATCATCATCATCATCATCATCATCATCATCATCATCCTCATCCTCATCATCATCATCAGCATCATCATCATCAGCATCATCATCATCATCGTCATCGTCATCGTCATCGTCATCGTCATCATCAGCATCATCACCGTCATCATCAGCAACATCATCACCATCACCATCATTCCCCTCATCATCAGCAGCCGCATCATCATCATCATCAGCAGCATCATCATCATCATCATTATCATCATCATCAGCAGCATCATCATCATTAGCATCATCAGCATCATCATCATCATCAACATCCTCCTCATCCTCATCATCAGCATCCTCATCAGCATCCTCATCATCCTCTTCTTCCTCCGCCTCCTCCTCCTCTTCCTCCTCCTCCTCCTCCTCATCCCCATCCCCCTCCTCCCCCTCCCCCTCCTCCTCCTCCTCCTCCTCCTCCTCCTCCTCCTCCTCCTCCTCCTCCTCCCCCATGCTGGAATATGCGTTCGGGTGGCACTTCACCCACCCCCTCCCCCATCGTTTCCTCGAGGCAACGAATCCTCGGAAATAATTAGGCGTACGCTCTCTCGACGCATCCCGCCATCGTCAATTACAATGAATGCGCGCTCCCGCGGCCACCATTCCCCATTTATTACTACAGACGCGCGCAACCGGCCAGCTAGCAAGCAGCCCCAATAATTTGGCAATCATCAACTTAGACAACAAGCCGATCAGCCGAGTGGCCAGCCACGCAAACGACAAGATTACACCAGCAAAGCACCCGAATAGCAGCGAAGGGATTATGACTTCTGGGGCTTCCTAAAGATGCGGGCGATGCTGGTTATGGTGATGATGGCTATGGTGATGCCGGTTATGGTGATGATGGTTATGGTGATGATGGCTATGGTGATCCGTCCTCCTCCTCCTCCTTCCTCCTCTTCCTCTTCCTCTTCCTCCCCCTCCTCCTCCTCCTCCTCCTCCTCCTCCTCCTCCTCCGTCTCCTCCTCCTCCTCCTTCGCCTCCTCCACAATTACTCAATATGAATACTACTCTCCCTCTTCCCCTGATGACGATTTGAAAGTATTAGCCCCCCCCGTGTACTGTTTTCTTACACACAGGATTCCTGGGAGTTGGGTTTTCGCCTGCATTTGTTTCTAAAATGCTGCTCTCGCTGAGGCGCCGGCCTCATTTTCGGGCCCCGCTCGTTCCGAATCGTGCTCCCGCTGCAGCGCTGGCCTCATTTTCGTGCTTTCGCTCGTTCCGAATCGTGCTCCCGCTGCAGCGCTGGCCTCATTTCCCGTGCCATACCACGGCATGCAATGCAATGCTAGGTTGATGCTACGCTTTGCGGTGCTTTTCTACGCCATGCCATGCCGTGCTCTACAATGCATCGCGTACCCTTTCGGGATCATTGCCCTGCTCGGCATCCGACTGTGCGAGTAGAGAGGGGACCTACGCCATGGTAAGGGATGGGAGGGAGGGGTGGGATGCAGATATGACGCGAGCGCACCTAGCTTGTCCTCCTCCTCCGCCCCCCCCCGTCCTCCTCCTCCTCCTCCTCCTCCTCCTGCTTCTCCTCCTCCTCCTCCTCCTCCTCCTCCTCTTTCTCCTCCTCCTCCTCCTCCTCCTCCTCCTCCTCCTCCTCCTAGTCATCCTCCTAGTCCTCCTCTTCCTCCTCCTAGTCCTCCTCCCCTTCCTCCTCCTCCTCTTTCCCCTTCCTCTTCCTCTTCATCCTCCTCCAACTCCTCCTCCTCCTCCTCCTCCTCCTCCTCCTCCTCCTCCTCCTCCTCTCTCCTCTCCTCCTCCTCCTCCTCCTCCTCCTCCTCCTCCTCCTCCTCCTCCTCCTCCTCATCCTCATCCTAGTCATCCTCCTAGTCCTCCTCCCCTTCCTCCTCCTCTTCCTCTTCCCCTTCCTCTTCCTCTTCATCCTCCTCCAACTCCTACTCCTCCTCCTCCTCCTCCTCCTCCTCCGCCTCTTCCTCCTCCTCCTCCTCCTCCTCCTCCTCGTCCTTGTCCTCATCGTCATCCTCCTCCTCGCCTTCTGCTTATCAATGGTATTAGTATTATTCGTCTTATTGTTATCATTAGTAGTAGTCATATTATTATGATCCATCTTCGTATTGGTATAATTCGAATTAGTATCATTAATATTATTATGATTCGTGCACGTCTTCTTAATAGCATTGTGTTTACGATTATTCTTAGTAGTAGCAGTAGTCTTTGTGTTCCTCCTCCTCATCCTCCTCCTACTCCTACTCCTCCTCCTCCTCCTCCTCCTCCTCCGCCTCCACCTCCGCCTCCGCCTCCGCCGCCTCCGCCTCCGCCTCGTCCTCCGCCTCCTCCTTCTTTGCAACCTTCTCCGCCTCGTCCTCGTCCTCGTAATCTTCTTCCTCCTCCTCCTCCTCCTCCTCCTCCTCCTCCTCCTCCTCCTCCTCCTCCTCTTCCTCCTCCCCCTCCCCCTCCTCCCCTCCTCCCCCTCCCCTCCCCCCTCCCCCTCCCTCCTCCTCATCCGCCCCCTCCTCCTCCTCCTCCTCCTCCTCTTCATCCTCCTCCTCCTCCGCATGATCCTCCTCCTCTTCCTCCTCCTCCTCCTAGTCCTCCTTCTAGTCCTCCTCCTCCTCCTCCCCCCCCCTCCTCCTCATCATCATCTTCCTCTTGCACTTCCTCTTCCTCTTCATCCTCCTCCTCCAACTTCTCCTCGTCCTCATCCTCGTCTTCCTCGTCCTCCTCCTCCTCCTTCGCCTCCTCCGCTTCCATTCCTTCCCCTTACAGATAACCTGTCACTGTCGCACCCCGAGGCCAGTTTTTAGGGAGGGGCGGGCGGTTCGCCTGAGATGTCCTCACCATTTGTGACTTCGAAGCTTAATCAGTGACAGCAGTTTCACATATGGAGGGCGGGTCGTTTTCAAAATGTGGCTCTCGCCTTAGCGCCGCGCACATTCAAAGTTGCAAGGATTTCACGGATTGAGGGCGGGTCGTTTTCAAAATTCGCCTTAGCGCCACACCCATTCGTTTTAAAAGTTTGCAAGGGTTTGACGGATTGAGAGCGGGTCCTTTTCAAAATGTAGCTCTCGCCTTAGCGCCGCACACAATCGTTCTAAAACGTTGCAAGGGTTTCACGGGTTGAGGGCGGGTCGTGTTCAAAATGTTCACGGGTTGAGGGCGGGTCGTGTTCGAAATGAGGCTCTCGCCCTAGTGCCGCCCACATTCGGTTTAACACTTTGCAAGGGTTTCGCGGATTGAGTGCGGCTCCGTTTCCAAATGTGGCGCTCGCCGTAGCACCGCGCACATTTGCCCTGAAGCTTTGCAAGAGTTCCACTGGCTCGCATGATCAACGTACCAGAAATTGTGTTTTGGCAAGGTTCAGGAGCATGCGGGTGCAACGGTCATGTTGGTCCGCCGTGCTGACGTCCCAAAAAAATGCCGCTCTGGCACGATTCTGGATCGTCAAGACGCAGCAGTCAGGTTGATACGTGGCGTTGAAATCCCGAGAACAACGTGTTGGCATGCTTCAGGATCTTCAAACGGTTGCCTTCCAACGAGGCAGTCCCCCCAATGGAACTGAACATGTGTAGGGTCCTTTTAAGAAGGGGGCTTGGAGGGAGGGCGTATTCCAACATCCTTGATGCTTCTTGGGTTTACACTGGTCCTCCTCCTCCTCCTCCCCCCCCCCTCTCCCCCTCACCCTCCTCATCCCCCTCCTCCTCCTCCTCCTCTTCCTCCTCCTCTTCCTCCTCCTCCTCCTCCCCATCATCATCCTCATCCTCCGCCTCCGCCTCCGCCTCCGCCTCCTCCTCCTCCGCCTCCGCCTCCGCCTCCGCCTCCTTCTCCTCCTCGTCCTCCTCCTCCTCCTTTGTCGATGTTGCCTCAGTAGTAAGATGCTCCTGCTTCGTAATGGTAGCATCAGTAGTACTGGGTTGCGTCTTACTACTCCCAACAGCAGTAGTAGTAGTAGTAGTAGTAGTAGTAGTAGTAGTAGCAGTAGTAGTAAGTAGTAGTAGTAGTAGTAGTAGTAGTAGTAGTAGTAGTAGTAGTACTACGAGTAGTTATAGTAGTATAAGTAGCAGTAGTAGTGGTAGCAGTGTAGCTAGTGTAGTAGTAGTCGTAGTCGTAGTAGTAGTAGTAGTAGTAGTAAGTAGTAGTAGTATAGTAGTAGTCGTAGTACGTAGTAGTAGTAGTGGTAGTAGTCGTAGTAGTATAGTAGTAGTAGTAGTAGTAGTAGTAGTAGTAGTAGTAGTGGTATAGTAGTAGTAGTAGTAGAGTATAGTAGTAGTAGTAGTAGTAGTAGTAGTAAGTAGTAGTAGTAATAGTAGTAGTAGTAGTAGTAGTAGTAGTAGTAAGTAGTAGTAGTAGTAGTAGTAAGTAGTAGTAGTAGTAGTAGTAGTAATAAAGTAAGTAGTAGTAGTAGTAGTAGTAGTAGTAGTAGTATTAGTAGTAGTAGTAGTAGTAGTAGCAACAGTAGTAGTAGCAATCAGAATGGTAGTAGTAGTAGTAGTAGTAGTAGTAGTAGTAGTAGTAGTAGTAGTAGTAGTAGTAGTAGTAGCAGTAGTAGTAGCAGTAGTGTTACTAATAGTAGTACTAGTTTTAGCAATAGTAAAAGTAGTATTACCCTGGCGACGTACCCAACCCCTGCGCAAAAGCGGGGCGCAAATAGGTTAGGATACTTTATAAGGGGGCGATGACGGAGCGAGGGTTACATATGTCTGCAGACGGAATTCGGGAGACTCGCAGGACACTGGCTAAAGGAAAAGGGCTTGATAAAGCTGATGATTTACAATTCCTGAGCACTCCTAGCCACTTCGAAAACGGGGATCACAGCAGGCCTCGAAAGTGGCGACAGGTTCACAGATCGCAGCCCCGCAGGGACGGCGAGGTCTCATTTGAATCTGCCCGTGGCCCTCACTGTGCTGGGCCCCCCAGCAGGCCTCGAAAATGGCGGCAGTTTCGCAGATCGCAGCCCCCCAGGGATGGCGAGGTCTAATTTGAATCCGCGCGTGGCCCTCACTGTGCTGGGCCCCCCAGCAGGCCTCGAAAGTGGCGACAGTTTCACAGATCGCAGCCCCCCAGGGAGGGCGAGGTCTAATTTGGATCTGCCGCGATTACCCTCTATGCTGGACCCCCCAGCAGGCCTCGAAAGTGGCGACAGTTTCACAGATCGCAGCCCCCCCCCCCAGGGATGGCGAGGTCTAATTTGAATCTGCCGCGATTACCCTCTATGCTGAGCCCCCCAGCAGGCCTCGAAAGTGGCGACAGTTTCACAGATCGCAGCCCCCCAGGAATGGCGAGGTCTAATTTGGATCTGCCGCGATTACCCTCTATGCTGGACCCCCCAGCAGGCCTCGAAACTGGCGACAGTTTCACAGCCCCCTGCAGGCAAGACAGAAAGAGGCAGGAAAGAGGCGGGAGGCGGGAGGAGGAAGGACGCGACCACACTGCTCTATTCAAAACGAATACCCAACCAAGGAGGGTTGGGAACAAATAAATTAAAGATATCCCCCCAAAACAAACATCAGAAACAGACACAAAAAAAGTCCCCTTACTATTTTGACTATGTTTGAAGATTCCTCCTGTAGAAGGACAGGACCGGTTAAAAACTATGCGCACAACGTCGTTTATCCAAAGCGAGAATTTCCCAACGGTGCCCTGCGACAGAAACGGCACTGTCCACGCGCGGGCACGTGCCGGAATCATACCGAACATATCGTCATACCAGAATTCCAACCCGCGAACCAGAAAAAAACACTGCGGTGTTGAATCACAGAGATTGCAAATGTTCTGCCCGCGTGCAATATATGCATGAATTGGGGACCAGCTGGTGTAAACAATGTCCTCAGAGGGGGGGCTGCAATCGACTACCCCCCCTTCCGTCCCAAGGGGCCCCCAAGAGCCCCCCAAGAGGCCCCAGGGGAGCCCAATACGCCGCCAGGGAGCCCCAAGACGCTCCCAAGAAGCCCCCAAGAAGCCCCCAAGACGGCCCCAAGAGGCCCCAAATAGCGCTCCAGGGCCGGCGGAATGAGCGAAGCGATTAAATGGATTGGGAACCAGCTGGTGTTAACAATGTCCTCAGAAGCCGCACTCTCATTGTACCACGCAGTGCGCCAGCATTGGTCAAGCATGCACCTGGCGCACAAGCCTGCGCCCATAAATACCATGCGGGCCACACTCGCGCGCAATCACGCCAAAACCATAGGTTTCTGAACGATTTCAAGATACAGTGTTTCAAACACGGACAACGCCAGCTGTTGTTCAACCAAAGGCTGCCAGGTTTCTTTCAATTCCACGCACGCGCACTTCCCCGCCATCGCCCTCATCAGCGCCACCGCACCACTGCCTGTAGTGTGATCGCCAATCGCCGCAATTGCCGCCATCACCTGTCAAACATCTACATCACACACATTGACATCAACATCGCCATCGTCGCAACCACCATCAAATCCGTCGTTGGCTTTGCCTGCGTCATGGTCATCATCACCACCACCAGCACTACGATCATCCTCGTTGCCACCATAGTCGACGTCATTATGATACCGCGCCCGCCCGAGCCACCGACCCGCACTGAACTGCCCGCGTTCCAGCGCCACCTTTGGGACATGCTGCTGGGAAGCTCCCATGGGTAAACACCATCGCCGCCGTGTCGGTTGTGCCAAACCAGGTCTGGTCGCTCTGCGCGCGAGCTTGTGCGAGCCCAAGTGCGGCCGCAGAGACGCGGAAGCAAGTGCCAAGTAGTCACCGCAATCGCGGTCGCATGGGTTGTGCAAGACAAGTTGCGGGTGGGAGCTTGTTTTGATTGCGCGAGCAGTGGTGATGACGATTTCACGGTTCTGCAAGGTGGATCGCACCATGTAGCTTCCACATCCACGGTGCCATACCTCACTGTTTGGGGCCCACGCTGAATAACATGTCGAGCAGAGGGTCCGCGCTGAATAACATGTCAAGCAGAGGGGGGAGCAATCTGACACGCGTGGAGCCACCAGACGAGCCTGCGGATACATCGGAGCAGGGCGAGGCAACGGCAGCTCGAACTCGGTCCCAAGACCCCCCCCCTGGGGTCTAAGCGCACCACTTGTCCGAGCTGCGCACAGCCGTGGCGACGAGGGGCCCCCCGAAAGGCCAACTAGCGCTGCCTCGACTCGCCCTCCTCTGATTACATCTAGGATTTCGAGCGATAACCAAAAGGCACGGATACCGCTTCCCCCCAGGCCTCTCCTGGGGTGCATTCTGACCAGAATTTCGACACAAATCCAGCGGTGGCGACGAGGGCCTCCGAGGAGGCCCAGCAAGGGCGAAGGGTCCAGGTATGGGTACCTTTTCCTCCTCTGAACAACCTGGAGCCTCGAGCCTCGACCGTTGGTGGGCGAAGGGCGGCGGCGCTCATTTCCTGCGCTTCCCGCGGAGGTCGGCAGAGACGACGCCCGGCCCGTTCGGGCTCCGGGCGGCGCCCTTCTGCGAGCCGGCTGCTCCCGTGAGGGCCGGCCCTCCCAGGCGGCGCGCCGACGATCGAGGGTCAATCCGGACCAGGGTCAGTCAGGCCTTACAGGATCCTGCAAAATCCTGCACCCAAACCCAGGTCAATGCGAAGGGTCCTGCAGGATCCTGCACCCAAGCCCGGGTCCATGCGACCCAGGCCCTGTAGGATCATGCAAGATCTGGCGCGCTGGCTGACCCCCGCTTGCATTGACCCCCGTCTCAAGGCTCCCGAAGCCCACTGCTCCCGCGAGGGCCGGCCCTCCCAGGTGGGGCGCCGGCGATCGACGCCAGGCGGCCGCCTTCCGGGGAGCCGGTGGCAGAGGGCCGCGGACGCCAGCTGCGCGGCCGAGGGCCTTGAGCCCTGCGCGGTGGCCTGCCTGCTGCTTCCTCTACTGCCCCTCCCCCCCTTCTGTCTCTGGCGGCGCGCAGAGGGGGGAAGGATCCAATCACACCAAAGAAAAAACCCAATCGGTGGATGGTGTGATCAATGAAGAGATCGACCACGAACCTGCGAACCAGAACCCACCGACATCGGCCCGGAACCAGTAACCAAGAGCCCAGAAACCCGGAACCGGGAACCCAGGAACCCGGCCGGCCACCAAAATCGGCGGGAAACTTTCGCTCATCTTGCAATTTCCGTTAAGACCTCTTCAGTGCAAACACTGATTGGGGAACTTCCGGAGCTCCGTGCGGAATTCTTGGATGGGCGCTGGACACCCCTGGCGCCGCCTATGGCGCACTCCGCGCGCCAAGGAGGGGGGCCAAGCGCCGATCCAGGGAACCCGCGCGGAGCTTCGAAAGTGTATGCGTTTGCACTTGTTTATCCTGCGAGAGTGTCCTGCTTTGGATCCAGCCATCTGAACCTCAGTCCTGTTGCGACCTCGTCCAAAGAAAGTGGCTGCCTCTTCGAAGGTCGGGCCTGACATCTGCAGGGATAAGGCCCGCGCCTCCTAAGAGGCAGCCTCTCATTCTAAGAGGCCCCTCTGCTGCCCCTCCCCCCCTTCTTCCTCCGCCTCCTCCTCCTCCTTCCTCTCCTCCTCCTTCTCCTCCTTCTCCTCCTCCTCCTCCTTCCTCATCCTCCTCCTCCTCCGCGCAGCGGGGGGAAGGTTCAAGAGAAGGAGGCTGCCTCTTCGAAGGCGCGGGCCTGAAATCTGCAGAGACAAAACCCGCGCCTCGTAAGAGGCAGCCTGCTTCTAAGGAGTCCCTCTGCTGCCCCTCCCGCCCTTCTTACTCTGGCGGCGCGCGGCGGGGGGAAGGCTCCAAAAAAGGAGGCTGCCTCTTCGAAGGCGCGGGCCTGACATCTGCCGAAAGGGCCCGCGCCTTCTGAGAGGCAGCCTCCTTCTGAGAGGCCCCTCTGCTGCCCCTCCCCCCTTCTTTCCCTGGCGGCGCACAGAGGGGGGGGAGTCCTTTTCGGCGATAGGCTCCCGATCGTGAGTCCGCACCTTCCTGGGGGGGGGGGGCTGGGGCTATCGGGCCCCGATCGGCGATCAGTGGGCGATTGGGGATCGCCCCCTATGCCGAATACCCCCCCTATCGTTGCCCCTAATCAGTGCAGGCACTGATTGGGGAAAGGAGGAGGCTGCCTTTTCAAGGGCGCGCGCCTGACATCTGCAGAGACAAGGCCCGCGGCTTCGAAAAGGCGCGTCTCCTTCTAAGAGGCCCCTATGCTGCCCCTCCCCCCTTCTTTCTTTGGCGGCGCGGGGAAGGCTCCAACAAAGTTGAAGGAGGAGGACGAGGGCGAGGAGGGCGAGGAGGGGGAGAAGGGCGAGGAGGGGGAGGGGGAGGGGGAGGAGGAGGAGGAGGAGGAGGAGGAGGAGGAGGAGGAGGAGGAGGAGGAGGAGGAGGAGGAGGAGGAGGAGGGGGAGGAGGAGATAAGATAAGACACGACTATGGGCCCGCATCCCTCTGTCCTGCTAGCACAGCCGCTGCGGAGCGGACACGCCGCGCGTTCCTCGTCCAAATAAAATGTATCGATTAAATCGTGGGGTTTCGAATTAACCGTTCAGTGCGTGAAACCTGGAGGGTGCGCCCGTCGACCGGTGAACGTCACGTGGTTCGAGGGGGGGCCCCGCGGGCCCTGGCGGACCTGAAGACTGGGCCCCAGGGACGCGCGCACCGACGCGCAAGGTGCGCACAGACCCAAAAGGACGGAGAGCACGGGGCCACAAGGCCCGAGGTGGAGCTACTCAAGGCGGGCCAACAAGGGGGCGGACCTCGCGGCAGCGCTTGAACCAAAAAAAGCGATGGAGACAGTGGTGGCCTCACGGTCAGTCGACCTCACTCGAAGTGGTTAGCCTCAGGGTCGGCGAGGAGGCCCTGCCCGTAGATGACAATATGCTTCCAGCACCCGAAATATGTAGTGTCAGCAGCCCGCCTCGTAGTAATGTAGTCGAGCGCCAAGCAGCCGACGATGTGAAATCCCCCGCCAGGGGCGGCAAAGCGAATAGGCGACAAAAACCCTCCAGTTAGCAGCGCACGTTTGCAGAAGCAGGTGCGCCGCGGGGCGGAGGGCCCCCCGTTCTGACTTTCGATGCATACACGAAATACGTGATGTCGGCCCCACGACAAGTAGGGTGATGATCGGGCAGCCAACGACATGGAGCCCCCCCCCCCCACAGGGGTCGGCAAAGCAATCAGGCGACGAAACCCTCCAGTTAGCAGCCCACGTTTGCAAAAGCAAGTGCGCTGCGAACGGGGGGGCCCCCCGCTCTTACTTCCGAGGCGCGAGGTCTAGAAGCAACCGTCATCCATCACTGTGTGTCTTTAACGTCCACCGCGTTTTGTAGCATCTCTTCCACGGCGCCTGGGGGGGCCGCTCCCAAGGCCCTGCGGGCCCCGATCTCCTCGAGCGCCTTGTGGAGGAGCGAACGCACCACTACTGGCGAAGGCAGCGGCTGCTCGTCGGACTCTGGCGGTGGCGGAGTGGCTGTCGTCGCGATGTCCCTGGGCATGATCTGTAGCTTCCTCCTCGTCTGGTCGTAGCATTTCGCCACTCGGAACAGGCGAAGCATGTCGCGCAGCCTGGGGGCCTGCAGCTCGCGCCACACCTTGCCGTGCCACAGCTTGAGCAGCGCGTGCAGCGCTGACCCAGCGCTGGCCCACGCTCGAGCAATTTGGTCACGAACCCATCGAACATATGTAGGTGAGGTGGACCGAGTAGGTGGCCTTTGCCTCGGGACTTCACCCCCTGAGAATACGTCGCCCCTGCTTCGTGGGCCGCTGTGACCTCCGCGAGGTCGGTGTTCGGGAAGTAGGTGTCGACCCCCGCGGCCCGCAGGTCTCTCACCATCTGCGTCGTCATCAGCGTCTGCTTGACCAGCGCGTCGATGAAGTTGGCCTGCTTCTTGGTGAAGCCCATGTCCTTGACCCTGCCGAGGTGCTGGTTGCGCTGCTGCTTGGCCGAGGCGTTGCCGCCCCCGCTGGCCGCCGCTGGCGCTGGCCCTGCTGCCCCTCATGGGCCTGTGGCGTCGGACGGCAGCGTGGCCTGTGGCCTTGGCCAGCCTCCTGTGGCCTGTGGCCTTGGCCAGCGCGGGAGCTCCCTCGGCCCCGCCTGCTGGTAGCACCCGCTGGGGGGGCCTCCACTTGGGCGTCGGGGCGGCCACGGTCCCTATGAGGAAGAAAAGGCACATGCAGCTCGCAGACATGGTCTTGCAGTTGAGCCAAATCTGCGAACGTGGCACTGAAGCAAAGAGGGCATTGGAGTCGTGGCTGCACCACAGGGTGCACAGCATGGGCAGAGTTAACTTCGCATCGGCCTCGACGGCATGCACGAATGAGGTGGGCCTTGGCAGTCTTCTGAAACGCAAACGTAGTGCGACACGCAGGGCATTGGTTAGTGGCAACGCAACGGTCATAGAAAGAGAACTGACCATGCGATCCACCGCGGGCGTGCGTTTTATGGGTGACGAGAGCAGCAAACGAGGGATATCGAGCGCCACATAAGTTGCCGTCAGAGGTCGTACAGTTACACGTGTATATGCTAACTTCGGGCCCCAATGTATTACCGAATTCGTCCATAATTGCTGGCGTGCCAAAGTCTATAGTATCCAATTGCGTGTTACCGTGCTGCCGTATTTTTCGTAGCGTAGAAACATCGGCGTTGAGAAATAGATGCGAAACATATTCATCGTGAGCAAGTTTGCGAATATCCTCGCCCCATAAGTCACCCGAATCCTCATCGTCTGTTAGTAGCTGCACGTTGTAAACGTCCGTGATGAACCGAATCGCGAACGGGTTGGCGGCCTCGGCCAGGCGGCCCTCGTCCAAAGTCGGGGAGCTCTCGAATTCTAGTTGACCGAACAAGAGCGCGATGACCTGGAAGTGGTCCTGGGGCCACCTGGCGATTTCTTGATGCCGCCTGAGCCGCTGGGCCAGGAGCTCCACGGATGCCGGAGCGATGCCCATCCACCGCCAGACCTGCCGAGGGGCACACACCTTGGGGTGATCTCCTGCTCGGTCACACATGGCTCCCGCCGCGATGCACCTAATCTTTCCTGGCAGCGCAACGTCCAACTGGGCCCCGTGCGCTTTCGTGGGCAAGTGCGGAGTGAGGCCAGGCAAGGGCGCGCCCTGCACCACAGATATGAATACTGATCTCTTAATCTTAAAGGGCGCCCTCGAGGTCCACAGGCACTTGTATGAGAGCCATCCCCTGTTGGCCGCCTGCTTACTAATTAGCAGCTGGTGGGGGAAAGCTCCGCTGGGCAAAAAAATCGGCCCTAGGTAGCGCGCGCGGGGCTACTCTGGCCCCTCCGACTACGGCCTTGCAAAACTGGCGATTGGCGTCGTAGCCGCAAAAGTGGGGGGCCAGGAGTTGCTTGCTCGTGCTTTGCTTGTAGCCAAAAAGATCCAGGGCTTCGCCTCGTGCACGCCGCGGGGCTCGCGTCGCAAGCATCGCCTCTGCGAGGGAACCCTCGCGGAGCAGTAGGAGATACGCAAGCTCGTCCACGTACTTGAAGAGATCAGCCTGCGCCTCCTGGGAGAAGATGGAGCAAGTGGCAGCGAGGGGGGGTCGGAACGCTGCCCCATCCATTCTCTCAAGGGTTTGGCAAAGTCCTGTCGCAATTCATCGGGGGCGCTGGGGTCCCCCATTAGCGCACCGCTCTTTAGATGCAACGTGGTGGGGCGGTCAACCCCCCCGAGGTGCAGCATGTGCGTGGTGCGCCTATCCTTGAGAAGCTCCACGTCAGTGCAGTGGAGGACTTCAAGTAAACTCCTATCCATGCGTGCATGCTCGCAGCAGCCGAAAGCGTTCTTCATGTCATCAAACACCGCAATGCGCCACACGCGCGCGCGGCGCAGTCGCTCGGACAACGCGCGGGCACCCAAGATAGCGTTCTCGCGCCTGCGATGGGGGATGCACCCGTGGTCGAAGTCTGCTGCCGCGCCATGGGGCGCAGAATTGTACATTCCTCTCGCGACCGCTCTGCAAAAGGGACAGAGGCCGTGCAGAAAACGAGTGCCGCCATCAGGTTTGGGAGCCTGCCAGCCAACAGAGAAACCAGCGCGCGTCGGAAGCCTCCCCGCCACCCGCCAGGACGTGGCCAGACTCCCCAATCCTGTGGCGATGGCATCCACCACTGGGGGCCTCGGGGGCAGCCCCGAGCCCAAAGGGGGCGGGGCGCGGCTTGCTATAGTACGTGGGCCTGAGGAGCACGAGCCAGATCTCCCCAAGCAGCGACCAGGCAGGCACAGCTCTGCGACGCGAAGCCTTTCGGAGCACCCACGCAGCTCTACGAAGGTCTGTCAATCCCCTCACCCCCGCCGAGTCCCGATCCCCCATCCCTTGCGGCTCCAGGGCAGCCCTGGCGCGTGGAAAACTTTCTAGGCAGACAGGCTGGGCTTCGAGTCCTCCGTGGCCCCCAAGGCGCCCGAGGGCGGTCGCGAGTTCATCAGCCGTTGCAGCATGCCTGCGCACCGCCGTGTAGGATCTACGTTTGGGGCCCATGTCTGTACCTGCCAGCCGGCGAGAAACATACTGAACGCTGGCTAAATCCCGCTTGCGCCAAGCCTCGTGGAGGCCTTCTGTCCAAGACGTGCGTGCAGTTCTGGTCCATCTGCGCACCTCCCGCCTGATGCGGTTGGTGTGATCTCGAATCTGGGCATCATGGTGGGCGCGCGGCTCCGAGCGCAGACGAAGGGCACCCCGCGCCCGCAGGAGCTGCCGCACCTTCTGCCTGTGAAAAGCAAGCTCAGAGCCTTGGTGCGCGGCGAGCCCTACCGAAGTGTTTGCGCGCGATGGGCTGGACCACGTCCAGCAGCACCTGGTAGCCCGCGTCCACCATGCCATGCTCGAAGTAGCCCAGGAAACTGGACGAGGCGGCGGCAAGGGACGCGTTGACCTCCCGTAGGAAGTCCTCACGCAGGCCAAGCGTCTGCAAGGCGGTCTCGATGGCGTCGAAGTGCCAGGCTGTGGTAGTAGTCTGCACTTGCAGGCTCGGGATGTCTACGTCCAGCTCCATCAGCACAGGGGAGTGATCCCGCAGGGTGCCCCGCGCTGGGAACAGCTGCAGGGCACGGGCCGCCTTGGTCATAGCCATCAATCTTTCGATCCTCGGCAGCGCCCCCGCGGGAACCAGAAAATGATCTATCCACGAGGAGGCCGCCTCCCCGTTGTAAGTAGGCGCGATCTTGTAAAATGTAGCCGCGCAGGCCATATTATGTCTGTACAGCAACTCTCTCAATGATCTGGCGGCGTATCCCATGCGCTGCTGCACGTACGGGCCAATGCACTGATAATGGTTGGTAGTCTCGTCCTGCGCGAACGAGTCGTTCAGGTCGGCGAAGAGCACGGGGGTCGTGCGGTGCGGGGCGGCGTCGAGCTGCGAGCCGATCCACTCGAGTAGGACGTCCACCGTTCTCCTCCAGGTGGCCTGTCCAGGCCTGGGCCCAGGCGGCGGGAAGTACACAGCCATGACCGTGAGGTCGAGCGTGCCAGTGATGATGCGGAGGGCTCCCGCCCTGCCAGCCGCCGACGCAGGGCCAGGTGTCACTCGGTGTACTCTAGATCCCATGTCGCGACGTCTGACGCCTATGGTGACACCCGCAGCTTTGTTCGTGAAAGGGCCCCTTCCATATCCGAAGTGATAGTAGTCATGCTCTCCGACTTGGCGCTGCACACGAACTGGTTCGGCTTGGATGGTCCTGAGGCGAGTGCCCAATAGTATCTGAACTGGGAAGTTGCGTGCAAATGTGGCGATCTCCTCCAAACGCCTCGCCTGGACCAAGCTGCATACATTATATCCGAAAAATCTGCATCGCACATGCCCTCTGAGGGGTCGGTGGTGGGCGTGGTGCTGAGCCTCCCCCCGAACGGAGCTGTGTCAATGCGTTGCCAAAATCGGGGCTTCCCTCGCTGGGCCCTCTGGGGATTGGCTCGACACAGAAAGGGGCTGGAGGAGGAGGAGGAGGAAAGAAGGAGGAGGAGGAGGAGGAGGAGGAGGAGGAGGAGTGGGAGGAGGAGGAGGCTGCCTCTTCGAAGGCGCGGCCCTGACATCTGCAGAGGCAAGGCCCGCGCCTTCCAAGAGCCAACCTCCTTCTCTAAGAGGCCTCCCCCCTTCCCCATACCGTTAGGTCGGGCATGTCCCCCTACAGGAGAAATTTGAGGGATAAATCAAGTATTCAATCCATTCCCCAACATAATCACAAAATGCACCTGCAAATCGTCCTCGGAATCTGTTTTAAAACTATGTTTGAACACTCCTCCTGTGGACGGACACGCCCGACTTAACCCTACCCCCTCTCTGCGCGTGGCTGGCATGCGCTCCCGCGTGGCCAGTGTTCCCCGCGGCGCACGGGGGAAACGCTGACGTGGAATTGGCGATGCATCGCCGACAGATCGGCGATGGGCTCACGATTCTGCAAGGCCGCACCTTCCTGGGCGGGTTGGGCTGTCAGGCCCCTCCCAGGGATGAGTGATGGGCGATTGGGGGTCGATGCGTCCCCCCCCCTTCCCTGAGTCTATCCGCCCCAACCGTTGCCCCTATGCTTCGTCTACAGCGCAAAGGGCAGGGGGCCCTCCGCGCGATCACGAACTGGGAAGGGGGACAGGAAGATCAGGGTGTCTTTGTATCCTCGCGTCGTGCCAAAGAGCGACGGACGTTTTGGGGGGCTTGTTAAGCATCAGAGGGGTCCTTGCCAGTCCCTGGAAGCCGTCAAAAGACGACTCGGCATGAGGGAATAGTTCTGGTGAAGAGGTCCAAACCTCGGGGCCTCTGGGGAACCACCTCTTCCTCCAAAAAGCACAACGTCAGATAATTGGGTTTGCGGACCTCTTTGCCGGGGATCGTTCGAGTCTGTGGCCGTACGTAACCCAAGGCGGCCCCGGCTTCTGCAAGGGGCCCCAGATGGCCTCTAAGAGCACTCCTCGCGACGCCCGCGCTGCTCTTAGAGGCCATGGTCCGAGAGAGCTGGGTTTTTTTTTTTGCCGGGCCAAGCGAAAAGGGGGATGATATCAAAGGGGGGGGTGAGAATCAGCTCACGTAGTTAGCAAATTTTCCCGGCGCCTCTCGGCGCCAGGAGGCGCCCATGTATCGAGGAATGGGCCCGGCGGCGGGGCCGAAACCAGCTGCATGCAGCAGATGTTGTAATCCCCTCTTTCCTTATCCCCCTTCTGGGCCAGGGGCCCTTTCCGGGCCAGGGTTACTTCTGGGACCCCCCGAGGGTGGGCCCCGGAGACCTCCGGGGGAGTGAGGGGGACCATGCGCCGGCCATGAGACCCTCGCAGAAATGGAGGGTCGAAGACGGGAGGGAGGGAGGGAGGGGGATTCAGGGAGGAAGGGAGGGAGCGCGCAAACCAAAAGACTCTTGTGACGGCCTCCCACCACCCGCGAATACAACCTCCTTTCCCCCCCGACCGTCCATCACTACCTCCTCTTCCTCCGCTCTCCTCCTCCTCCGCCGCCTCCTCCTTTTCCCCGATCCGCCTCCTCATGCTCATCATCCTCCTTCGTCATCCTTCTTCGGTTCATTGTCCTCCTCCTCCTCCTGCTCCTCCTGCTCCTCCTCCTCCTTCTCCTCCTCCTCCTCCCTCCTCGTTCTCTTCCTTCTCGCCCCTCCTTATAGTCATTCTCCTCCTCCTCCTCCTCCTCCTCCTCCTCCCCCTCCTCCCCGCCTCCCCCCCTCCCCCTCCTCCTTCCTCCTCCTCCTCCTCTCCTCCTCCTCCTCCTCCTCCTCCTCCTCATCATCATCATCATCATCATCATCATCCTTTCCCTCCTTTCCTCCTCCTGCGCACGCAACTGGCGGACCGATGAGTCACCCCACCGCCGCCCTACAAGGGGAACTGAAACCTGCCCTGGCGCGCACCCATCAGGACAACCTTTTTGCCACCCTCGGTTGGGGGCGACATCCAACCGAGGGGCCAGCGACAGGGTGCTCGCCTAGGGCTCTGGCAGGGTCCACACCCTGCCCGACACGCTCGCACTCGACGGGCCTCCAGGCCTCGATCCACAAAACCCACTCCTTGTTGTGGAAATACCTGCCTGCCTCGAGACCGCGCAGGACTCTCCTTCCCCACGCAGACGGGACAGGAGGACAGGACTCTCGAAACTGCCTTGAGATCGCCAGTCCGCCAGCTCCACAGTGGGAGCACACAGCGCCGCGCCTCCCACCCGCCAGCGTGAAGGGAAAGGCGCGGTGCGTGGGATGACCCCCCCTTTGCAGCACAGCGATCGCGACGTCGGCTCGACTCTCAACCGACGCGACCGCGGGCGGGGGAGGAATAACACTCAAAACTGGAACTTCTGACTTAGGCTTGGCGACCCGCTTAGACGGGGGCACGTGCAGACAGTCAAGGTCGGCCATTGGCGGCCCACACAGACCGACCCACCTGGTGAGAGCGTGCGCAACTTTGAACTGATTCTTGACCTGTTGCCTATACAGCTCCGACACTCGGGTGTGCTCAGTAGCCTGCTTCGCATACTGACCAGCTAGATCATTACCCATGCGAGCACGAGGAGGGACTTGACCCTGGGCCAGCTCGGACCTCCTGGTGTGAGCCTTCACCTTGTGAAGGCGCAGGTTGTCTAGCCCGCCACGGGCGTCGATGGCATGCCATGCCAGACTAGCCTCCAGACGTCAGCCCAAGCCGAGGACCCAGAGCAGCAAAAAAGCCTGCCACGCTCCCAAACACAATGGAAAACGAATCTGGAATCGGTCCAAAAGGACGCACTCGGCAAAGCCTGCTTTTTGCCCATGTAAAAGGCCCAGAACCCACGCGCATCTATGTCATAGAAACCGACTGGGAGCCCTCCAGCGACCACTGCGCGCCTCGCACGCGCGGGCGAAAGGGACGGATCGCCGTGCAACGCAACGATCGCCCAGCCCATCGAGCGCGCAGTGGGGGGCAGCTCTAAGTCGAACGGACTACCATCTGCGAAGCAATGCCCATCGAGGTCTTCGGGAGCGCCATAAAACCACAACTCCTCAGGGGGAGGAGGAGGGGCAGGAGGGGGGGCAGGCAGCGGCACGAGCAACCTCTCACGGAGCAGGCGGACGAGAGGGTGATGCGCTGCTGCTAACATACTGCCATCGCATGCTGGCGGGGGCCTCTCGAGCTCGAGCAGATCCTGGTGGCCAGGGCATCCTAGATGTCTGTGCACTAGGGTTCCCGGGGCAGACATGCACACTCTGCAGCCCTGCTCTTGCGAGAGCCCGAGCCGAAACTGTCGACCCTGCGGCCGCTGACCGCCTGAAACGACACCAATCACGTAAGCTTTTTTCGTGGGACTTAAGCGAGGCCATACCCGCGCGGATGGGCGCTAAAAAGGGACCCCTTTTGAACCCTGGAGCCTGGAGGTGGACCGCCACGCGCTCCCAGAGCCAGGATTCTACTACAACTTCTAACGTTTTTTATATAAAAAAAATAAAAAAAAAGTGCGCGGGTACCAGTCGCATATGCGCCGATCGGCGGATGCGACCGCGAAATTCCGTCCATGGCTATGCCGAGACGGAGCGCGGTAGCAACAGCCTCAGAGAACGGGCCTCGAATTGCTTGCCGCGGCGACCCGCGGCTTGAAAGCCTCTGCCACGCACCTGCTAGACCTTGCACGACGACCCCGCGAGGAACCCACCCGCCCCAGAGAGCCATAGCGACGGAGAGGAGGGGGACGACATTGAGGTTTTACGCAGGATCTATGCGTGGCAGGGAAGACAGCTGCAACATGAGAGTGATCGACCTACCTGGCAACTTCTGCGTCTGAGCCAACGCTTGCTGGAAACGAGCTTCCTTGGGCTCACGGCCGCTGCTGCCCATCACCCCCAACCCGTATGTGGTGGAGGCCTGAATGGCAGCACGCGCCATGCAGTGAACTCTCTTTTTGTGCAGCCTGCAGGTTAAACTGGGAAGCTTGCTGTGTCTGGCTCGGGCGGTTGTCCGCCTGGTGCGCTTGGTGAAACGCTTGATGGCTCCACCTGCTGCATAATCGGTGCCTAGATTGCGCTCTGACTGGACCGCTGGCACTTTCTGCCGACAAAGATCCCGAGCGAGGTCTTTGCGGAGGCGAGGGCAGGAGGCAAGCAGGCGAGATTTGGCCTTGCTTACTGGGAGACGCACCTCGTCTAGCTTCTTGCGAAGCAAAATTGCGGCGCTGCCTAGACATTCGCGCACCTGCTCGGAGTCGGAGGGGCCAACCTCGTGCAGCCCCGCGTCGCCAACCACCGCCCCAATCTGAACCCCCAGAGCAGCGCGCAGAGGAAAGGCGGCTTGAACGGCATCCAGCGGCGTTAAAAGCATGAGCTGCAACGTAAGCGCGGCAAAATGACAGCCAGGAAAAGCTGCCGTCTGCGCGCCCAGAGGGCTGGATGCGACCCCAGCGTGATCAAGGACACGCGGAGCCCGACGCAGCCCGACGAGCAAACGCAGCTGCCTGAATGGGAAATTCGCGTTCTGAGCTGCCTTGGGCAGCTCGCCGTGCCGAACATTCTCAAAATCTTTGTGCACGTCGAGAAGCACTGTGCCTGCTTGCATGTCACGACCTCGGGCCCACTCGGCGAAGGCGCTTTGAACCCACGCGAGCCGATCCGTGCCCCTCCCCCGAGTCGACCACCAGAACTCACGAAAGTTCTCCTCTTGCCAACGCCGAATGAGCGGTCTCATTAAACGGCCTTGCACTCTGGATGTAACGTGCATGAGAGCTATAGGACGAAGCCCTCCTGTTCTCTTGAGTATGAAGACCACCTTGGTCCACAGCTCTGGCTAGACGAAACTGCTCTCGATGTTAAAAATCAGCTGCCTGAAGCACTCATGCGCTTCGTCTGGCAGCTGGAGAAGCTGCCGCGGCGAGATCTGATCATAGCCTGCACCACTGTAGGCCTTGAAACTGCGAAGCACCTTCTTGCACTGGTCTAGGCTGAAAAGCGGGAGCTCAGGCCCCATGTCTGCGGGCCAGGGGAGTGAATCTCGCAGGCTGCCGGCTTCCCAGTAAGAACCCCATTCTTGAAGCACGAGCTCCATTTCCTGCCCCTGGTTCGCAGGAGCCAGGCGAGGGGAACTTGTCGGCGCCGAGCTGCTGCTGTACCATGGCGTGGCTGGCTTGGAAATCTGGCAGAGCCCCCCCCCCCCCCTCGTGAATTAGTGCGCGACTTGACCCAGCCCCTCCAGCTGGAGTCTCTCCGATGTTCAGCGGCTCTCTGGGCTCTGCCAGCTGTCTGGCTTGCACGGCTAGAGCCGCCGCGGGGTCACCCGAGAGCGAAGACGCCAGCTCCAGCAAAAGCACCCAAGGCGGGGCGCTGGCATCGGTAAATCTCCCTCCTCGGACCGCAAGCTTACTGCACAGGGCAAGCGAGGTCCGCCTTTGCGCGGCAGACTGCTGCTTTCCTAGCTCAGAAAACGCTTGCGCAGCAGGTCGCCACCATGTGGCGAGAGGAGAGATACGTGGAAAAGGAAGCGCTGAGGGCCTCTTGGCCTGTTGGCGCTGGCGAACTCATGGTTTTGCCCGCCCTGCGTACATGCGGGCATCGTCCTGCGGAATCTGGTAGATGCTCAGGAACTCCTGCTCCATGGCCCGGGCGAAACTGACCCGCAGCTCCTGAGTGCCAGCCTCTGCGAGCTCCTGATCTGCGACTGCTGCCCAACGGCTGCCCCCCTGCAGCGGCCCCTGCGGACGCCGCCGTGGAAACATGCGCGGCGCTCGCACTTGAGGAAGAGAGGGGAGCTGCCGGAGACCAGGGGGCTGAAGCCGAATTGGGAAATGTGGAGTGGTGCCCACATCCATGAGCACTGTGAGATGGTGGCCATACTGCAAGCCCTCGGGCACGACGTAGTAGTCGAGAACCCTGCCATGACCACTCGCGCACGCGTTGAAAGTGGGCGCCAGAATGTGCCCAGAAAGTGCCTGCACCAAACCCGAACCCGACAGCTCTTCGGGGCTGAGATTCCAGTCCCCAGCCAGGATGAACGGCGTGCCGAAGGACCTGACCAGGGCGCCCAACTTGCACAGCAAATGCCAACTGATGGGCGCGAAAACGACCGCGTCGTGCATGTAGACTGTAGCCCATAGCACTCCGCCTGGACACGCTCCAGACATGTGACGCACTGGTATGCGAGCGGGTTCAAGCACGGCATCCTGGCCGCGCAGCACTGAGAGCCCATGTCGCTGCGGAACCATCTGAAAGAGACCTCCTGACGTGCCTCCTTGACCTGCGGGCGCCGCGGCCGTAGCCGAGGCCCTCCAACCCATGTGTCGGAGACGCTGCTCCCAACCTTCACAGCGAAGAAAGTGATGTTCCTGAATGCCGACGGCATCTGCAATCATAATTTGCTTGGACCCGGGCGCGGCTTCGAGCCCAACTCTGCCTGAAACATTGACTGTGACGAGTATCCACTGGCTAAACTCGCGACGAGGAATCTGATGTGCGACTGCGCTTGTTCTTCTGCTCCTGCATGGCTGCCAGCAGTTTCTGAAAGAGAGCGCGACTGATCTCGGGCCGAGGAGGCTGAGTGCCATCGGCCCCTGCGCTGGCCCCCTCAGGGTCTTCATCCATGGAATCGTCGCCTCCCACGGGAACGCCCTGAGCCTTGAGGAAATCGGTGAAGAACTCTGGCTTGCCGAACGCAGCCCAGAAGTCAGCTCCTGGGACGCCTGGCGCGCCAACACAAGACGGACTGCCCGCCACAGGAGCCGCGGCTGGCGGCGCCTGCTGCTCCGCAGGCGGCTGGGAGGGCTGCTGCTTGCAGAGCTCCCCTTTGACGCTGGCGGCGATGGGCTTGATCAACTCAGCGGCAGAGGGCAGGACGGACTGCAGGCTGGCAGCAAGCTTCTCAAGCTGCTCCGCGGGATCTGGCACTGGAGCGGCACTGGCAGACATCGCTTGGCGGCCTCGTCCGCCTGCGCCTTGCACTCAGCCAGGTGCGTGGCGCACTGCTGCGCGTGTTCCATGGCCTTGGCGGCGGCCGCAGCGGACTTGTCATATCTGGATTGGGCCTGCTCGAGCTTCTGCTGAAGGAGATCAGACTGCTGTCGCGCGGCGCGCGCTGTGGGAGCAGGATCCCCTGCCCCCAAGCTACGCGCCGCTGCCACTCGAGCACGACACTTTGCTGGCCAATTCTTCGAGATGGTACCGAAGTCGCTGTCGTTCATCTTGGCGTAGGCCCCCAGCAACTCATCCGTGAGAACAGGACCCGTAGGCTGACTGCGCGGAGGCCCATTATGCCACTTGCCCGACGGCGGCCGCTGCTGAGCGGCGTCAGGGCGACGCGGCTGCTGCCCGCAAATGCGGCAGCTGGCCCTCCATGGGAAATTACCTTTGTAACCACACCTTTTGCTAGTGCAAGTCCAACTCTGAGCATCATACATGATGTGGGTGGTGCGCAAAAGAGGGCGAGACAGCAGAGGTGCAATACGGATGTGATGTGTGCCTGCACGGCAGACGGAAACTGTTGGGGCCGCGGAATCCCCACGCCAAAATTCGACCAGCCTCGAGCAAAACTACGGAATTGAGCCAAAATGGCTACGGATCTCATTTCCTCCTCCTCCTCCTCCTCCTCCTCCCTCCCTCCTCTGTCTTCCCTCCTCCATCCTCCATCTTCCTCCTCCTCCATCTTGTTTTTCTTTTCCTCCTCTTCCTCCTCCTCCTCCTCCTCCTCCTCCTCCTCCTCCCTCTCCTCCTCTCCCTATCCTCCCCCCCCCCTCTCATCGGCCGCCCTCCTCCTCCTCCTCCTCCTCCTCCTCCTCCTTGTTGCTTTTCTCCGCCCTGCTCTTCTCCTCCCTCCTCGGCCCGCCGCCCCCTCTCAACAGGTACACGCTGTCCGGGTGTTGCTAGAAGTGTCCCTGGCCTACGGAGGGCCCCAAGATAGCCGAGGAAGCCCCCACGGCCTCCCGAGAGCACCCGTCACGAGGCCTGGGGGGGCCACGGGGGCTCGAACCTCGGGCGGAATGCTGGGGACACCTCGGGCCAGGCACACCTTTGGCACCGCCCCCTCCTCCTTCTCCTCCTCCTCCTCCTCCTCCTTCTCCTCCTCCTGTTCGCCCGCACCGTGGAGATTCAGCAGATGCTACGTTGGTTCTGCTGCGGTCGTTCCGACACGACCTTCTGCCCTTCAATACTGGTGCTCTCGCCGCAGTGTGAGCCACACGGTAAAGTTGCCATGGCAGTTCCGTCCAACGGAACGAGGCTCTCGCTGAAGCGCTGGTCGTCGCCGCATTTGCTCTCCGCCCGTTCTCCATCCTGCACTTGAGCACCATGTTCCTCTTCCCGTCCTCCCTTGATCGTTGACGCCGTCCTCGCCGCGACCTCGCCTGTCATTCTCACCGTTGTCGTCTGGATGGCTGGCTGGTTTGGGCGACAACCACATGCCTCGCAGAGGGAAGATGACTCCCCAGTCAGACGTGCCCATGCACTTCACTCGCGATAAAACTGCACGTATCTTGGGCTCCGCATCCTGGGCTCCTGACCTTGGGTGGGTGCAGGATGTCTGTGCGATTGAGCTTGTTGAGCTGTGCCACGCTGTCATGCTACGATGTCATAGTATACTGCAAGTGGTGGAACACTATGCCATACTGGGTGATGCTATGGCATGGTGAATGTTTAAGTATAGAGTGACAACTTGTGCTGTGCAGCAAACGCTCTGATACATCCTGGCGTTCGGTCTCATGTCATGCTATGCGCCGCCACGTTTTGCCATGAAATGTAAAACCACGCACTGCTACAACACGCTGTTTTCCTGACATGCTGCTGTCTTTGAACGCTCTCATCAAAAAGCGCACCCGTGTTTGGTAACGTGCCGACATGATGCGAAGGACGCGAGCGGGTGCCCGCCAACTCGCATTGCGCCCTCAGCGGGCCTGGTTTGCTTCCTCTCGTCCTGTCTGTGCTCGTCGTGCTCGTCCTCTTCCACATCCTGACCTCCCTCCCCGTCCCAGTCGCCCGAACCCTCCCCATCGAGAGTTCGTCCTAATGGTGAAATCAGACACCACGCAAAAACACCACGCAAATACACCACGCAGAAACACTACGCAAAAACACCACGCGAACGCTGGAGGGTGAATTAGACATCACGCAAATACACCACGCAAAAACACCACGCAAAAACACCACGTAGCGGTTTTGCGTGGTGTTTTTGCGCGGTGTGTTTGCGTGGTGTTTTTGTGCGCCGCTGGGGCGGCGCGGGGACGCAGTGGGGCAGGTCGCGGTTCACGTGGTGTGTTTTTTGCGTGGTGTTTTTGCGTGGTGTATTTGCGTAGTGTATTTGTGCGCCGCTGGGGCGGCGCGGGGACGCAGTGGGGTAGGTCGCGGTTCACGCGGCGTGTTTTTTTGTTCTGCGTTGTGTTTTTGCGTGGTGTATTTGCGTGGTGTTTTTGTGCGCCGCTGGGGCGGCGCGGGGGCGCAGTGGGGAAGGTCGCGGTTCACGTGGTGCTTTTGCGTGGTGTTTTTGCGTGGTGTTTTTTTGCACCGCTGTGGCGGCGCCGGAGCGCCGTGGGACAGGTCGCGGTTCACGTGGTGTGTTCTTGCGTGGTGTTTTTGCGTGGTGTATTTGCGTAGTGTATTTGTGCGCCGCTGGGGCGGCGCGGGGACGCAGTGGGGAAGGTCGCGGTTCACGTGGTGCTTTTTTTTGCTATGCGTGGAGCGGCGCCAGGGCGCCCAGGGGCGCAGCTGGAGCGCCGCTGCAGTGCCGCTGCAACGCCCCTGGAGCGCAGTGGGGCAGGTCGCGGTTTACGTGGTGTTTTATACGTCGTCCTCCATGTCCTCCTCCTCACACATTTCCTCCTCCTCCTTCTCCTCCTCCTCCTCCTCCTCCTCCTCCTCCTCCTCCTCCTCCTTTCAAAGATAGCGGCTGCACCCCTTCTTTGCTCCTGCGCTTCCCTGGCCACCTCAACCTGACCGGGCATCGTTTTTGGATGGGCCAGTGGCGCAGAGCGTCAAGAATCCAGCTCCTATGTCACAGCCGCCGTCATCGTCGCCGCCACTGCTGCCGACGCCGTCGCCGCGGCCGTCGTCGCACGGCCCTGGCAGGGCGGCCGAAGGCGGGCAGGTCGCGGTTTGCGTGGTGTTTCTTTTTTTGTTTCCGCGTGGTGTTTTTGCGTGGTGTTTGCGTGCGCCACTGGAGCGGCGCAGGGGCGCCGTGGGGCAGGCCGCGGTTTACGTTGTGTTTTTTTTGCGTTGTGTTCGCGTGCGCCGCTGGAGCGGCGCGGGGGCGCAGTGGGGCAGGTCGCGGTTTACGTGGTGTTTTTGCGTGGTGTTTTTGCGTGGTGTTTGCGTGCGCCGCTGGAGCGGCGCAGGGGCGCAGTGGGGCGGGTCGCGGTTTACGTTGTGTTTTTGCGTGGTGTTTTTGCGTGGTGTTTGCGTGCGCCGCTGGAGCGGCGCAGGAGCGCAGCTGGAGCGCCGCTGCAGCCCGCTGCAGCGCCGCTGCAGCACCCCAGGAGCGCAGTGGGGCAGGTCGCGGTTTACGTGGTGTTTTTGCGTGGTGTTTTTGCGTGGTGTTTTTGCGTTGTGTTTGCGTGCACCGCTGGAGCGGCGCCGGAACGCCGTGGGGCGGGTCGCGGTTTACGTGGTGTTTTTGCGTGGTGTTTGCGTGCGCCGCTGGAGCGGCGCCAGAGCGCCGTGGGGCGGGTCGCGGTTTACGTGGTGTTTTTGCGTGGTGTTTGCGTGCGCCGCTGGAGCGGCGCCGGAGCGCCGTGGGGCGGGTCGCGGTTTACGTGGTGTTTTTGCGTGGTGTTTGCGTGCGCCGCTGGAGCGGGGAGTCTTTGCGTGGTGTTTTTGCGTGGTGTTTGCGTGCGCCGCTGGAGCGGCGCCGGAGCGCCGTGGGGTGGGTCGCGGTTTACGTGGTGTTTTTGCGTGGTGTTTGCATGCGCCGCTTGAGCGGCGGTTTACGTGGTGTTTTAGCGTGGTGTTTGCGTGGTGTGTTTACGTGGTGTATTTTATTTCACCATTAAGGTATTCTATTTCACCATTAAGAAATTCTATTTCACCATTAAGAAATTCTATTTCACCATTAAGATTTCTATTTCACCATTAAAATGCTTATTTCACCATTAGGAGAAACCGTCCTCCCCATTGTTCTGCCTGGTGACTTTGTCGCCACCATACGACTGATTATGGTGAGCGTCTTTTTATTCGGCGTTTCGACATTGGGGGGAAAGGGGGGGGGGTCTGGCTCCAGACCTCTGCTCAGTGCCTGTTTGCAAGAGTGCGGCCTCTGGGGGAGGCTCCACCCGCTCAAAACAAGTGCCAAAAAAACAGCCAAGACCTGCTCCGAGGGGGGGGGAAAGGGGGTTCGAGGACCCGCGCCGATCGGCAAAACAATGAATAAAAAACGACCACCCTCTTCCTCTACAAATCTCCTTTCTTCTCTCGTTGTCGTCCTCGGCCCGACCTCCTGCTCCTTCCGTCCTCGCTCCTCTGCTAGATATAGGTCGGGCATGTCTCACTACAGGCCGTTTTTTTCGACGAGCAGATAAAGATTGCCCCACAAGGGTTAAACATACATAACAAGTGCCCAAGAATATTCAAACATGGCAAAGAAATACTAGACAAATCGTACCCAGAGGATGTTTTGACTATGTTTGAAATACTCCCCCTGTAGAAGGACAGGCCCGACTTAATGCTAGATGGACAAACCGTGGCATGAACATAAACTTCGGAGGTCCCCGCGGAATTCTCAGATCGGCTCTGACCCCTTTTTTCCCCCGCGCGTGGAGCGCGCCAGAGGCGGCGCCGGAGGCGAGGCCAAGAGGCTCCAGCGGCGACCCGAGAAATCTGCGCGGACCTCCGAGAGTTCATGTTTATGTCATTACTTGTTCCCCAGCCTTCCCTCCTGCTCCCCATCCGCCTCCCTCATGCTCCTCAGAGTTCTCCTCCGCCTCCTCCATGTCCCTCCAAGCTCTTGGTCTCCCGGGTCTTCTCCGATAAAATTGCCCTTCCAGGACCCATGTCGGCTTCGACATTCCCCTCTGCGAGTAGAGGGCGACATTCGGCTCAGCGGGTAGCGGGTAGGATGTCGGATGTGGCGTGAGCGTTCCAGTGTTGCCCCCTCCTCCTCTTCCTCCTCCTCCTCTCCTCCGCGCTCCTCCTCCTCCTCCTTCTGCTTTTACTCCTCCTCCCCCACCATAGTCCTCCTCCTTCCCCTTTCCTCCTCCCCTTTTCCCCGCTCTGCCCCCCATCACTACGAAGCGGAGGAATTACCTCTCCAGATTCGAGGGAAATCTTCCGCCCAATGTTGAGATGTTGGATGTTGCTTCGCAATCGTTCCGAATCCGAGTCTGAATCTGAAAACCCCTCTCTTCCTCCCTCCGTGGGGGGGTGGGGAAGGAAGGCGGACAGAGACGGAGGGGCCTGAGGGGGGGCCGACAGAGAGGGGAGGAGGGGCAGGAAGGGGGAGGAGGAGGAGAAGGAGGAGGACGAGGAGGAGGAGGAGGAGGAGGAGGAGGAGGAGGAGGAGGAGCGGGAGGAGCAGAGTAGGAGGAGCAGAAGATCGAGGAAGAGGAAAGGACAGGACAGGACAGGACAAGCGCATAGGAAGGGGCGTTTCCCGAACTGGACTAGGGTTGGGTCGGGCATGTCCTCCTGCAGGTGGACATTTGACGAAAAGCATAAGATAGTCAGACAATGCTTAAACATTAAAATCGTCCCCACGCTATTGTTGATCATTTTTGCATCTTCCAAATCTTCCTCCTGTAGAGGGCTACGCCGACTTAAGACGAGGGCACCCTGTACTAGCCAGCGGCAATGGACTGCCTGGGGCGCCCCCCGTGCGACCGAGGTGGGAGAGGGGGGAGGGGGAGTTGAGCTGACTCGGACTGGGTTGAGCTGGACCGAGCTGAGCTGATGGGGGGACTCGGAGGAGGAGGACGACGGCGACGAGGAGGACGGCGACGACGAGGAGGAGGACGAGAAGGAGGACGAGGAGGGGGAAGAGGAGAACGAGGAGGAGGAGGAGGAGGAGGAGGAGGAGGAGGAGGAGTACGAGGAGAACGAGGAGGAGGAAGAGGGGGGCCCTCCTCCCCCGTGCCGTTGAGAGACCGCGGCGAAGCAACGACTGCGACCTCCGCCAGTTGCGCAGCGGAGAACCGCCACGGAAAACCAGCACCGCCGCCCGGAAGAGTGCGCGGCGGTGCCGAAGAGGGCCTCACGAAGCTCGGCCTTTCGCCAAACTTCTGACTTGGCCTGCTCTAGGGCTCCAGACGCCTGCGACGGCCCCGCATGGCAACAATCAAATACGTGTCCTACTATCTAACATGGCGGGCGAAAGGAAAAGTCGCATCACGCAGGTACCAGGAGAGGCATCGGAGCGTGCTCTCATCCAGATTCTGGCAAGCTTGATGCATGGCATTTCCCCTCCCCCCCTTCCGCCTCCTTTTCGAACAGCGCCTGGCCGCCGAAGAGGTGTTCTGTCGGACCTTACCACGGCCCCCCCTCCATGCAAGCAAATTTGCCGGAGTCCAAGGAGACACTGCCTGTAGCCTCGCCATGCTGGACAACTCAGACAGCACGAGTCGGCGCGCCCGTAGAGTCAGGGGGCCTCTCAGAAGCCCTCCTGCCTTCTCCTGACTACCTACCAGACCACCCCAACCCCAACCCAAAGTCCAAACTTTCGGGGGTGGGCGGCGTGCGGGTTCCATCTGTGCTTTGTCAGTGCTCCGGGATGCCTTCCCGTGATCTCTCGGCGGCGGACAAACCTCCTTTTAGTAAACCACCCTCGAGGGAAAACGGCCTAGGACCGAACCCCGACGGACCTGGACCCGCAGAAGTGACGGCCACGACGCCCTCCCGCGGACCGAAAACGGCCAACTCGCTAACCGACGTGTCAGGGTAGGAGGCCCCTCGACCTCCGAATCTCCTGGGCCACCTCGCTTCGCGCATCGCGCTCCGCGACGCACGACGCCCGGTCCAGGCCCGCACCCTGGGCGCTCTCGCGCTGCCCCCTCCCGGTGGAGAGGGGTGCAGCTCTCCCGTCCGGGCCGCGGCGCGCGAGAGGCGCGATCGCTCTCGCGCCTGCGCGGGTGGCCAGGACCTGCGTGCTGCAAGATCTCCTTGAAGGCCCTCGATCCTCCCGGGGAGGCACCCGGTCTCCCCACAAGCCCCCCCCCCCCTCTCCTGGCGGCGCGCACAAGGGGGCAGGAGGAGGGGGGGAGGCTTCTTAGCAGGAGGCCGCCTCTTAGAAGGCCCTGGCCTTGCATCCACAGACAAGGCCCGCGCCTTCTCAGCAGCAGGGGTGCTTCTAAGAAGCCTTCCCCATCCCCCTTCCCCCCTCTGCGTGTGGCTGACCCTCCCCACACCCAGCCCGGCGCGCCGCCAGCGCACTCAGCATCCGCAGCTCCAGCAGCTTTGGCCGTGGTTCACCGCTGGGTCTACCCGCGGGCTGCGACCAGACCTTGGAAGCGCCCCACCCCCGATCCAGGCTGACCGGCGATCTGCTCTGAATCTGGTCGGGAACCGTTGTTTAGCGGAGTCGCGGCGGCGGCCCCGGCGGCACGCTAGCCCCTGCAGGCGGCGGATAGCGCGACGCTCCGCTCCGAGGGCCGGGAAGCGCGGGACAGCTCGGGACGTGGACGCCGGGCGGCCGCGAAGCGGATAGCGTGCCGCGCCGAGGCGCTGTGGGCCAGCACCAGCGGAGCGACGCGCTGTCCTATAGAGCTCCCGACCGTATCCCGATCCAGCCAGTCTGATCCGTCTCACGACGCGGGCACCAGCTCCCCCGCGGGTCGCGGGTCAACAAACATCCGCGTCGACACACTAGCTTAGCACGGGTCAGAAAAGCAAATCTGCCGGTCGAAACAATCCTTCTTTCCGGCACCCTGGGCGCCATCCGTATGAGGGGTGTGCCAACATAGGCCTCTCGACGCCAGCTCACCCGGAAACCGAGGAGCCAGCCTGCCAGCCAACCAACCAACCAGCCAGCCATCCCTCCCCGGTGTAGTTTCTGAGGATGTCCCACACCGCTGGGCCTAAATGACATTCTTTGGACCCGGAATGACCGCGGGACGGGGGAAGGGAGGGCGACAGAATGGACCAGAATGGACGGACTGGCATGGAGGGCAGGAGTGAATGGAACGGAATGGCGTGGTCTGGAATGGGATGGATGGGAGGCGCGCGCGGAGAGGCAAGCGGGCGGGCGGGCGGGCGGGCGGGCGGGCATGCAGACGAGCGGGCGGGCACACCGTATTGCTTTGCATCGCACAGCACAGCATCGCATCGCATCGCGTTGCGTTGCATTGCATAACATCGCATTGCACTGCATTGCATTGCAGTGCATCGCATCGCATTGCAGTGTATTGCAGTGGATTGCATTGCCCTGTGTTGCAGTGCATTGCATTGCAGCGCATTGCAGCGCATTGCATTGCACTGTATTGCAGTGCATTGCATTGCATTGCTTTACATTGCATTGCATTGATATGTCGTTGCATTGCGCTGCGCTATGATGCATGTGCATGGCATTTGCAGTACAGGGCATTGCAGTACATTTCGGAGGGGGGGGTGTCTGGGAGGGAACGGGGGAGGGGGAAGGAGGGAGGAGAGTGAGGAGGGGAGGAGGAGGGAGGAGGGGGAGGAGTAGCACACTGCATTGCAGCGAGGAGGGAGGAGGGGGGAGGAGGAAAGGGGAAGGAGGGAGGAAATGGGGGAGGAACGAGGGGAGGAGGGAGGAGGGGCAGGAAGAAGGACGAGGAAGAGGATAGGATTGTTTTGTTGTTGGCCTGCCCGGCCCTCGTCACCGCCGATTCGTGGCATGTGGTTCTTGTTAGGACTCCCACGGCGCTGCCACGTCACGCGTTGCACTGCACTGCACTGCGCTGCGCTGCGCTGCGTTGCACTGCACTGCACGGCGTTGCATGTGCACTGCGTCTGCAATACATTGCATTCGTAAACTGCGGGAGGGGGAGAGGAGGACAGGAGGTAGCAGAATGAAGGAAGGTAGAGAGGAGGGGAGGAAGAAGGAGTGAGGAGGGAGGAGGGAGGAGGGGAGGGGGGAGGAGGGAGGATTGGGGGAGGAACGAGGGAGCAGGGGGGATGGAGGAGGGAGGAGGGAGGGGGGAGAAAGAAGGACGAGAAGTATAGGATACTCATCGTCGTCGGCATCGCATCGTCATCGTCATCGTCGTCGTCATCGCCGTCGTCGTCGTCGCCTTCGTCGCCGTAGTGGCATAATGTTTGTTTCGGTCCCCGCGGCGATGCCGCGTGACGACGAGAACGGAATGCTTGCTCTTCCCGCCTCCAGGAGTTGCCACGTGGCGAGTGGCGTGGCATAGTACTGGTCGCAGGCCCCCGCAACGTTGCCAAGCGACGAATCGAGCGGAACATCTTGTCTTCCGGCCCACGCGGCGCTTCCGCTTGACATGCAGAGTGGATGGGATTATGTTTCTTCACGCCCCCAGTCGTCGCCATACGGCGCGTGGAGCGGCTTCATGTCCTTGCTGTCCCCCGCGGTGTTGCCACGTGACGGCTGGTGGGATTGTGTTTGGTCGTTCCCCGCCGCGTGATGAGTGGGAGTGGAATCGTATGTTTGTCCGGGCCTCGCGGCGCCGCCACGTGACGCACGGTGGAATCATAGGCTGTCGCCCGCCCAAGCGTGGCCACGTGGCGGCGATCCGACTGACCAACCTGCCGACCGACCAGCCACCAGCAATCCAACCGCGAACCAACGATCCTGTTGCGTTGCGTTGTGTTGCGGAGCACTGCGTTGCATGTGCATTGCGTAAGGCGTAAGCAGTACATTGCATTGCACTAAACTACGGGCGAGGGAGAGGACAGGAGGAAGGAGAAGGGAGGAAGGTAGAGGGGAGGGGCGGGAGGAGGGGTGAAGAGGGAGGAGGGGAAGATGAGGGGAGGGGGAGGAGGGAGGAACGGGGGAGGCAGGAGGGAGGATGGAGGAGGAAAGGGGGAGGGAGAAGGACGAGGAGGAGGATAGGATGGCACTGTCGTTCGCCTCCCTGGCCCTCGTCATCGTCGTCGTCAGCATCGTCGTCGTCGTCATCGTCGTCGTCCTCGTGACGACTGAAGCGGAATACTTCTGCTTCTCGCCCGCCAGGCGTTGCAACCTGGCGAGTGGAGTGGCATGGTACTAGTTTCGGTCCCCTCGGAGCTGCCACGTGACGAATAGGATTGGAATAGTTGTTGTTGTTCGGCCACGGCGGCACTGTCACGTGACTCGTGAAATGAACGGAATACGGTGGCTTCGTGCCTCCAGGCACTGCCGCGTGACAGGTGGAGTGGGTGAGTATGTGCGTTCGGCCCCCAGCGGCGTTGCCACATGACAGGTATAGTGGAATAGTCGTGTTGTTGCTCGCCCCCCTGGGTTGTGACACGCGGCGGAAAGAGTGGAATCATATTTTTGCTCGGCCCCCGCGGCGCTGCGACGTGACGAGTAGAGTGGAATAGTATAGTCTCGCCCGCCAGGGCCCGCCGGGATGTTGCCACGTGTCGAGTGGAGGGGAAAGTAACTGTTTCGCCCCGCGGCGCTGCTGCCTATCGAGGCACACATTGCGTTACACTTCATTGCATTGGAGTGCATTACATTGCAATGCATTCGTCGCATTTCATTGCGTTGCGTTGCATTGCATTGTGTTGCGCTGCATTGCATTGTATCATGTTGCATTCCATTGCGTTGCATGTGCGTTGCATTTGTGTTGTCTTGCATCGCGCTGCATTGCATTACGTTGTATCCTGTTGCATTGCATTGCGTTGCGCTGAATAGAATTTGCATTGCATTTGCAATACATTGCATTGCAATCAATTGCGGGCGAGGGGGAGTAGAAGGACAGGGAGGGAGCAGAAGGGAGAAATGCACACAGAAGAGAGGGGGAAGGAGGGAAGGGGGAGGAGGGGAGCAGGACTGGAGGAGAAAACTGGCCAACCACCTGGGCAATCGGGCAACTGGCCACCCAACCACTCAGCCAACCAACCATCCGACCAACCACCAGCCAACCAACGGGCCAACCAACGAAAACAAACCAACCACCCTACCAAACAACCAACCGACCAAGCGACCAACCAACCACCCCATCGCATTGGATAACAAACTGTCCAATAAACCAGTAAGCCAACGAGCCGGCCCAGCCAACCAGCCCGCCAACCAAGCAGCCCAACCAACCAACCAACCAACCAACCACCCCAGGAACAAACGGTTCTTGATTCGGAATCCAGCGAGCCAACCAGGCAACCAACCGACGAACCGACCAGTCCTTCTCAAAGGAGTCTTGGAGGACGTCCCACATGGCTGGTCCCTGAAACAAAGTTTTGACACAGACATATGTTGTTGACCTGGCAATCGGCCAACCAACCCACCAAGCAGTCCTTCAATGAGACTCGCTCGAGAATGTCCCCAACGGCGGGCCCTGGAAAGAACCCCGGAAAGAAATCAGTTGCTTGACCCCTCTCCCCTCCTGCTGCCTCGACAAAAATCACGACGCGACCGATTCCAGAAACCCTGAACTCCAAAATGTTGTCATCTCCGCGGGGCACATCTTTCTTGGTAGTCCCCAAACGTGGTGGTGACAACACCTGGCGGTGAGTCTCGGGCGATTTGGTGTCACCACCCGGTTTGGGGACTCGTGCGGTTTTCCGAGGATGTCCCGAACACTGGTGGGTCCAGGAGTCACGAAACCCGGTGGTGACCCCGTGTCCCCAAAACCAGCGGTGACCTTTTTTGGGATTCCAGGTCGCCACCTGGTATCTCACTGCCCGGTTTGGGGGCGCACCTTCCACTTCCATCAGCTTCCGCAGGCCTTCCGCCGGCGGAGCCGCCCTCGTTCTGCCTCCGCCGCCCTCCACCGACCTTCCGCAGCCGCCGCATCGACGATGCATCGGCGCTGCATCGCCGAGCCGATGCATCGGCCATGCACTGGCGACGTAGGCGATGCATCGGCGACGTCGGCGTGGAGAACATCGGGCCCCACATCGAGCCGCATCGCTGATGGCGACGCGGCGCGATCCTCCGACCCCATCCACTACGACCGACCGCCCTGGTCCTGGTCCGTCGACGGGCCGGGGAGGGAGAGGCAGGGCCTCCCTGAAGCAAAAAGGGGGTGGGGAGGAGCGGGAGGAGCAGAAGGAGGACGAGGAGGATGCGGAGGGAAGTGGCCAGACAGGGGAGGAGAAGGTGGAGGAGAGGCGGGCCAGGCTCACAAAAGAGGGGGGACGAGCAGGAGCAGCAGGAGGGGGAGGAGGAGGAGGACGAGGAGGAGCAGGAGGAGGAGGAGGAGCAGGAGGAGGAAGCGGAGGACGACGACGGCGACGACAACGACGACGACGAGGCCGGGCAGAAGGAGCAGGCCGAGCCTGGAAGAAAGGAGAGGGAGGAGACGGGGGAAGAGGGGAGGAGGAGGGAGAGGAGGGTGAGGAGGAGAAGGAGGAGGAGGAGGAGCAGGACGAGGAGGAGGAGGAGAAGGGGGAGGCGGAGGAGTCAAAGAAGGGAGAGTCGAGAAGGAGGAGGCAGAGCGTGGAGAAGACGAGGAGGATGAAGAGGAACTGAAGGACGACGGCGACCAACGACGCAGCAGGACGCCACGGCAACACGCGACGGACGACCAACGAGAACCGAGGAGCGACGACGACGGGCTGATCGGGCCGCGATCGCCCGGTCGGGATCCTCCTGCTGGCTGGCGCGCAGGAGGTAGCCGCTTTCCAGGAAGGGATCGAGGATCCAGGATCTAGGGCGCGCCAAGGTCGAAACCCAGTGTTTTTTGGGGGGTGGTGTATCTTCCTTTGGTCTCTGGGGGTCCTCCGAGCTCCTCTGGAGGCATTCCCGGACCTCCCGGGAAAGGGAGGTGGACGGTGGAGGCCGCTGGGGGCCTCACACCTCCTCCTCATCCTACTCCTCCTCCTCCTCCTCCTCCTCCTCCTCCTCCTCCTCCTCCTCCTCCTCCTCCTCCTCCTCCTCCTCCTCCTCCTCCTCCTCCTCCTCCTCCTCCTCCTCCTCCTCCTCCTCCTCCTCCTCCTCCTCCTCCCTCCTCCTCCTCCTCCTCCTCCTTCTCCTCTGTGCCCCAGGGCCCTCGGGTCCGAGGAGGGCCCAGGGGCGGACCGCGCTCGCCACGGGCCGCGCCGCGCGCGCCCGCACGCGCCCGCGCCCGCGCCCGCGCCCGCGCCCGCCGCCGCGGGGCCGGGCGCCGCTCCTCCCTTCGCCCCCGGTCCGTCCGCCGCCGCCTCTGGAGCCGCCCCGCCGCCGCTTCCGGCCGCCACCACCGCCGCCCGCTCTCGCCGCTCCTCTTTGGCGCTCCTCCTCGGCGCTCCTCTTTGGCCTCCCCCTCCTCCACTTCCGCCGCTCCTCCTCGGCGCTCCTCCTCGGCGTTCCTCCTCCTCGGCCTCGCCTCTCCTCCTCGGCGCGCCTCCTCGGCGCCCCTTCCCCTCCTCGTGCTAGTGTTGTCCTCGTGCTGTCCTCGTGCTGTCCTCGTGCTGTCCTCGCGCCTGTGCTGTCCTCGTGCTGTCCTAGTGCTGTCCTCGTGCGTCCTCCCGTAGCAGCGCTGTTCTCGCGCTGGTGCCGTCGTCGTGCGAGGCCGCCGGTTCCAGGCCCAGGGGTGTGAGCCACCAGACCCCTGCGTTAGGCGCGCTGGCTGGCCCGACGACCATCTCAGGCAGCGCTGATGAGCGTGCGCGCCACCTCCCGGACCACGCAGGTGGCGATGGACCGGTGGAGAGTGCTGAGAGTCTCCAGTCGCCCAGGGCCCTCAGGCACTTGCTGCGCGAGCCATTTCCGGGTGGACTCGCCCATGGCTCCCGACACTTCGAAGCCGAGGGGTTGGAAACCAGCGACTCCGTTGTATTTGCGGCGCTTGGCCTGTTCGGCCAGTCTCGCAGCGGTGCCTTGGGTGTGGGCCCCGCCGGCCTGCAGGCTCTGCTGCGAGGCGGGATGCACGATCGTTAAGTCCAGATAAGCCCACTGGCCGTCACTGTCGGTGCATCTGAGGTCCGCGCGGAGACCCGGATTGCCCGGCCCGGTGGGCGGGCGAATCCATGGCTCGACTGCGATGTCGCAAATGCCGGCTTCACGTAGGGCTCGCGCGATGGTGTCGCGCAGGTTGTTGTGCCTCTTAACCATGAAGCCGCCATAGGAGCAGCAAAGCGCGTGGCGTCCGTTAGTGTCGACGGTGCCGGTGCAGAGGGTTCCGTCCTCCTTTCTGAAGGGGCAGGGGCCGTCAGCTGCGCGTACGAGACCTCCGAGTCTGTGTCTCACGGCCATCCTGAAGTGGGCGTCAGCGAGGTGGTGGTCGGGCCGCGTGGGCGGCCCGAGCCACGCGCCTGCCCCCTTGCCTGTCGTGCTAAGAGCCCAGGCCCGTTGATGCGGTTCCGTCTGGGTGCGTCGCAGCCACTGCGTCCACTCTGCGTGCCGCCTGTGCCTGGTAAAGCGCCGCTGGGTGGTGTCGGGCGGCTCCGTGTCGGGCGCCTGCTGTGCTGCCTCTTCCTGAGTCAGCGCGTTGACAGTGCTCTGGAGGCGGCGGAGCGCCGGTCTCAAGCCCGGGCAGTAGTGGAGAAGGTCATCTCTGTCGCGGAGGCCCAGTCGCTGGAGCACTGGCTTCTCGCAGAGCGCCCACGAGGCCGCTTGGGCATCCAGGCGCGCTGCGCTCACGCTCTGGAATCCCAAGCCGCCCAAAGCGACAGGGTGCCAGTATTTCTCTTTCTGCTCCGCTGTGAGGTCGTGCGTTTGTACTAGCTCCTCCAGTGTGCTGAGCAGGTCGGCGTCGAGCTGTGTCGCCGTTTGGGCGGGAACCCCGGTGGTGCGCATGTACCAAGTCATGTCTCCTGCAGTGATGGTTCGTAGAAGTACCAAAGACGTCTGAACGTCTAGGCCGGCTTTGTGAAGGTCCATGAGTCTGGCCATGGCAGTCGTCCTCCTGGTTCGTTGGCGTTGTAATCGCGGCGAGGCGGGTGAGTGCAGGCTGCCCTCCTCGGCGTGCTGGTCGGCGGTTACCGGCGTCGGTGCCAGGCCGGAGTAGTCGTCGGCGTGTTGTCGTAAGATGGTGGGCTGCTCTACTCGCGGCACGGGTAGGCCCGCTGGTATCGCGGCAGGATTCCTCGCCCACACCTCACATTAGTCGACGCGTGTTTGGAGGCTGGCTTGGCTGAGTGCGTTGGTGTATGCTGCGTATGTGGTGGGCAGGTCTTCAGGCTTCGCAAGGACGGTGAGGTCGTCGATGTAGCCGAAGAGCTCGTGCTGTATACCTGCTGCGTCGAGTTGGTGTTTGGCTCTCTCGAGGGCTCGGTCGAGTCCGAGGCAGAAGAGCGTGGTGGCCATGCCGCACCCCTGGAAGATCCCCGTCGTTTGGTTCCAAATGTGTCTTCTGCCCCCGGTGTCGTGGTAGACTACCTGCCCGGCGTCCGGCAGGAAGCCTCTTGCCCATCGGCGGAGTTTTGGGCAGTGAGTATCGATACCTTCGTTGATGTATACCCTGCTCAGGTTCTGGAAGGCGTCTGCAGCGTCCAGAGAGAGCACGGCGTAGTCCGGGCGGACGTGGAGGGCAGTGGACACGTGCTTGTGGACTAGTTCCGCCCCAGCCGTGTGCTTGTACCCGTACTGCTTGCCGCGAAGCCCCTAGGCGACCTCGTCCGCCGCCATTTTGTTGACCGCCTTGGACGCGAGACGGCGGAGCGGGCTGGCGAGGTTGATGGGGCGGATTCGGGTGGGGCTCTTGGTGAGTGGGAGGAGGCGGGCGGCCGTCGCCAGTTCCTGCACTTCCTGCGGGAGGGTGCCGCGGGCTAGTGCTGCGGCCACTGTGGCCAGGGCACACAGAGCGGACAGGTCAGTTTGGACGAGTTGGAAGTGCTCGTACCGCCACCCGTCGGGCCCAGCTGCGCTTCGTTTTGGTGCGGCCCGCAAGGCTCTGGCGAAGTGTAGCTCGAACTGTTGCTGCTCGTCGTCCTGTTCGTCGTAGGCTGCTGGTGGCTGTGGTTGATGGTGTGGGAAGAGCTGCGGTGCGGCTTGCAGGGTCAGCTGGTCTCCGGCAATTTCAAGTGCTTCGCGGAGGACTCTCGTAGCTTTGCCCACGGCGCCTGCCTCCACGAGTTTGCGCGCCGTCATAACGTCGTGCTCTGCGGTAGTCTTCCGCCTGGCGCGCAAAGGAGGTGGGGCGGAATCAAGGACGGCGCCCCAAAGCTGCGCTTCGCGGTGCTCCCTGATCTCCGTGGCCCGGCGGAACAGCGTAGTGGTGAGCTGAGCGTTGCCTCTCTTGCCGCCTCGGAGGTTGGCGTGCCCGAGCAGCAGCTTAGGGAACATGAACCAACGCTTGGCCGCCTTGGTGATGGACTCCGGGGTGCCGTGGTGGATCTCGTGGGCGAAAGCCTTCGTGTGCTCCGTTATGATGGCGCCCACCACCCCGCGAGCGCGCGGCGGTATATGGGCGGCCGTGGGCACTGGTTGTTGGACCATTTCTGGCGTGATGGCGTCCGCCCATTCGGCGTTGGCGTCGCTGCTGGCGTGCCTGGCCGTGTCGAGTTGGAGTTGCGCGTCGGCTGGCGCACGCGGCGCCGGCGCGGTGACGACGGCAGCCCATTTGTGTTCAACTTTTCTTTTGAGTGCAAAAGGAAGGTCGTCCAGGGCAGCGTTGCTGGTCTGGGCGCAGACAAGAGCGCACTCCAAGCAGGCGACGGGGCTCTGCGGCGCAACGCTTGTGCGACAGCGGATCACCTGCGGCGGTATAATGGAAGTACACATCGCGCACGTAGCTGCTCTGCCCGTCCGGGGGAGCGTGGCGTACCACGTCGCGGCGTCCTCTCGTGGCCGTCGTCGCGACCGTTGCCCGGCAGCGTCGTCTGGTAGGGCGCCATGCCCAGCGGCAGCAGCAGTGCCAGAGCGGGAGGATTCGCCAGTTCGTTGCGCCCGAATCCGCCCGTGTCTTGCCTCGAGGAGCCCGTCGTCGGTCGGCGCATTCGTGTCCATATCGTCCGCTGTGGCGGCCGCGGCCGCGCCAGGGCCTTCCCCGGGGTACCCCAGCGTGCAGTCGAAGCCCAGCTCGCGCCACGTCGCGGCCATCGCAGCTGGCGTCATCCCGTAAGCTTGGTTCCTCCTGGCCAGGTTTTCGAGCTGCGTCCAGCCGTGGTGACGAGGAGCCCGAGGCGTCGGGGCACTCAATGTAGCCGTGGCCAACGTCATCGTGTAGATGGGGGCACCGACAGCAGCTCCCGTAAGCGCAGCGGCCAGCAGGCAACTAACGAGCAGCACGATCGCGAGAGCGTACTTCTTGCCATACTTCTGCACGAGTCCGCACGCCTTGGAGGGCCTGGCCATGAGGCGCCGCCCGATCGTTAGTACGGCAAGGAGCAGGTCCACAGAGAGACAGGTGAGCACCGCGAGAGCGCACGTGAGATGGCCTGCGAGGCACAGCATGGTGAGGGGATTGGCAGCTGCTGAGCCGGCTCCAGCTGACATCCTGCACTCCCCCGATGGCCGGCGGCATTCCATGCCGAGAGCGCCCAGAACAGCAAGGCCGCAAGCACCTGCGACCGTCCGCGGGCGTGCCAGAAGAGGCGCAACGCCCTCTCGGGGACGGTGCGGCAAGTTCCCCTGGTCTCACCAGTGATTGTGCTGCTGAACGTGGCGCTGCTGCTGTCCGTCGTGCTGGTCAATGTGGTGCCGCTAGTTGCAATGTTGCTGTGAAGCATGATGCTGCTGGTATTGGTCGTGCTCGTAATGCTTATCGTCGTGCTGGTTGTAGTGGTGTTGTTGGTGCCAGTCGCACTCTGAACACTCGCGTTGCTGCTCTCACCGCTGCTGCTCGACGATGTGTTGGGCGTAGTGGTGTTGCTGGTACTGGGCTCGCTCGGAACACTCATGGTTATACCTGTACCCGTGCTGCTCGCCGACGTGCTGGTCGTAGTGATGCTAGTGGTGCTGCCGGTACCTGTCGTGCTCGTCATTCTCGTGGCTCTGCTCTCCGTCGTACCGCTCGCCGCCGTGCTCGGCGTAGTGGTGCTGCTGAAGTCGGTCGTGCTCGTCACACTCGCGGTGCTGCTCTCGGTCGTACTGCTCACCGATGTGCGGGGCGTACCCGTGCTGCTGATAACAGTCGTGCTCTTTACACTCGTGGTGCTGCTCTCGGTCGTACTGTTCGCCGACGCGCTGGGCGTGGCGGTGCTGCTGACCCCGATCGTGCTCGTCACTGTCGTGGTGCTGCTTTTTGTCGAACTGCTCGCCGACGTGCTGGGCGTGGTGGTGCTGCTGGTCTCGGTCGTGATCGTCGTACTCGTGGCGCTGCTCTCAGTCGTACTGCTCGCCGACGTGCTCGGCGTAGTGGTGATGCTGAAGTCGGTCGTGCTCGTCACACTCGCGGTGCTGCTCTCGGTCGTGCTGCTCACCGATGTGCTGGGCGTACCCGTGCTGCTGGTACCAGTCGTGCTCTTTACACTCGTGGTGCTGCTCTCGGTCGTACTGCTCGCCGTCGTGCTGGGCGTCGCGGTGCTGCCCGTATCGGTCGAGCTGGTCATGTTCCTGGTGCTGCTCTCGATTGTACTGCTCGCCAACGTGGTGTGCGTAGTGGTGCTGCTGGTACGTCTCGTGCTCGTCCCACTCGTGGTGTTGCTCTCGGTCGTACTGCTCGCCGACGTGCTGGGCGTGGTGGTGCTGCTGGTACCTATCGTGCTCGTCGCCATCGTGGTGTTGCTCTCGGTCGTACTGCTCGCCGACGTGCTCGGCGTAGTGGTGCTGCTGGTCTCGGTCGTGCTCGTCATTCTCGTGGTGCTGCTCTCGGTCGTACTGTTCGCCGCTGTGATGGGCATAGTGGTGCTGCTGGTCTCGGTCGTGCTCGTTATCCTCATGGTGCTGCTCTCGGTCGTACTGCTCGCCGACGTGCTGGGCGTAGTGATGCTGCTGGTACTGGTCGTGCTCCTTACCCCCGTGGTGCTGCTCTCGGTCGTACTGCTCGCCGACGTGCTGGGCGTGGTGGTGCTGCTGGTCTCGGTCGTGCTGGTCACCCTCGTGGTGCTGCTCCCGGTCGCACTGCTCGCCGACGTGCTGGGCGTGGTGGTGCTGCTGGTCTCCGTCGTGCTCGCCACCCTCGTGGTGTTGCTCTCGGCCGTACTTCTCGCCGGCTTGCTGAGCGTAGTGGTGCTGCTGGTCTCGGTCGTGCTCGTTGCCCTCGTGGTGCTGCTCTCGGTCGTGCTGCTCGCCGACGTGCTGGGCGTAGTGGTGCTGCTGGTACTAGTCGTGCTCGTTACCCTCGCGGTGCTGCTCTCAGTCATACTGCTCGCCGACGTGCTGGGCGTAGTGGTGCTGCTGGTTTCGGTTGTGCTGGTCATCCTGGTGGTGCTGCTCTCGGTCGTATTGCTCGACGACGCGCTGGGCGAGGCGGTGCTGCTGGTGCCGGTCGTGCTCTCCACACTCGTGATGCTGCTCTCGGTCGTGCTGCTCGCCGACGTGCTAGGCGTAGTGGTATTGGCGGTGCCAGATATGCTCGCCCCAATCGTGGCGCTGCTTTCGGTCGTTCTGCTCGCCGACGTGCTGGGCTTAGTGGTGCTGCCGGTGCCAGTCGTGCTCGTCCCACTCGTGGTGCTAGTTTCGGATGTACTGCTCGCCGACGTGCTGGGCGTAGTGGTGCTGCTGGTACTTGTCGTGCTCGTTACCCTCGCGGTGCTGCTCTCGGTCGCACTGCTCGCCGACGTGCTGGGCGTAGTGGCGCAGCTTGTCTCGTTCGCGCTCGTGGCCCTCGTGGTGCTGCTCTCGGTCATACTGCTCGCCGACGTGCTGGGCGTGGTGGTGCTGTTTTCAGTCGTACTGCTCGCCGACGCACTGGGCGTGGTGGCGCTGCTGGTGCCGGTCATGCTCGTCATACTCGTGGTGCTGCTCTCAGTCGCAGTGCTCGCCGACGTGCTGGGCGTGGTGATGATGCTGGTCTCGGTCGTGCTTGCCACACTCGTGGAGATGCTCTCGGTCGTACTGTTCGCCGACGTGCTAGGCGTAGTGTTGCTGCTGGTCTCGGTCGTGCTCGTCACCCTCGCGGTGCTGCTCTCGGTCGCACTGCTCGCCGACGTGCTGAGCGTAGTGTTGCTGCTGGTCTCGGCTGTGTTCGTCACCCCCGTGGTGCTGCTTTCAGTCGCACTGCTCGCCGACGTGCTGGGCGTAGTGGTGCTGCGGGTCTCGGTCGTGCTCGTTGCCCTCGTGGTGCTGCTGTTGGTCGTACTGCTCGCCGCCGCGCTGGGCGTGGCGGTGCTGCTTGTACGGGTCGCGCTCGTCCCGAGCGGGATGCTGCTGTCGGTGATTCTGCTCGCCGACGTGCTGGGCGCAGTTGTGCTGCTAGTCTCGATCGTGCTCGTCACACTAGTGGACATGCTCTCGGTCGTAGTGCTCGTCGACGTGCTAGGCGTAGTGGCGCTGCTGGTCTCGGTCGAGCTCGTCACCCTCGTGGTGCTGCTCTCGGTCGTACTGCTCGCCGACGTGCTGGGCGTAGTGGCGCTGCGGGTCTCGGTCGTGCTCGTCACAGTCGTGGTGCTGCTCTCGGTCGTACTGCTCGCCGACGTGCTGGGCGTAGTGGTGCTGCTGGTAGGGGTTGTGCTCGTCACAGTCGCGGTGCTGCTCTCGGTCGCACTGCTCGACGACGCGCTGGGCGTGGTGGTGCTGCTGATACCCGTTGTGCCTGTCCCGACCGTGTTGCTGCTGAGGGTGGTTCTGCCCGCCGACGTGCTGGGCGTGGTGATGCTGCTGGTCTCGGTCGTGCTCGTCACACTCGTGGAGATGCTCTCGGTCGTACTGCTCGCCGAAGTGCTAGGCGTAGTGGGGCTGCTGGTCTCGGTCGTGCTCGTCACCCTCGTGGTGCTGCTCTCGGTCGTACTGCTCGCCGACGTGCTGGGCGTAGTGGTGCTGCGGGTCTCGGTTGTGCTCGTCACCCCCGTGGTGCTGCTTTCGGTTGTACTGCTCGCCGACGTGCTGGGCATAGTGGTGCTGCGGGTCTCGGTCGTGCTCGTCATAGTCGTAGTGCTGCTTTTGGTCGTACTGCTCGCCGACGCGCTGGGCGTGGCGGTGCTGCTGGTATCGGTCGTGCTGTTCCCGAACGTGATGCTTTTGTCGGTGGGTTTGCTCGCCGACGTGCTGGGCGTAGTGATGTTGCTGGTTTCGGTCGTGTTCGTCATACTCGTGGAGATGCTCTCGGTCGTACTACTCGCCGACGTGCTAGGCGTAGTGGCGCTGCTGGTCTCAGTCGTGCTCATCACACTCGTGGTGCTGCTCTCGGTCGTACTGCTCGCCGACGTGCTGGGCGTAGTGGTGCTGCTGGTAGGGGTCGTGCTCGTCACAGTCGTGGTGCAGCTCTCGGTCGTACTGCTCGCTGTTGCGCTGGGCGTGGTGGTGCTGCTGGTGCCGGTCGTGCTCTCCACACTCGTGGTGCTGCTCTCGGTCGTACTGCTCGCCGACGTGCTGGGCGTAGTGGTATTGCTGGTGCCGGTTGTGCTCGTCCCACTCGTGGTACCGCTTTCGGTCGTACTGCTGGCCGACTTGCTGTGCGTGGTAGTGTTGCTGGTCTCGGTCGTGCTCGTCCCACTCGCGGCGCTGCTTTCGGTTGTACTGCTCGCCGATGTGCTGGGCGTAGTGGTGCTGCTGGTCTCGGTCGTGCTCGTCACAGTCGTGGTGCTGCTGTTGGTCGTACTGCTCGCCGCCGCGCTGGGTGTGGCAGTGCTGCTGGTACCGGTCGCGCTCGTCACACTCGTGGTGCTGCTGTCGGTCGTACTGCTCGCCGACGTGCTGGGCGTAGTGGTGCTGCTGGTGCCGGTCGTGCTCGTCCCAATCGTGGTGCAGCTCTCGGTCGTACTGCTCGCCGACGCGCTGGGTGTAGTGGTGCTGCGGGTGGCGGTCGTGCTCGTCACCCTTGTGGTGCTGCTCTCGCTCGTACCGCTTGCGGACGTGCTGGGCGTAGTGATGCTGCTGGTCTCAGTCGTGCTGATCGTACTCGGGGCCTTGCTCTCGGTCGTACTGCTCGCCAACGTGCAGGGCGCAGTGGTGCTGCTAATCTCGATCGTGCTCGTCACACTCGTGGTGCTGCTGCTTTCGTTTATACAACTCGCCGACGTGCTTGACGTAGTGGTGCTGCTGGTCTCGGTCGTGCTCGTCACACTCGTGGTGCTGCTCTCGTTCGTACTGCTCGCCGACGCGCTGGGCGTGGTGGTGCTGCTGGTATCGGTTGTGTTCGCTACACTCGTGGTGCTGCTTTCAGTCGTACTGCTCGGGGACGTGCTGTGCGAAATGGTGTTGCTGGTACTCGTCATACTCGTGGTGCTGCTATCGGTCGTACTGCTTTCCGACGTGCTTCGCGTAGTGGTGCCGCTGGTACAGTCTTACTCGTCACAGTTGTGGTGCTGCTCTCGTTCGTGCTGCTCGCCGAAGCGCTGGGCGTAGTGGTGCCGCTGGTACTGGTCTTACTCGTCATACTTGTGGTGCTGCTCTCAGTCGTATTGCTCGCCGACGTGCTGGGCAAAGTGGTGACGCTTGTACCGGTCGTAATCGTCATACTCGTGGTGCTGCTCTCGGTTGTACTGCTCGTCGACGTGCTGGGCGTAGTGGTGTCGCTGGTACTGGTCGCACTCGTCATACTCGAGTTGCTGCTCTCGCTCGTGCTGCTCACCGACGTGCCGGACGTGGTGGTGCCACTGGTACTGGTCGCACTTGTCATACTCGTTGTGCTACTCTCGGTCGGACTGCTCACCGACGTGCTGGGCGTAGTGGTGCCGGTGGTACAGGTCGCAATCGTCATACTTGTAGTGCTGCTCTCGATCGTGCTGCTCGCCGACGTGCTGGGCGTAGTGGTGCCGCTGGTACTGGTCGCACTTGTCATACTCGTGGTGCTGCTCTCGGACGGACTGGCTACCGACGTGCTAGGCGTAGTGGTGCCGCTGGTACAGGTCGCACTCGTCATACTCGTGGTGCTGCTCTCGGTTGTACTGCTCGCCGACGTGCTGGGCATAGTGGTGCCGCTGGTACCAGTCGCACTCGTCATACTCATGGTGCTGCTCTCGGTCGTAGTGCTCACCGACGCGCTGGGCGAAATGTGGCCGTTGGTACTGGTCAAACTCGCATACTCGTGGTGCTGCTCTCTATCGTACTGCCCTCCGACGTGCTGTAGTGGTACTGCTCTCGTCATACTCGCCTCTCGGCCGTAGTGCTCTCCGACGTGCTGGGCATAGTGTTGCCGCTGTACTGGTTGTACTCGTCATACTCGTGGTGCTGCTCTCGGTCGTACTGCCCTCCGACGTGCTGGGCATAGTGGCGCCGCTGGTACAGGTCGCACTCGTCATACTCGTGGTACTGGTACGCCGCTGGTACAGGTCGCACTCGTCATACTCGTGGTGCTGCTCTCAGGGGTACTGCCCTCCGACGTGCTGGGCGTAGTGGTGCCGCTGGTGCCTGTCGCACTCGCCATACTCTTGGTGCTGCTCTCGGTCGTCCTATTTTCCGACGTGCTGGGCGCAGTGGTGTCGCTGGTACCGGTCGCAGTCGTCATACTCGTGGTGCTGCTCTCGGTCGTTCTGCTCGCCGACGTGCTGGGCGTAGTGGTCACGCTGGCACCGGTCGCTCTCGTCATACTCGTGTTGCTGCTCTCGCTCGTACTCGAACTGCTCGTCGACGTGCTGGGCGTAGTGGTGCCGCTGGTACAGGTCTTACTCGTCATACTGTGGTGCTGCTCTCAGTCGTACTGCTCGCCGACGTGCTGGGCGTAGTGGTGACGCTGGTACCGGTTGTACTCGTCATACTCGTGGTGCTGCTCTCGGTAGTACTGCTACCCGACACGCTGGGCGTAGTAGTGCCGCTGGTACTGGTCGCACTCGTCATACTCGTGGTGCTGCTCTCGGTTCTACTGCTCGCCGACTTGCTGTTCATAGTGATGCCGCTGGTACAGGTCGCACTTGTCATACTCTTGGTGCTGCTCTCGGTTGTAGTGCTCACCGACGGGCTGGGTGTAGTGGTGCCACTGGTACAGGTCGCACTCGTCATACTCGCGTTGCTGCTATCGCTCGTGCTGCTCACCGTCGTGCCGGACGTTGTGGTGCCGCTGGTACAGGTCGCACTCGTCATACTCGTGGTGCTGCTCTCGGTTGTAGTGCTCGCCGACGCGCTGGGCGTAGTGGTGCCGCTGGTACCAGTCGTACTCGTCATACTCGTGGTGCTGCTCTCTATCGTACTGCTCGTCGACGTGCTGGGCGTAGTGGTGCCGCTGGAACAGGTCTTACTCGTCATACTTGCGGTGCTGCTCTCAGTCGTACTGCTCGCCGACGTGCTGGGCGTAGTGGTGACGCTGGTACCTGTTGTACTCGTCATACTCGTGGCGCTGCTCTCGGTCGTACTGCTACCCGACACGCTGGGCGTAGTGGTGCCGCTGGTACCCGTCGCACTCGTCATACTCGTGGTGCTGCTCTCGGTTCTACTGCTCGCCGACTTGCTGTTCATAGTGATGCCGCTGGTACAGGTCGCACTTGTCATACTCGTAGTGCTGCTCTCGGTTGTAGTGCTCACCGACGCGCTGGGCGTAGTGGTGCCGCTGGTACAGGTCGCACTCGTCATACTCGCGTTGCTGCTATCGCTCGTACTGCTCACCGTCGTGCCGGACGTAGTGGTGCCGCTGGTACAGGTCGCACTCGTCATACTCGTGGTGCTGCTCTCGGTTGTAGTGCTCGCCGACGCGCTGGGCGTAGTGTTGCCGCTGGTACCGGTCGTACTCGTCATACTCGTGGTGCTGCTCTCTATCGTACTGCTAGCCCACGTGCTAGGCATAGTGGTGCCGTTGGTACCGGTCGTACTCGTCACAATCGTGGTGCTGCTCTCGGTTGTATTGCTCGCCGACGTGTTGGGCGTAGTGGTGCCGCTGGTACTGGTCGTACTCGTCATACTCGTGGCGCTGATCTCGATCGAATTGCTCACCGACGTGCTGAGCGTAGTTGTGCTCCTGGTACCGGTCGTACTCATAACATAAGTGGCGCTGCTCTCACTCTTGCTGGTCGCCGCCGTGGCCTCGTCTTCCTCTGCCTCAACCTCCTCAGCGCTCTCCTCGACCGCCTCGACCTCAGCCTCCTCGTCCTCGTCCTCCTCCTCCTCCTCTTCCTCCTCCTCCTCCTCCTCCTCCTCCTCTTCCTCCTCCTTATTATCCTCACCCTTGTCCTCGGCCTCCTCAACCTCTGCCTGATGGCACTTGGCCACCGCCGCGTCCCAGACGGCCTCGACGTCTGTCTTGCAATCGAGGTTGAACTTGATGTTGGGGAACTTCTCCGTGATCACCTGGCAGATCTCGTCATAGGCCTTTTCCTCGTCCTGCTTCTGCGACGCGACCTCGCAGATGAGCTTCTCTATGTCCGCCGGGCTCGGCAGAGTCAGCTGCGCCTGCGGGCGCTTGGCCACCGCCGCGTCCCAGACGGGCTCGACGTCTGTCTTGCAGTCGGGGTTGAACTTGATGCTGGGGAGCTTCGCCGTGATCACCTGGCAGATCTCGTCAACGGCCTTGCCCTCGACCTGCTTCTGCGACGCGGCTTCGCAGATGAGCTTCTCCATGTCCGCCGGGCTCGGCATCGTCAGCTGCGCCTGTGGGCACTTGGCCACCGCCGCGTCCCAGACGGCCTCGACGTCTGTCTTGCAGTCGGGGTTGAACTTGATGTTGGGGAACTTCTCCGTGATCACCTGGCAGATCTCGTCAACGGCCTTGTCCTCGTCCTGCTTCTGCGACGCGACCTCGCAGATGAGCTTCTCCATGTCCGCCGGGCTCGACAGGGTCAGCTGCGCCTGCGGGCACTTGGCCTCCGCCGCGCCCCAGACGGCCTCGACGTCTGTCTTGCAGTCGGGGTTGAACTTGATGTTGGGGAGCTTCGCCGTGATCACCTGGCAGATCTCGTCAACGGCCTTGTCCTCGACCTGCTTCTGCGACGCGGCTTCGCAGATGAGCATCTCGATGTCCGCCGGGCTCGGCAGCGTCAGCTGCGCCTGCGGGCACTTGGCTACCGCCGCGTCCGAGACGGCCTCGACGTCTGTCTTGCAGTCGGGGTTGAACTTGATGTTGGGGGGCTTCTCCATGATTACCTGGCAGATCTCGTCGACTGCCTTGCCCTTGACCTGCTTCTGCGCCGCGACCTCCACGGCCTCCTCCGCGGCGAGGGTGACGCCGCACAGGAGAGGGAACAGGGCGCCGACCGCCGCCGGCGGCCACCAGCGGGCACATGGCAGCCGCCGCGGGGGCCCCCGCCTCCGCCTCCGCCTCCGCCTCCGCACGTCGACGTCCACCTCCATGGCCCCGGAGTTGAGGTAGGGGAGAGCGGGGGGAGCGGGGGAGGGAGGGCCCGCAGGGGGCGGCCGCGCCCCGCGCGGCCCCGCGCGCCCGCTTGAGTCCTCCTCCTCCTTGAGCCTTCCTCCCCCTCCTCCCCTCCTCCCCTCCTCCTCCCCCTCCTCCCCCTCCTCCTCCTCCTCCTCCTCCTCCTCGTCCTCCTCCTCCTCCTCCTCCTCCTCCTCCTCCTCCTGCCCCTCCTCCACCTCATCCTCCTCCTTCTCCTCCTCCTCCTCCTCCTACACCCGTAGAGACTTCTGAGGAGAGGGGCTTCGGGACGGGCGCATCGCAGCATCAGGGCGACGGAATCTATACATGTCCACCGCTCCCTGGCCAGGCCCATCCTGAACCCAGCAGCGGTGTGTATGCCACGCCATCCTGGTTTGGCAGGGACGGAGTATACATAGCGCCTGGCTTCGGGGTGGGCCTGGCCAGGGAGCAGTGGACATGTATAGACTTCGTCGCCCGAAGTATCGTGAACGCAGCAAAGGGACATTCCAGTCCCCCCCCTCCTCCTCCTGGAGGAGGGCCATTCCAGACACCGGCGGCCCTCCAGCCCGGCCCACGTCCGCTCAAAATTTACGCGTTCGATCATGCACCCCTCGCCACGCATCTTGGCCTCCGAGGACCGCCGGAAGACCGCCGCGGGGCCCGGGGCCCGACACGGTCCTTCGGCGGTCTTTCGGCGGTCTGCGGCGGTCTAAAGGCGGCCCGACACGGTCTTCAGCGGCTTTCGCCAGCCATCGGCGTGAAAGCCAAAGGTTTTGCGTTGGCAAGGGGCCCATGATCGAACACGTACGGTGCGGGCGCGGCCGCCAGAAACCCTCGCAAGAAACCCAACCCTGGGAATCCGTGCGTGGGGTGCACCTGAGGGGAAACCCAGAGCACCCTGAACGAAGCAGCTCGAGGAGCGAAATAACCCTGGATATCGACTAGACGTAAGAGCGACCTTTCGCAGGAGTGACATTTGGTGCGGGCATAGATGGGTCCCCAGATGGCTGAAAACGAAACAGTAGCAGCTGCTTGCGCGCCCAGGTTTGGTCTCCCCGCGGCCCCCAAAAAGCCGCGCACCACAGGTCACCCTTACCCAGGGTCACTCTTGCGTATAGCCGAGGATACCCTGACGAAAAGCATATGGTTTCTTGATGCGCGCTCCCACTGTAACCAAATGGCTCCCTGACCCCTCCCAAGGTCCATCCTGACCCGTCGCTCGAAGCGGAGCCCACCGTGGCGACGAGGAGCCTCACGCAGGCCCGGGGAGTGACGAAGTCCCCAGGGAGGGCCACAGGTGTCTCGGATGGCACTCCTCTCAGACTCCTCCTCATCATCCTCCCCATCCTCCTCCTCCTCCACCTCCTCCTCCTCCTCCTCCGTTTCCTTCTCCTCCGTTTCCTCCTCCTCCTCCTCCTCCGTTACCTCCTCCTCCTCCCCCTCCTCCTCCCCCTCCTCCTCCTCGTCCTCCGCCTCATCCTCCTCCATCTCCTCCGCCTCCGCCTTACAGCTATAACTAATGACACTAGTGTCGTTCAGACGCCACCATCCCTCCTCCGCCTCCTTCGCCTCCTTCTCCTCCTCCTCCTTCTCCACCTGTCGACCGTTAGCATCATCATCATCATCATCATCATCATCATCATCATCATCATCATCATCATCATCATCATCAGCATCACCATCATCATCATCATCATCATCATCAACACCATCATCATCATCATCATCATCATCATCATCATCATCAGCAGCAGCAGCAGCATCAGCATCAGCATCACCATCATCAGCATCATCATCAACAGCATCATCATCATCGTCGTCGTCACCATCAGCAACACCATCATCTTCTTCGCAACTGTCATCATTAACATCATCACAATCAGATCAATCAGCAGCACCATCATCATAACCATTATCAGTTACATCATCATCATCTGCATCATCATGATCAGCAGCACCATCATCAGCATCAGCATCACAATCATGATGACGATGATCATCATCATCATCATCATCATCATCATCATCATCATCATCATCATCATCATCATCATCATCATCGTCGGCGTCATCCTCGAACTTCTCCCTCCTGCCGACCGTTAACAGCGTGGTCATAGAGCGCCTCCTCCCCCTCTTCCCCTCCTGCTCCTTCTCCTTATCCTTTTCACCCTCCTCCTCCACCTCCTCCTTCTCCTCCGCGTCCTCCTCTTCTTCAAGATCCTCCTCCACCGCCTCCTGCTCATCAATATTATCAATCTCAGCATCAGCATCAGCATCAGCATCAGCATCAGCATCAGCATCCTCTTCCTCCTTCTCCTCCTCCCCCTGCTCGATCTAATCTTCCTTCTCCTCCCTATCCCCTGCACTCCCCCTCCACCGAATCTCCCCATCCACCGATACTCCTCCTCCTCGTCCTCCTCCTCCCCCTTCACCTCCTCCTCATCCTCCTCCTCCTCCTCATCCTCCTCCCCCCACTGGAACGCCACCCTCCTCCGTGCGCGCCGCCTTGCCCATCAAGCACTGGGCGCGCCGCTCGCGCGCGTCTGCTCGGGAGAAACTCTGCTCCTTGGCCTCCGGCACTGGCTCGTGCGAGAACACCTGCCAAGGCGTGCCCTCCTTATCGTCCTCCTCCTCCTTCTCTTCCTCCTCGCGCTCGTGCGAGAAACACTCCTCCTCCTCGTCCTCCTCCGCCGCCTCCTCCTCCTCCTCCTTCTCCTTCCCCTCCTCGTCCCCCTCCTCCTCGTCCTCCTCCTCCTATCCCTCCTCCTCATTCTCCTCCTCCTCCTCCTGCTCCTGCTCCTACTCTCTAGTCTTTTCCTCGTCCTCCTCCTCCTCCTCCCCTTCCTCCCTTTACTCCTGCTCCTACTCACACTCCCACTTCGACTCCAACTCCTACTTCTCCTCCTCCTCCTCCTCCTTCCCATCCTCCACATTCCTCCTCCTCCTCCTTTCTCCTCCTCGTCCTCCTCCTCGTCCTCCTCCTCCTCATCCTCCTCGTCGTCGTCCTCCTCCTTCCTCCCACCTCCTTCGTCCTTCCTCCTTCCTCCGTCGTCCGTCCTCCTTCCTGCTTTCCCCTTCCTCGTTCGTCCCTCCTCCTTCCTCCTTCCTCCTGCCTCCTCTCTCCTTCATCCCTCTTTCCTTTTTCCTCCTTCCTCTGTCCTCCTCCTCGTTCCTTATTCCACTTTCCTCCTTCCTCCTGTTTCCTCTCTCCTCCCCTCCTCCTCCTCCTCCTCCTCCATCATTATCCTTCCCTTCCTCCTCCTCCTCCTCTCCCTCCTCATCCCTCCTCCTCCTCCTCCTCCTCCCCGTCCTCCTCTTCCTCCTCCTCGTCTTTTGTGTCATCCTCCTCCTCCTCTTCCGCCTCCTCCTCCTCCTCATCCTCCTCCTCTTCCTCCTCCTCCTCGTGTAACTGTTGCACGCGCATGCACGTGTGGCCATGAGCCCCAAAGATATCGCAATCGAGAGCCTCAGTTTGAAAAGGGGGCCTGGGCTGGGGTTTTGGGTCCAAGACCGCCTCAAGCTACAGACCACGTTGCAAGCAGAAAAACCATCCATGCTTGAAGCTGTTGCAAACCTTCAGCCCGGATGCCCGCGGCAATACGGGGAACGCCACATCATGGAAACGGGCAGCCCTCCATCTTCGCAGCCACAGAGGTCTAAGACACGTGCGCGCGGCGCTAGGGCGAGAGCCCCACGTGGGAAAACAACACCCTCGGCCCTTGAAGCTGCTGCACAGTGAACAGTAGTGTGCGCGGCGCGAAAACTGAAGCCACATATTGAAAGCGCCCCCACCCTTCACCATTCCCTGAACATTCTGCAAAAGTGTAGCACGAATGCACGTACCGCTCGGGCGAGAACCACATCATGGAGAAAACCCGTCCCCCATCCTGAAACTACCGAGCCGACCTCTAGTCTTCGAGGTGTCGCAGGCTTTCAGGACGAATGCGCGTGGCGCTGCCGCGATGCCCAAATCTTAAAAATCACACTCATCCATCCTTGAACCTGATGCAAGCGTTTAAGACGAATGCACGCTGCTCTAAGGCGAAAGCCACATATATGGTCCAGGGTTTGGCCCCCCCCCTAATGCAGATGCCATTGGGCCCCCCCCCCGCGCGATGATCCCCCCCGCCCCCCCCTGTGGGCGTGGCGTGGTGCTGCGCTGCGGTGCCCACCCCCCCCTGTGGATGTGGTGTGGTGCTGTGGTGGTTCAGAGGTGGGCGTGGCGTGGTGCTGCGCTGCGGTGCCCCCCTCCCCCCCCCTGTGGATGTGGTGTGGTGATGTGGTGGTTCAGAGGTCGTCGTCGTCGTCGTTGTCGTCGTCGTCGTCGTCGTCCTCGTCCTCGTCGTCCTCGCCGTCCTCGTCGTCCTCGTCGTCCTCGTCGTCCTCGTCGTCGTCGTCGTCATCGTCGTCGTCATCGTCGTCGTCGCCGTCGTCATCGTCGTCATCGTCGCCGTCGCCGCCGCCGCCGCCGGCGGCGTCGCCGCCGCAGCCGTCGTCGTCGTCGTCGTCGTGGTCGTCGTCGTCGTCGTCGTCGTCGCCGTCGTCGTAGTCGACGCCGTCGCCGTCGCCGTCGCCGTCGCCGTCGCCGTCGCCGTCGCCGTCGCCGTCGCCGTCGCCGTCGTCGTCGTCGTCGTCGTCGTCGTCTCTGGGACCATACCATCTGGGGGGGGGGGCCCGAGGAATCCTGGGACCATACCATCTGGGGGGGGGGCCCGTGGGCCCGGAGCCCGGGACCATATATTGCAAACGACCCACCCGTCATGTCTAAAACTGCTTGGAGCGTTTCAGACACATTCGCACAGCGCTCCAGCGACAGTGTTCTATTGAGCCCATCCCTCCCATCATTGGCGGTGCTGCACTGTCTGCAACGAGTGCTTGCTGCGGTGCTAAGGGGGTAGACGCATGTGGAGAAGGGCCATCCGTCCATGAAGCTCTTGCTAACAAACAACAAGACCATGACAATGCGGAGCTCTAAGGCGAAGTTTCCATCCCGCCCTACAGACACGTCTGACGATGCGACGCGGAGGAGTGCCTTAGCAGGGCAGCGGGTGAAGGACCAGAGGAAGCTCAAGATGCATCAACGATGCTGCAAGTACGCCCTCCCGCCCCAACTCCCCCTCACACGACCCTACGAGCCATCCCTCTCACTGCTATGCGCGGCCTTTTGGAAAGACGGGCAAGCGTGGGCCTGCCGTTGAGGCAAGAGCCTCACTTTGATTTGAAAAAAACCTTGCGCCCTGCGGGTGGCAAATAACGAACGCGACGTCCAAAATGGGAGGTTTCCAGCGACAGCGCCGTTCCAACAATGAAGAACCTCTATCCACTTCACTGTTGAACACGTCTAGACGTCTGGTCATTTACTTGGAGAACAGCTCACACGAAAACCTCATTTGAACACGAAACGCCTTCCATCCGTGCAAATGCTGTATACGTGTGCACACGCATACATGTATATACATATGTGTATGTATACCTATGTTTATATACATATGAGCCATGCGCACCACGCGCGCTCAGGTTGTATTCGGAGCTGACGCAGGGCTGTTCGCCAGCATGGTAAATTTCAGGACGGCAGCAATGTACCGCGAAGTCAACTTCCACTGCCCCCGTCGCCACCATTGGTCTGGGCCACTCGCTCTTCGCACCCGCTCAGGTCTAAACGCGAACGCTTCCGATTGCAAAACCGACGTCGGACAACCGCGACCAGCGACAGCAGAACCAGCATCCGCATCGGCATCAGCACCATCAGCATCGTCGCCAACGTCATCATCATCAGCAGCAGCAGCATCATCATCCAACTGATATCCCTCCTCCGCCTCCCCCTGCGTCCTCATCCGCCTCCCGTCCTCCTCGCCCACCCCCTCCCCAGCCTCCTCCCCCTCCTGATGATCCCCCCTCGTCATCCTACTCTCCCCCGTCACATCCCCTCGCCCCCCATCGGCCCGTCCCCCCTACATCCCAACCTCCTCCCACTGCCCCTCCGCCAGGCACAAAGAGCCGCGCAAAGCAGCACTACGCCCCAAGCGCCCAGGCCTCGTACGCTTAGCGTACGCTGTTCTTTGGAAGCTGACCCAATGGGTATCAGAATTCACTGAAGTCATTCTTGGAAGCGCTGCTGGAGCGCCTTCCTTTATCTCAACCTGCCCCGAGAACAACCAAGACACCTCTCCCTCGTCTCATCCTGCGACGTGCTTATTTCAATGCGCGCGCCCTCAGAGGCCCCGACTCCTTCCCCAGGCTAGCTTTCGCCGGAGGCCCACGTTTGACTGTCCAAGGGGCCCAGAGGCCTACGCCAAGACGAACGACAGGAACTGGGGAAAAAAACATGTCGCTGGAGACTCTAGACCCTCCTCCTCCCTCCTGCCACTCCTCTGCCTGCGCCCCCGGGAGATGCCCCACACTCCGCGAGCTCGCCCGCCCGCAACGAACGCGCAGGCGCGCTGACGAGACGAACGATTGAAGCCCAAAAGGAGTCGACACGCGCGCCGGCCCTTGCAACTGAGCAGCGGGCTCGCCCGTCCCTCGATGATCGCAAGGGGGCTTTTCCTCCTACTCCTCCTCCTCCTCCTCCTCCTCCTCCTCTTCCTCCTCCTGGGTGTCACAGACGAACTAGAAACTGCATAACCATCAACATTGGGAACTCCGCGCCGATTTCGCGGATCCGCGCTGGACCCCCCCTCCCTGGCGAGCGGCCTTGGAGGCGCCGTCAGGGTGTCCCAGCGCGGATCTTAGAAATCCGCTGGGACCTCCGAGAATCTACGTATATGCTGCGTTGGCGTCGGACCGCCCTCCTCGACGCACCCCTGGGATGCGCTCTCGAGGCGTCATCATGCCTACA